>CM038704.1:15380058-15532558 GCA_021613375.1 Megaleporinus macrocephalus
AATGTAGACTTTAGTGTAAATACTAGGGCTGTGTTTTGGCAAGAGGCTGGTTATATGATATGTATCATGACATGGGGTTACGATTCAGTATATTGCGATATATTGTGATACTGTAGTGATAATGGAGTGTAAGTGTGTAATGGCTTAAGATAGCTTCCTACTGGTCAGGGATTTAAACACAGAACAGCTTGAGTTCTCTTTCATCTTTAATTGTAGACTTTTAATTAAAATCTCTACTGTGTTTTTTGAGAGTCAATACAATATCACAAAAATAAATGTGTGATATTTTCAATATTTCAGTATTTTCTTGCATCCCTAGTAAATTAATGAATGTTGCATGAATGGAGATTTAGATTTGTCTCTAATGGTATTAAAGTATTTCTTTTGGAGTGACGTTCACTAGTGTGTTCTGAAATTACAGGATCAGAATAATTGTGCTTATTATTGAATATTATTGTTAGTTATTCTTAATGATGAGCTTTGCTGAGGAGATTAGATTTTCCTGCTAGAACATGCAGTATTACAGCCTTTCCATGGTATTTTGTGATTTACCATTATTTCCTCTTAGACTCGTTCCTTCTGCTCGCTGTTAGAAGCTTTTCCATCCAAGGAAGTGATTCTATATCGGAAATACCACTTTCTTGTAGAGTGTGGAGTCCATAATTGTATTTTTTTTTTTTATTTATTCCATAATAAGCCTTATCTAGTATTATAGCCAATCTTGTGTAGTTGCTGTATACTTGCACATAGTCCATGGTTAAAATAGCCATTATACATTATATATAATGCTTTTATATGTTGTACTGAAGCAGAAGCATGTACCAAGAAGCCAGTAATAACACTCTAAACCTGTAATAAATGTCGTACAGTTTTATTTTGCTCAGCCATTGGAAAAAGCTTTAAATCTAAAAGGTAAACAAACAAACAAAAAAATGTATTATTTTTATTTATTATTTATTTTTTAAACTGCTCTAAACAGTCTCATGTGGATTATGTGGACATGCCCACAAGATATGATATGCTCCATTGCTGCTGCTGTCTGTTCAGTTCATCCGAGGCTGGTGAGTGATTGCTTGGAGCCAGTGTGTGCTTAGCTGTTTCTCACTGATGGAGAGGGGGAGTTGTTTGCTCTTGGCTGATGGGCTACATCACATTAGGGCGAGCCACTGGTTCAATGATGCGCTGCCACTCGTCTGCTTGTCATTTTGTTTTTCCACCACTTTCTCTCGCTCTTTCATCGGAAGTGAAACATGAGAGCGATGTGACCCCGAGCGAGTCTGGCAGAGCGCTAGACCGGATCTGTGTGTGAGAGAGAGTAACAGATTACTGGAAAATGACTTACTGTACGCTGCCCACCCAGCTCTCTCTGTTTATTTAGGTAGCCCGATGCTGCACCTCACAGAAGCATCAGACTTTTTTTAAAAATATATTCTGTCCCAGTTTATCAAAACTAACATGTTATCACCAGTAAAATGAAGAAGAAACGTCTGAAGTTTGTGATATTGACCATGTTAAGGCTCAAAGTCCATGTTGTAAAGTCCGCTCGTAAGTGAAGCCATATGTACCAAATACTGAGGAATTATGAATACATGTATTATGTATTCATAATTGTATTATGTATTATGATACATATTCAAGACACTTTCCACTTTAATTACAAGATATAAGAATTTTCACTGGTGGTCACAGATCTTTGAGGCCCAGCATACTTATGGATAAAAATCTTCTCCATTAGCTCAGGCTGTGCTCTTATCCAGTAATCACATTTCTCTCTCTTCCTTTACTCCTTCACACTGTATTTCCATTATCTCTCAATCTCTCTTTCCACATTGAAACATAATTTTGCCTCGCTCTCTTTGGGTGGGTAGGATGGTCCTCCCTTTTTGCCATCACTCAGCACAGTACTAGCCACTGTGGAGGTCTGTTTTCTGATGTAACAGAATTGACAGTTAACATTCTCCTGCAAGCGTGTTGAAGCATCCAATAACAACGCATGTGTTTCAGAGCACACGTTGGCCCTGAACTTCCCAACTTAGGGGAACTTCCCAACTTAAGTGTCCAAACTTAGGAATTGGACACTAGTAATTCATTAAATAATTAATTTATTTATTACCTGTTTGCATTGTATGGACACTTCATGAAGAATACTCCAGTAGATATGGTCCAACATTAATGTTAACAAAATGTCATTAGGAATGTAGGGTTTCTTTCTCCTGTTCAGGTGTCAGTTTGGAGATTTTAGGTTTTAGTACAACATTAACAATTTTCCATTTATATTTTAGAATTTACTGTCAACGTATAACAGTATATTTCACAGGCTCCAGCTCCTCTCTACTACTACTCTTCTGATGTAGAGCTTTTGTTAGCTCCGTTTCATTGTCTGTTGGCTGTGTGGGAAGCTGGTCAGTGTGGTGAACTGTTTGTGTGTTTTTATTTTACCAGGGTAGAAGAGGAACATCAATAACGGTAGAGCTTTTGGAAGCAATTACCAACACCGATGAACTGCAGACCCCCCATCAAGAGCCCCACAATCTGAGATTGTGTCTGCAGGTAACGTTTATTCTGAACAAACATACACACGCAGACACACAAGAGCAGGCACATACGGTACAAAGGTTTGTCGTACTGTGCAGAGTCAGAACTGAAAGGGAGGACGTAACGGCGTACAGTACAGGTGCTGTAGGTGCGTTTGTGTGTGGTGTAATTATATATAGCAGATTAGATTTGAGCCTCCATTCAGGCAGAAAACCACTGGGTTTTTGTGTTACCCTGCAAGCAAGTTTCAAAGTGTTCAAAGCCAGTCTCTCTCTCTCTCTCTCTCTCTCCCGCTCCCTCTCTCTCTCTTTGATCACAGCCCTGTTTAAACCCGTCTCATCAACATGAAAGCGAGTCGCTCTTTGTTTAAGAACTTTGAAAGATTTAATTTATGCCCTGGGTAAAGGGCCTAATGCATAAACATGCAGAGGAAAGCTTTTTCACTCCAACGAGGGAGAAGAAAAAAATCATCAGGCTATATTACCATCTCATGTTCGCTGGCTATTCTTCTAATGAATTGATCTATGAATTGAATATTCATACTGTTCTCCAGTCGCATATGCAAGCTGTGCCAACATTTATATTTGAATGAGGCTCTTTAAAATAGTTTGTTTAAGAGTCTACTGTTTGCCTCTTTTTTTTAAAGGTAATTCCATGAGAAGGCAAAAGAATAAGCCAATACTTGAAGACATTGTCATGGAATGTAATATGCATCACATTATTCAGATTTAATTGAAACTATGAATACAGTTTCTTATGTTGAATGATGAGCTACGATGCACTAAAACCTAGGGTGATCTTCAAGCATGACTTACTGGAATTTTCAGTTTCACCTGCTTGCTCAGATGCCAGAACATAAGTGCAGCACCATTTAAGGTGGAACGGAAAAGTTGCAAAATACGCTGCAGAATAGAAAACCAACTTCAGGCCCCACGTGTTTACCAAGCAAATCAGAGCAGAGCTCATGAAATTGTTCATGAGCTGACCAAAAAAGGGAAAACGGGAAAAGGGAAAGCTGCTTGTTTCATTCTAGGACAAAATCATAGGGTGTAAATGGGTGTGCAAAACCACATCTGGGTATTTTTCACCCTGACCAAAGTCACATACCTTCTATGTAGACATCAGTAAAAAATTAAAACGCTGAATAAATGCATTCCATGACACCTTTTAAACTTGTCAGCTTTCTTTGAGAACCAAGATAAGCTCACAAACACATACTGCTAAAAATGAAATGGCAGTATTTTGTCCACTCATAATCTACAGTAGGAAAATTCCCTAGAGGGGTTTACAGCGTGGGGAATATGAAATATAGTTAATCTATAGAAACACTCTCTTAGATGACGTATTGACATGCAGTGGTGTAATATGAGTGCAGTGCTGTGGTGTTGACCTAACTCATGGCCCAGAGGCTATCATGATCCGACACTGCTCCGTGCTCATATTTTCCAGTTGTGTGGCAGGAACTGTTATACATTCTTAACATTTAACAGGAACATTTTTCACTGCCCGAGAATGACATAAAAAAAAAATCAGGCTATAATTTTAGCAGGAAGACACGGCTGCCATGCGTACACACACACACATGTGAATTGTGGGGCCATAACATAGACTTCTATTAATTTCCTGGAAACATACCCAAACTAGAACTACTTCCAGTCTAATCCTAATCCCGAAATTGTGGTCCCCATAAGGAAAGTTCAGTATATGACCAGGTTCCCACCCATATCATCACAATGTAGCAGAAACCTTATTCAAGGCACAAACACACTCTCTCTCTCTCTCTCTCTCTCTCTCACACACACACACACACACACACACACACACACACACAATTCCAAGTTTATTCCACTAACCAGTCCTGCATGTGTTCACTTTTGTCCTGTCTTTTTCTGGCCATCTGTGAGGTGACTAAGGGCTTTGCTTCATTTGTTACTCGAGATGAACATGATTCCTACTCTAGACCAGTTTCACTCTGTGTGTGTGTCTCTCTCTCTCTGTCTCTGTCTCTCTCTCTCTCGTGTGTGTGTGTGTGTGTGAGAGAAACATCATAGACGTTATGATGGAAAGGGGAAGAAACAGAGATAGTGTGTCCAGTGGGAATTTGGTGGAATTTCCATTAGGGATGGGATGATGGTATGGAAGTTTCCCATCATGATCATCAAAACGTTTATGTTTCATTATATTATCAAAATATGATTGCAAATAAAAGTAGCTTTTAATAAAAAAAAAAAAAAGTGAAAAGTCAAACTGTGTGGGCTAAATGAACACATGAAACATACTGGCAGATTTTCACTACTTCTTATTAGTCACAGCATTGCATAATTTTGTCTTTCATCAGATTTTAAATTGATGCATTTGTTTACTGTAGCTTTAATAAAAAGGATAAAACGTGCTACATTGAGTAAGAAGGAGCTGGTCACTTTGGTATAGCTGCAGCAGCATTCAAGCACAACAGGAGTGCACTATCCCTGGTACCGGAGTATTCGTTACAGTCCTTCACAGGGTGACAGAGAAAATACAGATAATAACGAGTGTTTTTTTTCTTCAGTACTGCTGGACTGTAAACTGCTGCAGATTTGCTCGTGTTTGTGTGCAAGTATGTAGAATACTTTTCTCCTCAGTATGTGAAAGAAGCTGAATTTTAATGGAGCTACTCAAAACTGAATTAACTATGCTTTGTATTTTTGTATATCATGAAAAATTTGTATCTTGTCATTTTTTGCCCCTATCACGCACCTCTAGAGGAAATAAGTCTTGGCGACGCATCATCCACTGTTAGAAAAGATGTTGAGTATGATGGCAAGTCTTCATCAGCATCCAGTGCTGTGCTCTTTAGATATAGTTGTAGTTCACATCTGAAGAGGCAGCTTTGTTACTGGTCCACCATGGTCCCCATTTTTTTTCACTTTTTAAAATAATATAAAATATATCTTTCTCTGCTTGCTGCCCAATTTTTGTTATTTTTAGCCTTTTAACTCCAGTGCTATTACTTTTCATACTATTACTCTGCTTTTCATGTTGTTCGTTTCATTTCCTGCAGTTAACCAGGTATCAATTAAGTAGTCCTTGCCGATTCTCAAATATTAAAACTAGTTGGGCTGGACATCCTTAGAGTGCACTTAGCAATGCATCATTTAAATTTAAGAATTGCAGCAAAGATCAGCCAGAATAAAATTAATACATTGGCCAGCAGTTTCAGTATCTCCAGTATATAACAAAAATAACGCAATAACGAAAATGTTAGGGAAGTAATTTGCCTGGAGATTGTTTCAGTAGACTTACTTCCACTGTGACTTTCTTTTAGAAAGAAAATAATTGTGCATGTTCATGTATGTAATTGTGATTCCAGGGTATGATTATAATTGGCCATTATAAATCATTAAATATCATTAACACTAGTAACAGGTTGTGCCTGAAGTTTCCCACGCTCTGCACCATGCTCTCGCTGGTGTGTGTGTGTGTGTGTGTGTGTGTGTGTGTGTGTGTGTGTGTGTGTGTGTGTGATTGAGAGACTCGGGCAGAGACAGAGTGTGTTTTAAATGGCTGGAGTAATGTAAAGCCGCATGCTTTTAAAGGCCTATACTATATCCACCTATTATAAAACCCTGCAACCAGAAGAACAATGCACTCCTTTCATACTGAGGCGTGTGTATCCGTCTGTGCATGTGCATGCATGCCGGTGAATTCTCCATGCAGACCAGCCATAGCCGTAGCTCTTGTCTGGAAATGCCCAGTTTTTATGCATTCCCTTTTATTTTTTTAATTCAGCTGGCCCAGAGTAATGCAGTTCATGAGGGGTCATCTCTTCCGCTCTCCCTCACTCTCCCATGCTCATCAGCTCGTCACTGTGCCGAATGGAAATTGACTGGGCTTAGATAGTCAGCGTTAGTCAGAGGCTGTGTTTGTAAAGTTAGCATGAATATAAAACATGCTGCCCCTGTGCTGACACTGACTCCCACAGGATTGATTCAGGCTACTGAAAGTGGTTTTATACTGTAATTATAGTGTTCTCAGCATTCAAATCTCACCAGGTCATTGTTTCATTCTGCAGTGCATTCCTGCGTTCCGTTGTTGTTTTAATGTTAGTACGCGTACAGCAGATCGTTTAAACACAAAAACCCTTGCTTGCTATTTCGTCGTCCTCAAAGAATTTCAAGTGATGATGTTGACAGGCCTGCTCATGTTGTTAAGGCTCTGGTCAGGATGAGGGCAATGAATAATTGGGACTTCCCTAGAGATTAATGACTCATGGAAATGTTCTAATAGTCAACACCAAACCTGATGATGACTTGTTAACAAGCTGAACATAAACTCAACCCTGTGACAGGAGTAACCATGTGATGATGCATCTCTAAGTGTAGTTCAAATGCTTGAAGCTTAGACTAGTCTGACTGTGAGTTTGCTTTATCTAGAACTTGTCTGTCTCTCATATCTGATGATGATGAGTAGTTAAACCTCTCAATCACTGTGTTGGACTAATGCCATAGAAACTTATAGCGTACAGTTTTGTAAAAGTATTTGTTTGTTTGCATAAATATATTGTTACATATTCTTCAATATACCTGGAAAGTATGTCCACTGAGGTCGACATATTACTATTTTTTTTTGCTCCTGTTTAAATCACATTATCACATTGTCTGACATTCTGAGAAAGTTGCATGTTCGTGTTGTAGTCGTGAAATACAGCTCACTTTAATGTTGTGCTCAGTTCTCCGGTGATGTAGGCACAACCAAAGGCTGTATGTGAAAATTAACTTGTTCCCAAACAGTGACCTTATCATTAGAGTAAATGCTAATACTGATATTTAAGAACAGACGTGAATATCGCCAGTGGTGCTGGATTAGCCAGTGTACAGTTCTAGCCTGGCCCTGTATTAGCTCACTGGTTGTTGGAGAGTGTGCAGCTCTGTTGAACTTTAGGGGGGTCAGTAACTGAATGATTGGTCTCATCTGGGGTCAGCAGAGGGGCAGTTTAGAGGTCAAAAGTCAACTAAAAGACCACGTTTTAGAAACAAAGAATTCTGTTCTTTTCACATACTTCGCAGGCCACTTGTAAAGGCTGGTCATTTTTGCTTTCTGCATGTTGTTACACAGTGTGTGTTGTTTATACTCTTACGTAAAGGTCCAGGGAGCCCAGTGAAAAATATTTTAAAAATTGCTATAATGTATCAAATTGAATATTAAATTAAACACTCAGCAAAGTTTAAATTAGGAAAAACAAGACAGTAGTTAAATAAAACATGACTTAAATAACGCTTATGGGCCTCACTGGGCCTCACGTGATCTCGGAATGAGAACACAGCTCTGGGGACGATGTTAGTGCAGGACTGTGGCAAAATCCACCTCTAACAAGATTTTGCTCCCCAAATTGCTGTAGTCCATGCTCTTATAACATCTGGCATATAATGATAACACAAGCCAAACAAGCTTGTGCACGTTAATTGAAGTTTTCTGGAGGGACTTTTCAGGCATACTAGCTTAAGTTATATCCTCGGGGTAACAACAGACTTGTTATCATAAAATTTGTCACAGTGCACTTTTCTGGTACCATCATGAATATTGTCAGTACTACATGATTCAGCACTAGTACTTATGGGTTGTCCTTTGTTCTTTCCTCCTTTTTTTATATGGCACTATAGGTTCTGTTTCAGAAGTCAGAGTCAAGACTAGTATATGTACACACACACACACACACACACACACACACACACACATATATATATATATATATATATATATATATATATATATATATATATATATATATATATATATATATAATTTTTTTTTTTTTTTTTTTTTTTCTGTAAGATTTCTATGGCATTAGTGCAACACAGTGACTGAGAGGTCAGATATGAGATACAGACAAGTTCTAGATGAAGCAAACTCACAGACTAAGCATCAAGCATTTGAACTACAGATTCATCTTCACATGGTTACTCTTGTCACAGGGTTGAGTTTATGTTCAGCCTGTTAACAAGTATATAAATAAATAAAAGATGGTTTTATTCTGGTTTTGAGTCTTATCCCAGTATGATGATAACGAGACCTAGACAACACCTTTAAATTATGGTCTTGAGACTGAAAGAGGACTGAAGTAATACAGTATTGTATTGTAATGTAATATTTTTGCTATATTGCGTGTATGAGTTTTTCTACAGTACTGAGTGTTCAGTCTTTGTGTTAATGTGTTTGTTTATGTGCATGCGTGTGATTTGGATTGTCCATGCTGTTATCTGAGCAGCCAGAGGTTCCAGTGTTCACTAGCAACCCTGATCCTTTAACAATCCAGGAGCAGTTTTTGTCTCTCAAACCACCCAGAAAGTCTAGTCTGGGTCGAGATGAGAGCATGTTCCCCTCTTTTAATTAGACGCTCGGTTTGTACACCCTCCCTCAACCTGTCCCCCACTGTGGTCAGGAAAAGACCAATTAAGGCTAGACAGCAGGGTAGATATGTCTGTTTTGGCCTTTGAGATCAGCTGGGGCTTTGAAGGATGCAGGTGGACAGTTGTGTCTGCTGCATAAATGTTGGGTCTGGCACTGAAATTTGTCTCTGGCTGGAGATGAAATACATGTTTACGCGGCTGAAAAGTCACACTACGCTCTAGCATGTGTGTAGCTGTGGTAAAGCTGAGGAGTCATCAGAAGAGAGGAGACTCAACTGAGCGAGAGGTTTAGAAAGCTTTTTATCTGTTATCATTCTGCCTGTTGACTTTAGTATTTGCCTCGTTTTAGTGCCAGTGCTCTTTGCAGTGTTGCGTAGCAGTCAAATCAATTTCCACAGAAGCAAAGTTGAAATATCAGAACTCCCCCATCTGCCAAATGAAAACAAAACTGTGAGACTGTGTGTTTTTCCATGCAGTTTGGTTGATTGTGTCCAAATGTAGCGTGTCATCAACAATACTGTTGTTTATCCCTCTTCTCTCTCTTCTCTCTTCTCTCTCGCTCTCTCTCGCTCTCTCTCTCTCACATCCCCAAAACGTGCTTAGTTATCAGTCATAGAGGAATTTGTCTGTGTGTGTGTGTGTGTGTGTGTGTGTGTGTGTTTGTGTGTGTGTGTGTATTGGCCTGTGTTGGAGTTGGCTATAAATAAACTTGCAGAAGCTGATAGACAGACTTCTATCACAGGGCCAAGTTAAACTGTACAGCGGTGTCACAGTACTGGGAAATTTACCAGCAGCTGTATACCGTGTGTTTCTTTTTTAGCCTTTTTTGGCATCATTCCAGCACATTACTTTGTGCACCCCAAAGTTGCTTTAACATGTCTCAAATGATAAAAGTTCTGTCGTCTCCTATAAACACACCATTTTGTAGATACGTGTTGACAACAGGTAATATCATCATTCAAACTACCAACTAATCACTACTAATTTATCAGTAAGGTACATTATTATGAATGTATTGTTGGTTTACATCTGCTAGTTTTATCTATCTGAAGTATAATATGTCTGTATAGAAATTAAATTAAAATATGCTGGTGTAAATGCACCCAAGATGCTTTTAATATATATATATATATATATATATATATATATATATATATATATATATATATATATATTGCTCAGACCAGTTCAGAGGGGTTTTAACCAGTTGTAAATGCATTTAACATCCCTGTGTCTCTTCCATATGCTGTTTTTCATATCTTCTTGTTGGTGTATATACAGTGTAATAAAGGCATGTACAATAGTGATTTTTAACCATCTAATGAAGTAACCTGTCATGTGAATTGAATTAAGAGCAATACAGATAATTGGCTGTTGTATATTAGCTTATTTGCTCGTCATACACTGTATAGTGATTGGATTGAGATGACTAGATGAGAATTGATTTATCAAATGTAAATGCATGTGTTTAAAACCTTAACAGGTTTCAGTCCAAAATCAAGTATACAGTTAGTGTTGTAGGGGTGTGAGTAATCCAGCTGCCCTTCGACAAGCAGACAGGAGCTTGATTTCCTGCCCGGGCAAGTACGCTACACTAATAATACGAGTGGGTAAGACTCCTGATGTTATGGTTGTTCTCCCTGTAACATGATTAAATTGTTAGTCTGCCAAATGTATA
This sequence comes from Megaleporinus macrocephalus, assembly GCA_021613375.1. Classification (NCBI taxonomy): domain Eukaryota; kingdom Metazoa; phylum Chordata; class Actinopteri; order Characiformes; family Anostomidae; genus Megaleporinus; species Megaleporinus macrocephalus. The sequence goes on from CM038704.1 coordinate 15,390,658, forward strand.
AAACGTGAAACGACCAAATATAAACGGGGTCTCCGAGCTTGCCTTCTGGCACAGCATTACACTCCTGTTCAGTGGCTTTTGAAATTGTGCGTGCATGTGTGCATGCGTGTGCGCACACAGACACACACCCAAACATGGTCCATTAATTTCCTGGCTGCCCCAACTTTATAATAAAATGATTTTCATTGTGGGGACCAGCTTGTGGTCTCCACCAGGACAAAAGCTCCTTGCAATATTAGTATATGACCAAATTTGGGTCCCCACAACATGACATAAATCTGGTACACACACACGTGTATATTTATATCAGGGGGTTTCCGATTAACAGGAAATACAAAGTGGCACCAAAGTAGGGTCTTATTGTGTGCATGTAGGGTGTGTGTGTGTGTGTGTGTGCTGCGGCTCTCACTAATTAGAAAGAAGGAATGTCATTGTGTCATTTGTGTAAACAGTGCTGTAATGAGGGAGTTGGTGGGCTAGTGAGGGAGAGAGGGGGTATTCTGACTAAATTCTGTAATTAACATCCACTCACCCTCCCAAAAGCCCCCCCCCCCCCCCCCCCCCCCCCCCCCCCCCCCCCCCCCCCCACACAACACACACACACACACACACACACACACACACAGCTTTGCGCTTCTCATCATTAGTCACATTCCATCAGGCCTTCTCAACCCAGACACGGAACCATGTCTGTGTGTGTGTCTCTCTCTCTCTCTCTCTCTCTCTCTCTCTCACTCTCACTCTCATAACTAATGTCTCTGTTATTTGAATGTCAAAAAATATTATTTTTATTGTCACATGTGTATTATTATTATTATTATTATTATTATTATTATTTGCATATGTACTGTGATTTGTTTGCTGTTTAAGGCTAAGTAAATATGCACAGTGTCATTGATGTGAAGCACTGCTCCCATAAAGATTCAGAAGCTGTTTGACTGTTACTGCTGCCCTCTTGTGGGGACTTTGTAGTTTGCCAAATGTGAGCGAGTTCATTAGATGCTTCATTGACTCACTGAATTTTTTTGTTCATATTTGCAGTCCAGCTACCAGTACAAAAAAAAAAAAAAAAAATATATATATATATATATATATATATATATATATATATATATATATATATATATATATATATATATATATATATGTGACTAGGGAAGAACTCATTGAGGCTCTAACGTTACGGCTCCTCTTATCCAGTTGCATTGGTGCCTCACAAATTGGTGCTGCAGGTTAAGTTAAGGTTTATTTGACTCACTCCCTTCGTACCCAGATCCAAGTTCAGCCTGGCCTTTGCTTGTGTAATCACCTTCTGGGAAACGGCGTCCGCAGGCAGGTTCACTTTCTAAATGAGAGAACCTGCGTTTTCCCCCCCATTCTCCCTGAGAGCCGGAATGAGTTAATGGTACAGAAATACTCCCCGGATGGAAAGGAGGAAATGAGGCTTTAACAAAAAAAAAGAACTAAAGTTAGAGTCTCATGTTCACTCCCCTGCCTGCTGTTAGAGTGTGAAGAAGGAAGAAGGTAAAGGTACAATCAAATCACAGCTACTCTCAGCTACAACAAACACACACACACACACACACACAGGACAAGCACTGTGAAGAGTGCAGTCTGAAAGTGCATTTAACTAGAAAATGGCCTCGTGTTCATTAGTCTTTAACATGTTCTTTACAGCAGTAAGGTGAGAAACTGTTTTTAATGGCAGGTGGTGGGCTGGGGAGGTGGGGTTTGTGGCACCTGGCACATGCTAATAATGGTTCTGCTTGTTGCAATCGACACACCAACATAACATTCCAGTCTACATTCTTGTGAAGTTAGTGGTCAAAGTACTTGGTGACTTTATCTCACTCAGAATGATTAACAAATTAGCTAGATTGTGTTTTCTCAGTCCAATGATTCTCCAACATTGGCTTTGTCAGCCAGATACAGCCTGAGCTGAAGTATTCCTCTATACTTCCTGATAAAGGTGATGGCAGCTGTTAGCAGAGCTTTACTTAAGTTGTTTTTATAAGACTCACACATCACAATAAATGTGTTCTCTATAGAATCTCATGAGCCATTTCTTTAACTTTAATTACAACAGCATGTTCCGTAACTATAATATGATCATTAACTACCTTATAGTTATTAGGACTGTGTAATGGCAGGAACATGTCACTCCGGTACTGTAATGATGGTACAGTGGTATGTTATGATTCAGTCATAATATACTGTGAGCAAAGCTTTTGAGGAAACCTATCATAGTACAAACCGGATTCCAAAAAAGTTGGGACACTAAACAAATTGTGAATAATAACTGAATGCAATGATGTGGAGGTGCCAACATGATTTATACCCAATCATGTTGTCAATTGACCTAATTAGTGTTAATTTGTCTTCCAGCTGTTCGTTATATGCTCAATTTCCTATTTCCAGTCACTTATTGCTACTTGTCCCAACTTTTTTGGGATTTGTTGACGCCATAAAAATTTTTTGAAACAACATATTTTTCCCTTAAAATGATTCATTCTCTCAGTTTAAACTTTTGATCTGTGATTTGTGTTCTATTCTGAATAAAATATTAGATGTTGGCACCTCCACATCATTGCATTCAGTTTTTATTCACAATTTGTTTAGTGTCCCAACTTTTTTGGAATCCGGTTTTTATATAAATGTTAACTGGTCGATTTAGTTGGAGTGTTGGAGATTACAACACTGCTATTTCAGATTTGGGGGTTAAACACATCACAGATGAAACACAAGATCGGCCACAAATCTTTCATTTAAATTCAAATTAAACTCTTGTTAAAGGCTGCTGTTTTAGAGTCAATGCAGTATCACAAAATGCAGTGCTGCAATGCTCCAGTGTATTTATATTTTCTTACACATCTAATACTAACATACTGTTAAACAACTTAATATCTCATAAGAGAAACATTTCTAACCGGGATAATCTTTCAGAGTCGGAGGATTTCGCACGTATGGCTTTGTACCTGTTATTGGGAGGCTTTCTTATAATTGACTTACTGTCTCATTGTTTTAGTTTTGTGACTCGAGATAAAGCTACCGTTGTTGCTTTGTAATGTCATGTGACCTGTCACAAAACTTATGATTTGTTAAAATGCTGGTACAGCTCTGCTCCAGCGTTGGTCAGTGCACGGTCAGTGTGCAGAGAAGGGTCTGTGATTGGTTAAGTATTACTAACAGGCAGTTTGCTGAGTAGCAGTGCTGTTTAAGGTGGATGCGCTACTGTGTGTGTGTGTGTTTGTGTCTTTTGTGACTGTGAGTAATTGTTCAGGCCAAAAACTGGGACTTTGATGTATGTGGAATGAATTTGTCTTGCCTTCTTTTCACCCGTGCGCTCTTTTTTTCTTCCTCTCTTTCCTTCATCAGTTCTCTGCTCGTTTTCACGTTCCAGACTGAGCGCGGTTACACACAGCGCGCGGGTCTGGCCGACTGCGGCCTGCTGTTGCTTTTGGACTCCTAACATGGCGCGACTGACTCCAGATTTTATTGCAGTCATTGAAAGTGACAACTGTACAAGGCGGCTGCCAAATCCCGCCTGACCCGTGTCGGAGTTATGAGCGACCTCGCGAAAAACTCGCCTTAGCGGAGAGAAAGAGCACAGAGAAGCCAGTCTTCGCCGTCCCTCCGGAACTTTATGTCATAGACACTGTCCATTCCAGCTGCTGGGATCTCTCTCACTTTCTCACCCCCTCTTTCTCTCTCTCTCTTTCTCTCTCTCTCTTTCTCTCCAGTATATACTTAGTGTTTCTTTTTTTGCTGATGTTGTTAATTCTGTTTTTTTCTTTGTCCCTCTGTCCCTGTCCTTTATATTATATTCCTGCTCCGTCACTTTTTCTTCTTTTTGACACTAATCTATCTCAGCTTTCACTGTTTTCCTTTGTGCCTTTTTTTTGTTTTTCTTCTTTTACATCTCTGTCTTTCTTTTATCTCTATCCTTTTTATTCGTATTCATATTCCACACTTCTTACTTATCTCTCTCTCTCTCTCTCTCTCTCTCTCTCTCTCTCTTTCTCTCTCTCTCTCTCTCTTCCTCTCTTTCTCTCTCTCTCTCTCACTCTCTATCTTTGCCTCTCTCTCTCTCTCTCTCTCTGCCTCTCTCTTTCTCTTTCCCTGCCTCCCCCTCTCTCTCTCTCTCTCTTTATCTTTGCCTCTCTCTCTCTGTCTCTCTCTATGTCTGTCTCTGTCTCTTTATCTCTGCCTCTCTCTCTCTCTCTCTCTGCCCCTCTCTCTCTCTCTCTCTCTCTCTCTCTCTCTCTCTCTCTTTCTGCCCCTCTCTCTATATATTTGCCTCTCTCTCTCTCTCTCTCTGCCCCTCTCTCTCTATATTTGCCTTTCTCTCTCTCTCTCTCTCTCTCTCTCTGCTCTTCTCTCTCTATCTTTGCCTCTGCCTCTCTCTCTCTCTCTGCCCCTCTCTCTCTATATTTGCCTCTCTCTTTCTCTCTCTCTCTGCCCCTCTCTCTCTATATTTGCCTCTCTCTCTCTCTCTCTCTCTCTCTCTCTCTCTCTCTCTCTCTCTCTCTCTCTCTCTGCCCCTCTCTCTCTATATTTGCCTCTCTCTCTCTCTGCCCTTCTCTCTCTATCTTTGCCTCTCTCTCTCTCTCTCTCTCTCTCTCTCTCTCTCTCTCTCTCTCTCTCTCTCTCTCTCTCTCTCTATCTTTGCCTCTCTCTCTCCCTCGTTCTCCCTAGCTCTGTGGTCTTTCACCCCTCTCACCCCTCTGTACTCTACCTCTACATGCCTCTTTTCTCTTCACCCACTCCCCGACTCTGTTCTGTATTTGGTAACCAGTACCAACCTGTCTGCTGGGCCTTATCACTCTGATAACAGTCTTCATTTCCAAACAGAAGGCCATCAATCAGAAGACTGTGACTGGCTGAGCTCTCTCCTGCCATTACAGTCTTCCACTTTATCTTTATCTGCAGGAAAACAACAATGTTGTGGCGGAAGTAATAGATATAGAGGCCGATATGAATTAAGGTCATTATGTGAATGATAACTCTGGTAATCAGGCTTTAGAATTTTTTTCCTTTTTTTTTATTTCTGCTGGCGGCTGCTGAATGAATGTTTGGCAGCTTGCCAAACTCTACACAGCCAGCCACAGCATTCCTTCACAGATATACAGGGATTTGAGAACACATGCTTTCAGATGCACATTCACAAATTTGCACATACCATATCAGCAGGTCTGTATCGTCTCTGTTCAAAGAAAGACAAGTATCTCCGAAACTTTCTTAGCTTTCAGCATCATTGGAACCAGAAATTTTCTCCAAGCTATTTTGGAGCATTTCTATTGGTCCATTCTTCATGTTTTTACATGTATACGTCAGCTGTTCAGATGATGTAGTAAAAGAATGTGATGTATGATGTATACATATGTAGTGCCATGCAAATTCACTTTTCATTTATTTCCAACCAAAATCACTGTTAAGTAAAATATATATTTATTTTTCAACTGCATAAAAAAGATAAAGTTTGTTTTCTGCTTTTCATGATCCAGGTACTACCGAGCATGTCCAGCGATGTTAAGGTCTAGAGAACGTTGAGAATGATACAGATAGAAACCCCTTTTTTCAAATCTGAAGCACAAGTGAAGCTTGATTTTCTCAGACTTCTCAAAGATGAAAGATCTTTATCTGATGGTGACAGCTTTAGTGGTCTACCACTACCGGGGTCTTTTGAGTTTTACACTGCACAACACGGCACATGCTGTAACACTGAGCTCTGTGGAGACGCATAAATGGAGAACATGCCGTGAACTCTGTCGCACTCTCTTATTCATTCAAATTCTGACAAGGGTACACCCTCCCACAGCCATACACTCTAAATGTCCTCCTCCGTCTGCACTAGTTAATCCCAGTCCGATGTGAAAAAGTGGGGTTGGGGGGGTACAAGTGAGGAGAAACGTTTTCCCTCCGTTCTCAGCTTCGTTATACAGTGAAACATAGCAGAGCAGTTTAAAAGACAGTTGTGTGCATGGCTAATGATGTACTGTCAGTATATCCCCCCTGTCCTGTTCACATTCAGTAACAAGCACTCAGCCAAACACACACCAGCATCAGTTTTATCTCTGCTTAGTGACTTGGTTCACGTGGGAGACCCAAGAATTGAGTTCAGCAGCAAATGTAACCATGTTGGAAAGATAAGAACATCCCCAAGTTTCATTAGCTACCCAAGCACCCCCAACAGATACCAAAAACCATGAAAACTGGAAGAAGTTGCTTGTGGAACTTGCACACTTGTGCAGTTGTTAATGATTGCTCTAAAGATCTTTGATTACACACTTGAGAAATCAATTTCACATGTTACTTTGATCATTAATCTTTTGCAGAGTTTTTTAATGTTCTTTTTTCTCTGTCTTTTTGTCTCCTCTAGGTTCCGTACATCAGGATGTGTGTTTGATTGGATGAGAGTGTGTTTATCTTTGTGTGTGTGTGTGTGTGTGTGTGTGTGTGTGTGTGTGTGTGTGTGTGTGTTTGACCCTGCAGCTGATCTTTCTAGAGGGGACATGCCCCTTTAACACACAATTACCAAACAAATGGTGAGGTGATGACCAACTGTTTATTCAGTCTCTCTCTCTCTCTCTCTCTCTCTCTCTCTCTCTCTCTCTCTCTCTCTCTCTCTCTCTCTCTCTCTCTCTCTCTCTCTCTCTCTCTCTCTCTCTCTCTCTCTCTGCGCCTCTCTCTCTGCGCTCCTCTCTCTCTCCTCTCTCTCTCATTCAGTCACAGATTATTCCTTCATTTGGTCAAAACAGACTGGAGCTGGTCACAGTCTATTTTTAGATGGCTCAGCTTTGCTGTTTAACAGTCTGCTTTGGAAGGATACTGGAGTTGGTGCTTTTGTTTGACTGTGGTTTTATGTTTGGTCACTGAATTTGGTTTTGTTCTTTTCATTTAAACTCTTTTTCTCTCTCACTCTCTGCCCTCTATGCCCCCTATTCCTTTTAACCTCTCTCCAGAATTGTTGCTATGCCACCCGGGATGGTGTGCGTGTTATATGCTGTCCTCTGTGTCCTGATTGGCTGCGCGGTTACCCGGAGTTCCACCCCCCATGGCCGGTACCCATCATTCTTTCGCAATGACACGCTGTTCGAGCACCTGGCGCTGCACCCTGACCCCGTCTCGGGCCGAGTGTACCTGGGAGCTCGGGACCGCATTTTCCAGCTATCCTCCAACTTGGAGCTGGAGGCTGAGGCGCACACAGGGCCTGTGACAGACAGCCGTGAATGCCTGCCCCCAATTAGCGAGGCCAACTGCCCTATGGTAAGGACAAGCAAATGGATTGAATCATTTGATGCATCAGGTTGAAGGTGGTAACTACGCTGATTTTTTTGGATTTTGTTGTTTATTGTACTCAATTGTAGAATTATTAATTACACTCAATTACAAGCTCATGTTTTCCACATTCACAAATACAAGTTTAAAATTGTGTATCTTTGTGTAATTAATCATTCTGAGTTATTATTCCTTATCGCTGTCAAAGGCCTAAATGAAAGATAATGACTGATAATGTCTTATTTTAATACCTGGTTAATTAAATGAAAAGTAAGATGAGTTCAGATTGTAGGTGTGCAGTATCACAATACTTATTGTTATAAATTACATCAGAGAATGTTCCCCAAAGGAGCATAATGAAGATATTGTCTGTCCTTAAGCATTCAACAACTGATCAGTGCCTTTTTCTTTACAAAGAGAGCAATTAAACATGTTTAATTTGATTTAGAGCATTACAGTCTGTGAAGTAATGAATAAATGTGGGTATACTGATTTTTTTTTTCCCTGCAATTTACCTTAAAGTACCAGCCGCCTTAACATGATGTGTAAACTGTAAAACCTGTTCAAAATATATATTGTCATTTTATAAAAGTTTCATTAACTCACATTGAAAGTTACCAAACATTTTCTCACTATATTGATAATGCTCCGGCAGCATCAGTATAGAGCAGGGGTATTTAATTCGAATTCAGTACAGTCCTGTGAGATTTCCTCAGGCCAAGATCTGTACCGTCATAATTTTTAACTTGTGTTATGATTCAGTGCCAGATCCTGTAAACTGCAGTAGCCTAGTATCAGCATCTTGTACCATCAGCTACTGAAAGACAAAACAAATTACAAATACCGTTCAGTATACTTCAGTATTTACTGTTTAAATGCTGAACTGAATGAATTACTTATAAAGCTCCAAATAAATGTTGTCTCCTCACTTTAAGTAAAAGTGCCTCTTAAAGTGTTTATTTATAGAGAAAGTAAATAAAATGTGCGTCTTTTTGTTAACTCAGCTTCACAAATTGACTTGTTGGTTGTACAGAGCGGTATTCTCCAAAACTAGACGAGTGAGTCCATTCCAGAACCCTTCCTGTTAAACACTCAGTGTTCGCTGTTCACTTTTCTGTTTTTAGAGCACGATATTCTTTCTGACTCGCTTTAGCCTTCGACTGCTGCTCCTCGCTTCATACCTCGTCTGTGTGTGCACCGCACACCCCAGTCTGCACAGATCTGATTGGCTGAGCGCCTTTGGTGATCTTACAGCGCACGTGATTGGTTCACTGCGCCGTAAAGCCCTTATATCGTAAAGACAAGAAAAGCTCCGCCGCTTAAAATAAACACCATCTAAATAAAACCAATATCTCAATAGATCTCAATAGATTATCGGCCTGGGTCCGCATTGGACAACGTCTGGGTATAGTGTGTCATGAAAATGTCTTGAAGTAATTGTATGTTTTATTTTTGCCCACCCCTAGTTTGAATTTCTGTATAATTGAATAACCATGCCCATCTCTGTGTTCAGGCCCGCCGGACCAGCAACCACAACAAACTGCTGTTGGTGGACCCTTACAGCCGAGAACTGATCAGCTGCGGCAGCGTTCACCAGGGCACATGCCAGAAGCGCAGCCTGGACGCTGTGGAGACGGTGCTTTTCTCAGCCGAGAGGCCGGTGGACACGCAGTATGTGGCGGCCAACGACCCGGATGTGTCCACTGTGGGGCTGGTGGTGTTAGCGGGCAGCAGCAAGCAGCCGGTGCTGTTTGTGGGTCGGGGCTACACCAGCAGCCAACCGCCCATCTCCACTCGTAACCTAGCGACTGAGCCGCTCTTCTCGTATGAGGAAACAGCCAAGCTGGCTGTGGCCGGGCGTCTGTCGGAGTATGACCATCATTTTGTGGCCTCGTTCGCACTTCGCACCCACGTCTACTTCTTGTTCTACCGCAGGGACCTGAAGTCCAATTCACGGGAGTACCGCACGTACGTTTCTCGCGTGTGCCTGGACGACACGTCCTACTACTCCTACGTGGAGGTGCCGTTGAGCTGCCGTTCGATGGCGGGAAAGAAATACAACCTCCTACAGGCTGTGCAAGTGGGCAAGAGACAGGAAAGCGGGGCAGACAAGGAGGAGGAGATACTACTGGGGGTTTTCTCCACCAACCTGGCCTCGTCCAGTAAGCCTACTGAGGAGTCGGCTCTCTGCATGTTCTCCCTGCACGAGCTGGACAGACGCATAAACACCACCCGTGACCTCTGCTACACGGACGTAGGCCGCACCGATGGGAAAGATGCTGCTTACATCGAGTACGAAGTCAAATCAAACTGTGCCAATCTGCCAGTGGTGAGTGACACCTGTCAAATCACAGCTGAAATGGGTGGTGTTCTGCTCTCAGTTGTTGTTGTTGTTATTATTACTAGTAATTATTATTATTATTATTAATAATAATAATAATAATAATAATAATAATAATAATAATAATAATTAATAATCTATTAAAATGCCACAATTTACAGGAAATTAGCCCAGCTTCTTCCATAAAGCCATTGTTGTCCAAAGAAAAACATGCTTATCAATTTTCCAGCTGCTGTTTATATTGTGTGAAAAGTTCCCGATGAATGGACCAATGAAAATGCTCCAAAATAGCTGAGCTTTGAGCAAATGTATTGAAATATTTCACTTAAAAACTTGCAAACTGAACTTTATATTACCGTAAAGTCTTTTTTTACTTAACAAATATCATTTTATGATATACTCACACACACACACACACACACACACACACACACACACACACACACACATATATATATATATAAATATAAATTAAAAAATGTATCTTCTATATTAATTAAACACTAGTGGCAGCAGTGATTGCACATATCTACCAGTATCCTCTTCGTGACATCCATCGATAGTAAATTGTGATGACTGCTAAATCTTCTTTCGCCACAGAATCCAGCAAACTGAGCCATTGAGTTGAATTAAAGTAATGAATCCAGTAGTCCTCAGTGCTAAAGTAATTACACCGAGGTGAAATGGATTATATTGGATGTGTTTTATGGTTTGCTTTACAGTGCCTCTGTTGCTTTGGGAATGTGGGGAGGGGCACAGATGGGACTGATCCCTGCTCAGTGGGGGGAATTGATCCTCTATATAGTTAACGATGCCCCCTAAAGGTCATGATACAAGAGGTGACCCCTAATGTCCCAGCATTCCCAGCACTTTGGCCGGGGGCAGTTAGTGCGGACAGGCCTATGAACTTATAAATGGGGTTTCCTGTGATTGATTTTCAGGAGTGTCCTTTATTCAGTGGGAGAGTTTACACTGCTGCCTCAAAGAAAGGAGTCTTCACCTGAAACACGGATAGAATGAGAAAAAGAAAGAAAGAAAAAGCAAAGACAGTTGCTGGAAAATAACTGTTTGGAAACGTATGAGAACTAATACAGCAGTGATGAAAACATTTTAAAGGATTTCGCTCCAAATCCATGTCATTTTTCACATCTGTAGGATCTCTTTGTTTGAGTGCCTGACCTGTCTCTGCGAATGCACGCTGGAGGGAACGGACAGTGTGCTGGTGCCAGATGACCCTGGGCTGGCGGGTTGTAAAAGCAGAAACAAATCTCTCCAAAGTCTTTTAGAGCCTTTGAACGTCAAGGCCAGATGCCTACCATAGCTCTGTCTGCAGCCTCCTGCCCGAGCACTGTAAATCTCTGGCACAGGGAAGGAGGAGAGTATAAGTGATAGTAGGGAAAGGGGGAAAATTGAGAGAGGCACACATGCTGAATCATTCTGCGTTCTTTTGAATTGCATGGTCGCAGTTTAGGAACATATGATGAGTGTTATCCACTTTTATTATATCCATTACCAGACTGCGAAAAATAGTTTCAACAGAGCAAAATCACTTAAGTGTAAATACATACAGCGAATAAACCAAAATGAAAAAACTAGGGCGATAATGTACATCACTTAAAACGCAAAGGCCTCAAACCAGCCTCCGCCCCTTTTACAGTGTGTACTAGGAATGCCGTACATAGATAAAATTCCATATTGTAATTATACTTGTTCTATTGTTATAAAGTACTTATGATATTTGAGATGCCAGTGTTCAAATACTGAAATCACAGATTCTTTACTTGTTACATTTCATCAGGGGAAGATGTAGAAACTACACAGGTCAACAGTATGTTGTGATTGCTTTGCTTGTATTTGTGAGTAAATATGTATATTATATAAATAGCAATGCACCGATATGTAATTGTGAGTCATTCACTATCTCTCACCTACAGATCTGCCTATGCATAAACATTGGGACTGAATGTATCTGCATTAGTCTTACTGATAAATTATCACTTTATTGGTAGATGGTCAGCCTAAGAGTTCAACACATATTCAAATATGGATTTGAAATATTGGCCAAATCTAAAAATGTGCCTTGATATTATATGCTGAAGCTCAAATGCTTTAACATAAGCATGTTGGCATGGTAACGTTGAGGATCTGTTTGAGAAGGCAGAGGTAGCGTGGCCATTATCAGCAACCAGACTACCTACTCTAGCTGATATCAGCCAGATCCAGAGAATGTAAACCTATATTGACATACTGGCTCATTGATTGCTGAGCAGAAAACACATTGTGTAGTAGACTAGGAGCGCTTTGCATCAGTTTGCTAAAGTTTAGGTCATTAGCTTATTTATGTTATTCTCATCCACAACAAAAACCCAGGGCTATCACCCTGAAGGTAAAACCTAAAGCTCTGCATCAAATTCAGCTTTCTTTCCCAATGTTTTTTCCTTCTGTCAGGCCAAGCCCATATTGTCAGAACGATTAACACACAGTGTATTGTACCACCAGACCACCTGATATCTCTCTTATCATATCAATCTTTTTCATTCTGTGCCTCCCCAGAACACTCTGGATGCCTACCCCTGTGGTTCTGACCACACTCCCAGCCCGATGGCCAGCTGGTTTTCAGTGGACGCTGAACCCATACTAGACAGTCCCTCTGCTCGGCTTACTGCGGTGGCTGTGAGCGTACGGGCGGGGCACACCATCGCCTTTCTCGGAGACTCCAAAGGAAATCTACGCAAGGTGACTTTCTCTTTCGCTTACTTGTCTTCACCGAATTCCATTTCTTTTTGCTTTACTTGCCCTCCTTTTAAGTTCTGTCAGTGCTTGAGGCCCAGTTGTTTGTTTTGCATTGGTTTCTGTAATAGACGTGTTCCTTCACTAGTTTATTTGACTGCAGTTATTTTCAAACGTTTATGAAAACATGTGAATGAAGAAAGACGGTGGTTTGGGCGCAAGATGTGGTCAACTACACAGAGACACAGAGAAATTTGCTTACTCTTTGAGAACACACACATGCAAGGGTGACACGGTACAGACAAAATAATGGTGCTGTGATTTCATTGTGTATTGCGATTGCAGTGTATGTTAATACGTTCAACAAAGTGTTCTGTCATTGATGTGGTTGAAGTTGAGCCAAATAAGTCCTTTGTTGGATTTCATGAATACATAAAATTAGGAAAACACTCACAGAAGCAGTTGCCTGTAACTGCGATGGGTTAAGATGCATAAGAGTACACTGGAAAAACATAGTGATTGCTTAGAGGGTACAATCATACACCTTTTAAATGATATATTATGTAGCTCTGATAGCCAAACACATGGCCTGAATGGCTAGTACCTATTTGGCAATCCAGGTGAGATCTTTCACTCTGTCTGAAAAGATACCTAGACAAACAGGAAGCGGGGGATGTCTAGAACTCCTTTCCCACATCTCTGTCTATTCTGTAGTCCCTCTTTCTCTCTGTCTCTTGCTCTTTCTTGCTCTGTCTTTGACACACTCTCTTTTTCTCTAATCTCTTGCCAAGAGGCCTGCACTGGTCTAAAATAGAGGCAGGCTGGATTAAGAAGACCTCTGCAGCCCTCAGACAATCCAGCAATATTATTAGGATCAGCTGTGTGTCAGGTGGCTAATGCATCCTTACAAATTGCTCTCTTTGTGTTTACTCGGCCCTGCACTTTACGGCCTGTCCCTCTAATCTCCTGTCCTACGAGATGCATTTGTTCCTCCTGTATGAAATCCACAGTATTTTAAAATGCTTCTTGTTTGCTCGTGTTGTAGTGACAGAAGTAGCCTCGGGTTCTGCGAGCTCTTAGTGTATTATTAATAAAGAGGTGCAGTGAACGTAGAGCAGTATCCCTGGCTGACTTGCAGTGCAGGTATGATTAGATGTACGCTACAGTTTGGAAGCACCTTGACTTCTTTTGAAATTTAAATATAGGTTTTTTTTTTAATCAAGAACAAAATTCCAATCAGTTCTGTTAATTTCAGACGTGTTGGCTGTGCAGACAACACATACAAACTGAACTAATCAGACTTTAGTAGAATGCCTTTAGGATGTGGTAGAACAGGAAGCCCTTCACAGTAATAGTATAGAGTTCTTAATAGAGATGGAAGGATAGATCGGCTATGTATCGGTATCGGCCAATTTTAATCAAAATATGTGATCGGCCGATATTTCTCCTATTTAGCCGATCCCTAGAGCCGATCATAGCGGTAAACAAATTAGCCTAATTTCTGTATTTCCAGCTAGCGTTTCACCAGCTCCCTGCAATTCCTATCTGAACCACTAGGTGGAAATACACACCCTTTTATTTTCTACAGACTGACTAAAGCAGCGGCGTTGCGAGGAAAGCATGCACTGATAGAAAGCATGTCGTCCATCTGGCAGTGTTTTACCATGTGACGCAGACTCATCCAGGACGTTTTTAAAATGTGTAAAATCAGTGTGTCTCGTTGAGGAACCAAGACAAAGACATTTAACACACTAATCTGATACAGCACTGCACGCAGCTGAATACAGTGAGTATCAGCAAACAGCAGAGCTAGCACGCACAGCTAGCACAAACAAACAACCCAGAACAGATAATAACCCAGTGCAGACCAGATCTGACCGGTACGAACAGAACAACAGCAACAATTCAAGATCTACATTTAACGATTGCAGATTGTCGTTTAAAATAACCAGAGTCTGCGTTTAATGACTGCCGTTTTTACTGCATTTATTTAATTTGCTCTTTTAGTTTTAAATTAAGGGTCTAAATTGGATAATTGCAGTATTGGGGATATTTGTTTGATTTACTTTGTTTATTTACTGCTAATTTTGTTAAAAGTATTATGCTGTTTCACATGAGCTCGTCCATGTTTCATGTCTTGTTTGTCCTTATAACTACATGTAGCCCTGCCGTGGCGTATAGCCCCACCCTCTATCGGTATCAGCTATCGGCCGTTCGCGCTGAAAGGTGATCGGCGATTGGAATCGGACTGAAAAACGCTGATCGGTCCTCACTAGTTCTTAATAATATGCATGTTGAGTGTATATGAGACACATTTTTGACTGCTTTAGGTGTTTCCTAGTTTGCACCAGGATACCTTATTGCAGCTTGGCTTCCATATATATATATAATACTTTTTCGCACAGTAAGTCTTTAGGCCATAGTAAAATAGGACAAAGCCAGTGTCTTTAAATATTGCCAACAGTATGTTTGGTTAAGTTAAGAGTTAAGAGCCACAAAGAGACAGTCATGCAGCATTTGTGTGTTTTGTGTGTCTGTGTATGTGTGAGTTTACACGTAGTTGTGTGAAATGCTCACTTCTATTTCCCGGGCTTGTTTTGAGGATGTCTCCTCCTAATCACTGGAATGGGACACTGGAGTCATTGTTGAAGGATTGAGAGTAAGTGGAAAACAATGTGATGCCCTATTCTTCCTGTTTCGAAGAAATTCTGTACGAATACGGCTCAAAAACAGAAGGACGGCGACAGCATTGACACATATTACTATAATGCCTCCACATCTCGTGCTAAATTCAGCTCGGTGTATGCGTGTGTTTGTGACTGGTCTCTTTGTGAAGTGGATTCAGTACAGATGTCTCTCGCTGGTATCACTGTGGAGACGGGACACACAGCATTCCTTTGTCAAAATCACAACTTCTCACATTATTAAAACAGGGTGACATCACAAGCCAGATGAGAATGGTCATACTGATGCTGATGGGAATGAAGGGTCAGCAGTGCATGTGTCCAGCAGTTTGTGTATGAAAATACTTGTAGTGACGATGATGGTGAATACTAAAGTCACTTTATGAGATGATCTGTATACTGATGAATGCTGTTCTCACGGTATGTTTTTTGAGGTTTACACCTGTAGTATTACTAGGCCAGACTCTCAAGTTCATATCTGTATAAAAATCAATTAGAGACTGACACAGACACGACAAACAGCTTTAAACGCCTGCTTTTTCTTAGTGTGTTATTTTTGTGTTATGTGAGAGGCTAGTGTTACCTATCACAAATGAAAGTACATTTAATTTAGTCAACAGCAGTGTATTCATTAGTTTGTGCCAGGCCTGCTACCAGTATATATCTGTCTGTATGGTTGTTGTTGATTTAAAGGCTGAAGTGGATATCTGGTTTTTCAGCAATTTGATATCTTTTTAATGTTGTTCAGTTTTAACCTGGATTGATGTGAATTTGTACAGTAGATACAGTTTCAGTTCATGCAGGTGAAGGAATCTAATGTTGAACATTTTATTAAAATATAGAACAGGAGATGGTCTTCATATGAGGGCATTCATTTGAAAAAAAATTTAATTATAGTTATTGCCCCCCCAACACCTTTCCCACCCTCAGTTTGACCCCCCTTGGTAATAGACCCTTTCCAGGCAGAAAATGTAACAAGGCATGTTATACATACACACACGTGTGTGTGTGTGTGTGTATATATATATATATATATATATATATATATATATATATATATATATATATATATATATATATATATATAACAAAAAACTTTATAAAAAAAAAAGCTATAATATCCACATGCATTTAATTATCAGTGGCATTATATTCTGACAAGGTGATCATGTACAAAAGATTAATAATCTAAATAAGTAAGTGATAACAGTGATAATGTATTCAGATCTGTTTCAAATGAGCATCCATCAGTGTATTAATTAAGTGGTGTACACGTTTTGCAGTTTATCCTCACTCCCTGTTCTCTTTGCTTCTTGTGGCACATAATCTGTATGTACATGTCTGTGTTTTCCAGGTGTTTCTGGGTCCTGACGGTGAAGTGGAGGAATACGCCATTATCCCCATCCAACCTAACACACCAATCAGCAGTGAGCTCATTCTGGACCAGTCAGAGGAGAACCTGTACATCATGACCAGCACTAGGGTGACTATTCTGTGCAGATGTGCAGGTTCTTTTTTTGAGGATAATTCAGCTGGAAAAGTTAATGTGTCCACTTGGTCTGGACTTGACATTGAAACCGCAAATAGATCCACTCATGGCTTTAACAACTGTCTGCCTCAGACTGGTGTTGTTGTTTAAATATTGCCCCCTACAGGTCAGTGCTGCAGCCACTTTGAGCACACGTAGTACTGATTATTTTAAGTTTGTAAATTCCTTCATGCTAAACTTATGTTTGTTGATGGCATGTGTGATTAAAGAGTCTTCAGCGATTGATGTAGCTGCTTATTTTGAGCTAAAGCTAATGTTGTTCTAGTGTTTCAGCCGGAGAGAGAACCGGCCACAGCTGGGCGCATGTTTATGTGTGTTTTATCATGCTGTGAATATACAAGATGTCAGCATGTGTTATGGCTGTTAAGCACCGAAAACAGGGAGCGGGTGTGTGTGTGTGTATTTGACTAGCAGTGTGACTGAGGGTTTATTGTTGATGCTGAGTGTGATAATAAGTGTTTTTGCAGCTGAAGATGTCCATATCTGGAGTTAAGATTGATGATCAGCTTTTATGCTCTGTGTGTTTATGTGAATAGCTGGAGAAAAGGCCTGTAGCCGAGTGTAATGAGCACCTGGACTGTCAATCGTGTCTCTCGGCTCATGATCCCTACTGTGGTTGGTGTGTGCTGGAAGGGAGGTGAGATTTTATACACACACACACTCTCACACACACACACACACACGCATGCATATATACACATGTGACAATATTGCTCTTATGAATAAATAGCTATAGTGTGAGCTCACTAAATATTAAATCACTCTGCTCAGTCAGTAATGTGATGCCTGCTTTACTCACCTGCATTATTTATTTCATTATTTCTGTTAAATACTGATCTGGATCAGTTTGCCAAAGATATAAACACATGCACACACACACACCAATCAGTCTTGTCCATTTGATCAGCTCCACTGTTGTAGTTCAGCCTGTAATTCATCTCTGCATTCAATATTAGCCCCTTTTTACCCTGTTTCATCAATGGTAAGGATCCCCAGGGGACCACCACAGAGCAGGTGGGGTGTTAGTATTTGTTGTGCTGGTATGAGGGGATCAGACACAGCTGTGCTGTTGGAGATTTAAAACACATCAGTGACACTGATGGACTGCAGATAGCCCACTAACCAAACGCTCCAGCTAACAGTGTCCTGTGAGCAGCATGCTCTGACCACTTATTAAGAACTAGAGGATGACCAACACACACTGAGCAGCAATAGATGAGCTATCTTCTCTGACCTTGCTGACTCTTAGGCACACACTGATAACTATACACACACACATAGGGTAGGTTTTGTATTGTGTAGTGCTAATTGAGCAATTGAGAAAAGTGCAAGAGGCTCAGTCATATGTAATATATTATTATTTTATCTCTCTCTGTCTTTTTTCTCCCTGTCTCTCTTTCTTTCTCTCTCTCTCTCTGTCTCTGTCTGTCAGGTGTGGTCAGCGGGGGGAGTGTCCGCGTGGGGAGCAGGATGATCAGTGGCTGTGGAGTTTTGACATGGAGCAGCAGTGTCTGACTATACACGCCCTCACGCCATCCAACATCAGCCGAGAGGAGAGCAGGACTGTATGTCACTCTCTCTCTCACACATGCACACATTTGTTCCTTTGAATTATGGGGCAGCTGTGTAGACTTCTGTTTATTTCCTGTAGACTTACCCGAACCTTAGAGCTACTATTACCTTAACCTTTTCCTAACACTAAACCTAACTTTAACCCTAACCCTGCTTTCACCTTATAATTTACATTAGGAAATACTAAAGGTCCCCACAACAGATTTTGGCCCCCACAGTGTGGCATTAACCTGACCCACATACGCTCACACTCCAAACTCTGCCTTTCAAATACTGCTCACAGGTACTGCTGTCAGATGACATGTTATCCTAGTGTGTGTGGGTGTGCCCTGCCCTGTATGTGTTTGTGAGCTGCTGCGTGTGTCTGGGCTGGAATTTTGGCAGTGTAAAAATGAGCTTGTTTTATTGTTTTATTTAATTTGTCACAGTGAGGAATAAATGGTTCTCACGGAAGTGCATGTCAGTCTAGTAGGGAGGAATAACAACATTAATCTTGGGTTTGATTTAATAGCTGAAGATTAGAGCTGGGATAGTGCACTAATGGCCATTCGTCTTCTATGCTCAGAGATTCAAAAACCGGAGGAGGTCGAGAGAGGGACAGGAAAGAATGGCAGGGAGAAGGAGTGTAGCAGTTTATGTATGTTTGAGGAAGAGTTGTGTGTGTGCGTGCTTTATGCAAAGGAAGGAAAGTTAACATGAGTGAAGGCCCCATTGAACACATTTTAATAGCATCTTAAATTTTAACTCTCACACGCAGCTCATGTTTACTGTCAGGACTGATTTTAGCCTCATACTCTATAATTAGCGTTCACTTATGAAAACAGGGCTTTTAGAGCATAGACTCCGTTGCCTGTTCAAAACAGCCGTATCCAGGCCAGCTCAGTCATGCAAAGGCCATTACAATCTGCTTAACCCCGGTCTTGTTGAGTTTACTTTACCCTACTTCAGCATAATGCCATTAAGTTCATCCTTTTCTAGTCCAAACCGGTCCAATCCAGATCAGGCTTACCAAACGAAATGTGAAACGATGACATAATTTGAAGCAATTGTTCCTCTTTCTCCTCAGATTTCTTTGTCTATCCCGCGTCTCCCGAGGCTTCAAGACGGGGAATCGTATTCCTGTTTCTTCAAGGACAGCCCTTCCCCAGCCACCATCACTGACACTGGGGTCACCTGCACCTCCCCTGACCCCCAGAGAGTGCCCACTGTGCCCCCTGGCCAAGGTGAGAGCGGCAGATCAACCTGATCTCTGCCACAGTCTTCATTAGGGCTGCAGCGTGTTAGATTGTATGTTGTCCAAAGAAAAACCTGCATCTTCAAAACAGCAACCTTACAGGAGAAGGCAAAAACATGCCTATCTTTCAGTTCAGGTTCATGTAAATGTTTTATTTATTATCACAAGTGATTTTGAAGCATTTGAATCACTTCAGTACAGAGCATAGTAGAAGTTTCCAGTCGGGATTGTAATCAGATTACATGATTGTTACTCCTTTATTTAACCTGTTCATTACAGGATTACTTGCCCCAGTTAATTGGAAACAAGCAATATTCGGAATGACCTCAGTCAGACTAGTCTATTCCAGTTGTGGTGTATACATGGTGTATACAATATATTCCAATTGAGCTATTAGTTGTTTTTAAAGTTTCTTCTTTTTTTTATAAGTATTTTTTAATAAATGTTATTGTTCCTTGTAAAGTAACAAGTACTGTAGCAGAGCTACATGACTAATATATACATAATATACATAATGATTTATTATTTTTTTAATATATTAATATATTTAATATTTTTTTTATTTTAATAATTATTTTAACCATCCAGAACAGCAGTGACTGATTGCCAGTGTTTGGTTTTACAACACGTTATTTTTTCTCTTTGGTGCAGTGAAACAATAGAAAGGCAGTGGTGTTATCCACTTTGCTATCCAGTTGCTGTGAAAGAGTATCAGCATCAGTCAGAATAAAAGCATGTACTGTTCTGCTTTCAGATACATTTATATTCAAGCAAACCATGAATCAGCAGAAAAGCTCACACTAATATTTTTTTCCTTGACTTTATTAATAGGTAGTATACTTGGATCACATGAATACCTTTACGTGTTATCCAAGTTGTTCAAGATGTCTAATGAAAAACATGTATCAATTTGTATTTTTCTGCGTTGTTGGATCGCAGCAGCCGCTGTTTACATTGTGTAAAAATCTCAAGATTAATGGACCAATGAAAATGCTATTGTAAAGTTGTGATTTTAGAGAGGTATGGTTTTCCTTGGCCAGCAACGATTTACTGATCTATTGCTCTTTTGCAGGTTGTGATGTATGTAGATTTATTGATGCTGTGATTCTCGACTCTGTTAATAGTTTGTGTCAAGAAAAGAGCAGCGGTGTGTGTGCCTGCGTGTGTGTGTGTACTAGGGGCTCTCTTGTGTGAGTGATGGCAGAGGTGTTTATTGTACTTGTGTTTTGGATGAAGGGGCTTGTTGTATCACTGTTTGTGAATTTTTGTAAGCTGTATTTTATTATTTAGAGCTTCTCAGGGAAAATCCATGTTGAGGAATTTGAAAGAAGTTACCACACATACTCTCACCGTCCTCTTGACTATGAAAGCATTCCTGTGGAGTGATAGTTTATTTAGTGATTTTACGGATTGGGCTTCTGGCTACTATTCACAGGATCGTGTTTGTGTTGAATAGCACAGACTTAGTTCTTGTCCTTCAGCATCTGAGTATGCATCTGTTTTCTTTTACAGTCAAGATGTTGTTGATGATTTTTGTGGATTGTCATAAGACCAGAGTTTTCATGGTGTTAATGAAACTTCAGTAGGTTTCTGCCGTCTCTGATCTTTCTGAACTGATTTTAATAATCATTTCCGTCCCATTTTATTCGTATAGTTCCTAAATCATCTGTATCTGTGTGTTCAAATGATTTAACGAGTATCTGGGGAAACGTAGTTGGGATTAGTACTAGGGTTAGATTTAGGACCATTTAGGTTAGGTTTATATTTTGAATTGAGGTTGGGGATAGGGACAGAGTTAGGGATAGGGATAGGGACAGAGTTAGGGATAGGGATAGGGACAGAGTTAGGGATAGGGATAGGGGCAGGGTTAGTGTTGGGGATAGGGACAGAGTTAGGGATAGGGGCAGGGTTAGTGTTGGGGATAGGGACAGGGTTAGTGTTGGGGATAGGGACAGGGTTAGTGTTGGGGATAGGGACAGGGTTAGGGTTGGGGATAGGGTTAGGGTTGGGGATAGGGACAGGGTTAGGGATAGGGGCAGGGTTAGGGTTGGGGATAGGGACAGGGTTAGGGTTGGGGATAGGGATAGGGGCAGGGGCAGGGTTAGGGTTGGGGATAGGGACAGGGTTAGGGATAGGGATAGGGGCAGGGTTAGTGTTGGGGATAGGGACAGGGTTAGGGATAGGGATAGGGGCAGGGTTAGTGTTGGGGATAGGGATAGGGGCAGGGTTAGGGTTAGGGATAGGGGCAGGGTTAGGGTTGGGGATAGGGACAGGGTTAGGGTTGGGGATAGGGGCAGGGGCAGGGTTAGGGTTAGGGTTGGGGATAGGGACAGGGTTAGGGATAGGGATAGGGGCAGGGTTAGGGTTGGGGATAGGGACAGGGTTAGGGTTGGGGATAGGGACAGGGTTAGGGTTGGGGATAGGGACAGGGTTAGGGATAGGGGCAGGGTTAAGGTTGGGGATAGGGGCCCCACCCAGTTTCTTCTTTATAGGATTTTTTATCTCCCTAATAAAAACTTGTTGCCAAAACATGTCAGAGTCTTTAAAGGTTTAATATGAGCTTGTCCTGGCTATAAAGGCTTTTTAAAGGAGCAGTGTGGGAACCTCTAGCAGTGAGGTTGTATATTGAAAAACACTTTAATGCTGTTAATATGCACTAATAAGAATTAATAAGGAATAATTTTCCCGTTCTACCTTAAATGGTGCTGCAGTTATATTCTGCCCCCTGAAACGTTATAATATCTGCTGCACTAATTAGGGCAAAAAAAGGGAAAAAAATAATAAGAAGGTGTAGATTTAATAAGGATAAGGAGTAATAATGCTATCTAGATAATATCCTACCTGGAGCACAGTTACTGATCCTGATCCTGATACTGACACTGATACTGATACGGCTTCCAACTGGACCTAAAGCGCCACCAAATTCAAGCAGCTGCTGCAGAGTGAAAATGCGAAAATGCTACACTCTGTAGTTACAGGTATTTATACCCTAATGAAAACCTATACTTTATTTATTCATTTTCTGTTAATAGATCCCCCCAAATCTTCCACACTGCAACTTTAATTGCCTGACAAAACAGAGTGCCTTGAAGTTTATTGCTGTTTTTTGATAATAGATGATTAGTCAAATGTAAATTAAAAGCAAAGTTATTATCCATGTAAAGTGTATCTGGATTTTCTTTAGCTGGTTGCTAGAAACCTCAAGCAAAGATTGGCCAGACAGACTAGAATGTGAAGAAACAGTAATGGGAAAAGTGGAGCAGGAAATTCATCAGTTATCACGCAGGATCTGTGAATGCCATTTCAGATATAGTCTGTGGTCTCAGTGTAGCTTCACAGTGCTGGTGTCATATTGTATGTTATTTATGTAGGGGAGTGTGTGTGTGTGTGTGTGTGTGTGTGTGTGTGTGTGTACTGCTATGCACACCATGCAAGGAATGTGGGTTTCTTTAACTTTTGCCTTCACAGATCCATGACAGATGAGATCAGATCTGGTGTTAGACTGCTGAAATGAGTATACAGAGGCAGGAGTGAGCAGGACTTTCACACATGCCTGGCTTTAATGCAGGTTGATCAGAAGTGTTTGTCTGCTGCTCAGTGCACATGGATCCTATTATATCTGTGGGAACTTTCTGTCTTTCTCTTTGTATCTCTCTCTCTCTCTCCCTGTCTCCCTCATATGCTGCCTGTTTTTAAAGAATGTGGGGATTTTGGAGAGAAGGCTCCGGATTGCCAATTCCCTTTTTGTCTGTGATAAGCTTTGACAAATATTTATAAAACCCGTTCACGCAGCCTGGTATCAGCCTGAAAAGTAACTCTAGTTCTTCTTATTATTCTCTCTCTCTCTCTCTCTCTCTCTCTCTCTCTCTCTCTCTCTCTCTCTCTCTCTCTCTCTCTCTCTCTCTCTCTCTCTCTCTCTCTCTCTCTCTCTCTCTCTCTCTCTCTCTCTCTCTCTCTCAGATTTTGTAGCAGTCATACTGTCCTTACGGTTTGGTGATGTCATCGTGACCTCTCGGGAATTCACCTTCTATGACTGCACTGTTGTCAAGCAGCTATCAGGGAGTACACCGTGAGTCTCACACACACACACACTTACACACGTAAACAGAGCTACCTGTGTAATGTAGTCCTGTCAAGGTTAATCAGCGAACGAGCGGCAGATCGTGGTCAGTGAAGCCCTGTTCTTGTCCTTCAGAGGAATTTAATTAAGCCAGATAGTAGCTTTAGCTCTGTCGTCATTTCTGCCTCTTTCTCTGAAGGGCTGTCTGTATTGACATGATGTCTTTTCTCTGTTGTCTCTCGGCAGTTGTCGCGGCTGTGTGTCCAGCCGCTGGGGCTGTAACTGGTGTGTCCAGCAGCATGCATGTACCCATAAGGCTGTGTGCGAGCAAGGAGTCATCATTTACAACGAAAATGTGAGTCAGTGCCTCTCCAGCTGGGCATGATTGTGTTTCTGTCAATGTGCTTGTTTGTGTGTTGTCTTTAGGAGAGTGCCAAAGTAAGTTTTAGAGATGCACTGATAGGGTTAGCCGTGGGACCGGTGCCAGTGTCTGATGTTTTATTATGTCTTTCATAACTGCTGATTGAGTTACGAAATCTAGCCTTACAGCACAAACCTATTTTTATAAAGCGTTAAAAATACAGGAGATTAATGAAATGCTGAAATATTTAATAGCGCACGATGAATACTAGGTCTGCAATGCCAATCAAAAGTTTGGACACATCTATTAGATTGCTAAAGTGTCTTCTACACTTTAGAATAAAATGTATAGTAAATATGAAGTAGCACATATACATATTTACTATCAGAAATAACTGATATAGGTTTTCTTCCAAATAAAGCTATAATACATTAATAAAGTCAGGAATTCCACAAAATATCTTTTAATTAATGCTTATCATTAGAAAGATATAATGATTTTTCTGCTCTAAATTTCATTACATTTATAAATGAAACTTGTTTATTTTCTGGAAATAAATTTGTGGTGTCCAAAAAATAGGTGTCCAATCATTTGGCTGCTTCTTTGCTTCATTATGGTTCTGTTTATTTGTGTTTTATTTTATAATACGCAACCATATGTGTCAGTAATACAGAAACCTATTACCCAGAACATGCAGTCTATCTGTTAACCTCAGAGAATCTGCGTTTTCTAACCTCAGTTATGTTTCATTTGCTTCCCTTTTATGTTGTTCATTTGGTTCTTTTCATTTCTGGTCTCTCCCTCCGCTCTCCCTTCTCAGTTCAAAGTCCCCACGCCCTCCCCTCCTCTAACCACACCTGCAAAGATCACAACAACAGTCCCTCCTACCACAACACACACAACCCCTACAACCACACAACGGACTGAACCTCCTACAACAACCACTGCGCCCACGACAACTACTACTCCAACTACTCAAGCTACCACTACCACTACACCAGAACCCACCACTCCCACTGCGGCAGTCACGACCCCGACTCCGACTACATTTCCCACAACCCCTGAGCCAACTGCTGTGCCCACCACCCCCTTGCTCCCGACCCCCACGCCCCAGACTTCGGCCACCACCCCTGTGGACTCCACCCTGCCTGTCTTAGAGGAGGCAACCTCGGAGGAGATCCTTCCAGCTGGTGAAACAGAGGCCGAGGCGCTGAGCGAAAGCGCCCTGATCACTGTAGCCGGTTTGGATGTCGCCATGGAAACGGAGCCACCTCTTGTCACCACGGTAGCCAACGAGCAACAGGCAGTGCCTTCACCATCACCAGCCGGAGCTGCTGAGGAACTTCCCTTATCTGTGGAAATCTCGCCACTCGTGGAACCAATAACTAATGCTCCATCCCTTCCAAGCAGCCCCCAGATTGTAGAAGAACCACCATCACTGGCTGAGCCTCCTACTGAAACTCCACCCATAGTGCATCAGGAGAGTCCTGGCACGGTGGTGGCAGACTCCGTATCGGACGACATGGTGACTGTATCGTTAACAGAAAGCCCTGCCCTGCCAACTGACTCGCCCATTCACCCCGAGGAGACAGTGGTCGAGACTGAGACACAGATGCCCCACCTGCCCCAGGAGGAAGTGGAGCTAGATGGTGAAGAAGTGGCCGTGGCCGAGAATGACACCACCTCTTTTTCAGCAGCGACGGTCCTATCAGGGGACGGAGAAGTAGACCAAGCCGCCCCTGCTTACCCTCGGCTATTGGATACGGACTCTGAGCTAGACTACCAGTACGACATGGGGGACCTTTATCTACCGGTGAGTTCAATTTAGTGGAAACATCTCGCTACGAGCTCACTGGACACAACTCAGAAACTCCACCTCCACACACCCTCTCTGCCCCATCCCTTTTTAATCAGTTCAGTTCTGTTCAGTTACCCTCATGCTTTTTAAAAACTACAATAAAGCAATCATGGTAGTTAATTTTGTTTGATTGAAAATTTCAGTTTGTGATGATTTAGTAATTTGATTATTTAGACTATTTGACGTCTGGATGACTGCATGTTATTTAACGTGTGTAAGCAGGGGGATGAAGGCTCTTTGGTCAGCTGGGGGTCGTCTGCATGTCCGTGTGTAGAGAAGGTGCAAGGCTCTCCACTGCTGCCTGTGCAGACGGAGAGAAAGATCACTCTGTTGGCACGGAACCTTCATCTGTACCAGGTATAACATCTGCACATTTCATTTAAATATCATCATTATTTATATGATCTTTTGTGGTTAATAATTAGCATCATTCATTTCATAGGTACAGAATGCATTTCACCATATTGTGACTTGTGTACAAGTGTACTGGGGGCAAAAATATTTTCTAATTTCAATGCAAGATAATGTAAAGAGATTTTATTCCAGATTTTATTTTGGAGCATCTCTATTTATCCAATCTTCATTTTTCACACAATGCAAAGGACAGCTGTCGTGTTCAAATTATCTATAAAAAATAATTTTAAAAAAGGATATTCTTTTTTTTATTCAGTCTGTATTCTGCATCTATAGATTTAAGTATGTGTATTTTCCATTTATTTCCATGTTTTAAAATTGTGTTGTTGGGGTAGTGCAGTGTTACGCTGCTGCCCTCAGTGCTGAAGGTTCAGTTCCCCACCTGGGCAACCACCCTGCACTGTACCAATAAGAGTCCTTGAGCAAGACTCTTAATACTGCCTTTGCCTCCCTGTGGAAATGTTAACTGTAAGTCACTCTGGATAAGAGTGTCTGCCATGTGCCATAAATGTAAACGACAAAAAACAAAACAATATAAGAATTTTAATGTAGGCATAGCGCCTAATTCAAATAATCAGATCTTCTGCAAACACAAACCTGCAAATTTGGTGGATGTTCTTCACTTGTTTTAATAAGTTTTGAGTGAAAAGTTATGCCTATAGTTCACATGTCACATTTCTTTAGCTCTCACACTTGAGCATGACAGTTTTGTGTGTTGGCTGCAGGACCAAGAATTGGAGTACGAGTGCGTGTTGGTGATTGAGGGGCGGACTGTGGTGGTGGACGCTTATGTAGAGAAGGATGAGATGAATCCCTCCCTCTTTGACATTACCTGCCAACATCACCTGGTAACACTTGCGCACGTTTTTCTTTTAGAAACCAGAATTGTAAAGTCTTTCTACCGTCTGTTGTACTAGACACCTGTCCTTTTCCAACAGTATTCTTACGCAGCCTTGGTGGAGGAGTACAACGCCATGGTTTACGTGAAGAGGAGGAACACTTTTCATGTGGACAGTGCTAATGACTTGTATGGTGAGTAGGGGTTTGTTGACATGCTCTGACCTGTGAGCTGTATATGCAGTGTTGTTGCCAAAAGCACTTTTTATTGTTAGATTAAACACGAAACAAAGATACATGAAGTGAAATATAAGAAGTTTTTTTTTTTATTACAAATTGAATACATTCATTAGAGGAATATACAGGTTTGGGTCCTGCTGACTTCACAGGCAGTCTTCACAGTTTCTTTTTTATCTGCTCCACTTACAAGAGAAGAGCACTTCATTGTTTAACAGTTACAGATTGTAGTCCTGTTTCTCTGCAAACTTTGTTTTACTCCCTAAGTTCTGTTGTTCTGGGGTCAGTAGCCCTGCAGAAGCACCACAGAACAGGTAGTGGAAGGTAGAATGCTGCAGTGATGCTGACCTGTTAGTGTGTGTGAGGCTAGCTGTGAGTGGATCAGACACAGCAGGGCTACTGGAGTTTTTAAACATCTCAGTGTCACTGCTGAACTGAGAATAGTCCACCGACCAAAACTATCCAGCCAACAGTGTCCTGTGACAAGGTAGGAGTGTCTAAAAGAGTGGACAATGTTTAAAAAAATCCACCACTAGTGTCACACATTAACATACCACCATTACCTTAGTGTCACTGTCACTGTGTTGTCGCTGAGAATGATCCACCACCCAAATAATATCATGTCTGTGATGGTCCTGAAGAACAGGGTGAAAGGGGGCAAACAAAGTATGCAGAGAAACAGATGGGCTACAGTCTGTAATTGTACATCTATATATAAGGTAGGAGATACTTTAAAGAAGAGGTTGGTTGGTATGTGTCGATGTATATATGGAGCACAGGCTACATTTTATGGTATGCTTTTCAATGTTAATCAGCAAATGTACAATAATCATACATTTGAAGTGGGCAGAGTTGTGTTCTCTGTACAAATTGTGTACTTACTTTTTTATTTTTTTAAAAATCAGCGAAACATGCAGTTTGACCAGAGGCACTGGCCAGATTTTTTTCTTACCGCTGTATATATAAAAATGGTTTTCATTGTGTGACGTGCTGGTAAACCTTATGTTTTCCTTCGTTCTAAAAGTGGCAGCTGACTTAAATATCATTGTGTATTTTGCTTGGTTCCTCAGGCTGTAGTTACAGCTCCTAACCTTAACGTGTCAGGACACTGAGACCCCTTTTCGGGCTGTGGTGTAAAAGAGGACGGAAGCCTGGTTATGCTCGCTAACCCTCACCATGCTGAAGCTGGGGTTTCTCACTCGTCTGCTTTTTCAGCCCAGCCGCATTCTTTTCCATAGCAGTGAGAAGCAGATGGTTCCGGACGAGCAGCCCGACAGCTGTGTTTTCACTTTGCACCGTGTGCGTGTGTTCCCTAGGGGAAGCCGTTATTAGCGTAGCTGCGAGGCTGGTAGCAGCAGCAGGCTCTGAGAGAGTGCTGGATGAAGTGATGAGTTTATGGTCTTTTGCTGTTGTGGCCTGTGGCGTTTAACTGCTGCCTCTGTATTCTGAGCTCAGAGCTGCACTATATAACGGAGCGTTTCATTTAATCGGCTGCCAAGTGGATCAGATTTAACTTGTGGGGTTTATGTTGGGATTGGAACAGAACACTCAGTACTTGAAGATCATCACTGTTCTCCCTATTGAGAAAGACAACGAGAGAGAAATGCAGTAGTCTTGCAGCTTCGACATTCTAATGATGCGCTGTTTCTGAACCAGGCTGTTGAAACTGTGAGTTTGAGCCCCTAGTAACGGCTCTGTTACTATAGTACAGTAGGAGCACGCCAACGTAGCTCAGGTTTGCATTAAAGGAATAATAGCTATGACATCTTTGGTGACCAGAGTCTGCTTCTGTGGACAAGTTTAATGTAGCTAACAAGAACTAGGAGCTCACACACCACCAATCAACACTGAGCATGCAAGTTGTACACAGTCATTCAGGGGGGATTGATATGAAATAGTTTATTATGGAGACACTTTCTTTGTTTTTTGTGTTTTGTACAGTAGAAGCAGAAGCACAACTTTAAAAGTCAAAAGTTGTGTTGAAATTTGTGTCAACAATGTTGACTTCATTAGTAAAACCACAGGAAAGTGGGGAATGATTTGCAACAAGTGACTTTAAACACCCACTTTAAAAATCTATGACCAAGCCAAAGCTCAGTAGAGCGTGACAAGCCCTTTCTAACAGGCTCTAGATTGCACAGCTAACCTTCAGGGAACCAGAGATACAGGCTCTGGAATTCGTGTCCAGCTGAGGTGCAGCCTAGGCAGCCTTGCCAAGATGCTCGCCTGATGTCCAGAGAGCCAATGAAATTAAGAGCACTGCAACTTGACACAAATAAGAGTAACCAACTTCAAACTTCAGAGGATCTTGTTTGTTATGCCCCCAATGTGACTTTTCACTGTAGTCCTTAGAAAACTGTGGATAACTTTGAGTATTTGATATTTTAACCAATGTAGATCTGTGGAGTCATGTCTAATCCAAACTCCAAAGGCCAGTAGAGCCTGACGTGCCCTTCACAGAGATATGGACTGTATAATCACCTGGCTCCTCACCTGTTGTCTTCTCTGTCCCTGTTGGTGTCTCATCACATAATTGTGTAATCATGTTCTAATAGAATCAATCAAGTCAACATGTCGACTAATCTGTGCGCGCCCTCGTTTCAAGTGATGATGATAGTAATCAGCATATATAGTTTTATTTACTCTTTATTTACTTTTTTAAATAATGAAATATATGTATTTGACTTTGAAATGCCTTGCATTTCCTCTTCGCCTAAAGCAGGGGTATTTAATTAGAAGTCAGTAAAGTCCAGTTAGAGTCCAAGGTCTGGACCGTCATCATTTCTAACTTGTGCTATGATTCAGTGCCATATCTTATATACTGAAGCAGCCTAGTATCCGCATCTTATACCATCAGCAACTGAAACACCAACACATTACAAATACTGTTCAGTATATTTCAGTATATTTACTGTTTAAATGCTGAACTGAATTAATTATTTATAAAAATTCAAATAAAAACAAGAGCTACATAAAAAAACAATGCTTTTAAACAAAATTGCATCTTAAAGTGTTTATTTATAGAGAACGTAAATAAAACGTGCGTGTTCTTGTTAACTCAACTTCACAAATTGACATGTTGGTTTTACAGAGCGGTATTCTCCAAAACTACAAAACTAAAAGTCCATTCCAAAACCGTTCCTGTTAAACAGTCAGTGTTCACTGTTGACTTTTCTGTTTTTAGAGCATGTTATTCTTTCTGACTCGCTTTAGCCTTCGACTGCTGCTCCTCGCTTCGTACCTCGCCTGTGTGTGCACCGCACACCCCAATCTGCACAGATCTGATTGGCTGAGGGCCTTTGGTGATCTTACAGCGGACGCGATTGGTCCCTGAGTTCACTGCGTGGTAAAGCCTGTATACCGTAAAGACAAGAAAAGCTCCGCCGCTTAAAATAAACACTGTCAACGTTAAATCATTCTCAGTAGTTTATGGATTTGGGTCCGCATTGGACAATGTCTGGGTTCGGATCCGGACCGCGGTCTGTCTATTAGTGACCCCTGTCCTAAAGGCTTATCTAAAAACAGTGTCTCAGTCATCAAGCTGTGGGTTTATAACTTTGTGTCATGACACTAACTTTGCTAGGTATTAAACTCTTCAGGTGTTTGCTTCAATTCTGGCTTGATATGTTTTTAAAAATATGGTATTTAATATTAAACTACTGATGATTGTGGTTACATGTTTAGTTTTTATTTGTATGAAATGTTTGAAAATTTGTTGTAATTTCTATTGAAGTCATCTCAAGTAGACTTGCTTATGTGGTTCATGACACTGCATGGCATACTGTTTTCTATAAATTAACCAAAAGTGCACTGCGTAGCTAAAAAATAGCACTTCTCGGTGCTTTAACATAAATTGGCCTCATAGCTTGATATTAACAATATCTCCATAATCTCTGATCTCAGCTCTGTCCATCTTGTTACATGTATTCTGAACTCTCTGTACGTTTGCAGTGACGTTGTACAACTGTTCGGTGGGCCGCTCAGACTGCAGTCGATGTCACACAGCAGATCAAAAGTACGGGTGTGTGTGGTGCGGTGGGGCGCAGTCAAGCTGTGTGCACAAAGAGTCCTGCTCCCAGCGCATCGCAGAAACCTGCCCTGCTCCAGTCATTCACTTCGTAAGTCACTCGTTCACATCAGGAAATGATTTGGTACGATCCGGTGTGTAACAGTCTACAGTGCTATATTCAAACGGAGGTGATTGACACGCTTTCCTGACTTGTTTGTACATCCAGATTGAGCCGCTGTCGGGGCTGGTGGAGGGAGGAACTGTTCTCACCATCTCCGGCTCCAATTTGGGCCAGAAAGCTCAGGACATACTGAGATCAGTCACTGTAGCTGGGGTTTCCTGTTCTGTCATACCGCCCCTGTACGAGATATCATCCAGGTATTCACAATAATTTTATAGTAGCATTTTAGTAGCAGAAAATGTATTTAATGTTTTTTTTTTTTTGTTAAACTTTTCTATTAGTCTGTTAGTAGAGCTTGTATAGTTTTTAGCTGGTGTAAATCTGACTATGGTCTCTCCTGCAGGATTGTGTGCACCACAGAAGAGAAAGGAGCAGAGAACTCGGGTCATGTGTCAGTAGAAGTGCCTGGAATAGGATTTGGCCTGTCCAGCCAGACGTTTAGCTATCAGGTAAGCTGTATTGCACTGTAGTTATACAGTTCCACCTACCACCATACACTACTGCTCAAAAGTTTTGGATCACAGTGAAGTTTTCAATGGAGTATCTTCCTTCCTTAACACAACAATGGACTGACGGGTCTCTAAAGAAAGTAGTTTTTTTCTGGACATTTTGAGTCGGTCAGCAAGCCATCAACTGCTGATGCTTCAGATACTAAACTAACCTAGAATGTTGTTCTCCCTTTTATGCTCACTTATTAGTAGAATGTTTTTCAGCTGTGCATCACGATTGAGCAAGAGTGTCCTAACAACCAATTAGCCCAATAACATCCTTAACTTGGATTGGCGGCTGTACCAGGAGATTTAGACAGAGGACTGAGAATTACTGATAATAGGACTATATGCAAAATAAGCCTCTATACAAAAATAGGCTTTAATACAACAAATGTTATTCTTTAAAAATCATCTTATACACTTAATTACACAAATTAATTTTGAAATGGACAATATTGTTTGTGAATTGCATGAAAATTGCATGAAATTAAATTCTAAAATGATCCTAAACCTTTGAGCGGTAGTGTATATTTACTACCACTTTTAATGTGGTTACTAGGACAGGGAGATAAACTGTGCAGTCTTATTGTCCTGAATTACTGAATTGTGGTCTCTGTGTGTGAGCAGAACCCAGTGCTGGAGGCGGTGAGTCCGCAGAGAGGGCCTCGGGCCGGGGGGACCACACTTACCATCACAGGGAAGAAGCTGCTGACCGGCAGAGCCAGTGATATCAGTGTGCTGCTGGACAATGTCCCCTGTACAATGTGAGTGACAAACACAGTACACACAGTGGCTTTCTGCTACCTCACTTGAGCCTGACATGTTTTCAGTCGAGGTTATGATGATTTTACTTCATCACACTCGTGAGGGGACACCTTCATTTATCACCTGGCCACTACATCAAATAAAAACCACCTGGTCAGCTACAGTGGAGAGCTTGTAAAAGTATTACAAGCTCTGATAGCGGGAGAACTGGCATGTGGTCTCTTCAGCTGCATGCTTACTGTGTACACAGCAGTTACCTGGTCGGAAACCAGTGTCTGTGTCAGAGCATGTCCCTGCAACAGTGAAGTCATGGTCAGCTAAAACTTGGCTTAAAATGAGCGTCAAGTTTTTAGTTCATCTTCTATCCATCAACTCGAATTCAGTCCCGAAGTGCTGTAAAACATGTCTGCACTAATCCATCTCTGTTAGCAAGCCAGTTCAGGTCAGGGTCATGTTTCAGGTTTAGCTGTACCAGTCAGTTCTAGTTATGTCTCAGGGTTCTTGGGGCAAGTTCGGTTTCATACCTTCAGACTTTGTACAAATAAACGAAGAATTAGATCATTTTCTTTGTGTTTACTGGTAAAGATTATGTTAACGGCCAATCACACAGCACATAAAGTTTTTATTTTTTTGCTCTTTCTTTCTGTCTGCAGCATGTCAGACGTGCAGGAAGGCAGCATCGAGTGCATGACCAGCGCCAGCAACAGAACAGGAGAGCACAGGGTGACCGTACGCTATGGCAACAGGGAGAGACACCTCAATGGCAGGGGCTTCTACTATACCTCTGACCCTAACATCACTCAGGCCATGCCCTCAAAAAGCTTCATCAGGTGTGTGTGTGTGTATGTGTGTGTATATATATATATGTGTGTGTGTGTGTGTGTGTGTGTGTGTGTGTGTGTGTGTGTGTGTGTGTGTATTATTGTTTATTACATCTGGTTTGCTGACTTAATCAAATCGACTCCTGGAACAGCGGCGGCCGCTTGATCCACGTGACCGGACACAACCTGGATGTGGTCCAGGAGCCACGTATCCGAGTGACCGTGTATCCCCCAGACTCCATCTCTCGCACAAAGAGAGGGAGCAGACGAAGGAGGAGAAATAGAGGGAGTGTTATAAACGCAGAGGTCGAGCAAGGGTTGCTGTGGAGACACAGGCGGATCATTCAGGAACCAGACTGCCCAGAAAACACCTTGTGTTCCGTTAAAACTGTGAGTAAGACCCTCAGTGCTGTGGTTGCACTGAGTATGTGCACCATCTACTGCACTGAGCTTTGTTTAGCTATGAATGAATCTGTATTTATTCTAAATAAAGGATTACAAAGTAAACAAACACTGTCCATGAGGTTTCTGATGAAGAGTCCATATTGACAGTTAACCCTCCCCTTTCCCTCTGTCACTCTCTAACAGTTTGAGGAGCGGTGTGAGGTGAACACCTCCTCCCTCCTCCTGTGCCGGACCCCTGCTGTCAGCTCCCAGGTGATTGGCGCGGACATAAGGGTAGAATTTCTTCTGGATAACTTGTACTTCGACTTCAACTCCATCAGTCAGTTTTCTTTCACCTATGAGCTGAACCCCACTCTCCACTCCCTCAACCGCCATGACCCCAGCCAGCCCTTCCGCTACAAACCAGGATCAGTGATATCAGTAGAAGTAAGTGGCTGTTCAACTCTACTTGTGCTGTTTAACTCTTCACCACTGTTCCAAAAAGCCTCTATTCCATAATTCAGATAAAACCACTAATGATGTGCAGCTTCACACGTTTCATATAATGTAGTACAGCACGAAACAAGAGACCACTGTTTCAGATTCAGATAATAGACTGTATAGGACTGACAACACTCTGAAATTAATCTACAAATATTCAAGATCATATTTCAAAAGTGTTGGATGCACCAATATGAGAGTCATGGGAAGATATGTATATTTCCATGTATTTATCAGTTAATGCTGATACTTATATAGATAAACATTAATAAAAATGTTTGTGGATTACCTACTCTATTTTATTCTATTATTCTGCATGGTTACAAATGCAATAAAATCACAATAATTGTAATATCATCCTAAATAAAAATATTGTAAATTGGCTTAATTACAGTATGCACATATTAATTCAAGGACAATTTAGTTGTTAAATTAAATATTTAAAAGAGCCTTTTGGTTTTGAGTCTATATCATTTATTCTGCACTGTATCTGTTATAGTTCTACATTAACTAAGTAATTTCAGACTTGTAAATGGTATTATATCATATTTAGTGTAATATGAGTGTACCTATGCCTCTGCTTTCTATTAAAATGACCATGTTTATGATCTCAGCCTCAGCGTTTCTTCTTTCTTTTCTTTTCTCCCTTCTTTGTCCTCACTCCCCTCGCTTTGTGCAGGGGGAGAATCTGGACCTGGCTATCTTTAAAGAGGAGGTGGTGGCGCTTATTGGAGAAGGTGTTTGTGCGGTTAAAACTCTGACGAGGAACCACTTGTACTGTGAGCCGCCCCCCCAGCAGCCCTCCCCCTCTCACGGCCACGGACGTAAACGGGAGGGAGCCGACTCTCTGCCAGAGTTCACAGTGAGTTCACTGAATGTTCTCACTAATTGAACTGCTCTGTGATTAATGCGTTACTGAGTGTACTGATCATCTATGCCTTTAGTTCAGCATCTGCATCAGCACTTAAATGACAATAGACAGTCGTGCTGACAGTAGTGGAATTCTATCTGATCTGTGAAGGCGTTTGGAAAAGTGAGTAACGCGGATGTGTGTTTATGTGCTGCAGGTGCAGATGGGGAACTTGAACTTCTCACTGGGTCGGGTGCAGTACGATTCCCTCAGTCCGTCCACCTTCCCCATGGAGGCTCAGATAGGGGTTGGAGTGGTGGCCTCGCTCGTGGTCCTTATTGTGGTGATCATTGTGCTCATCTACAGGTAGGTGTTGGGGACGTTTTCCTTTAATTGTCTCTTACAAGTCCTTAGTTACTGTCATATTGCTGTACTGCCATATTACATCACTGCCTATGTACACAATACAAAACACAGCTGACTTTTTAAAATGTTCTGACAGTGACTGTGTGTGCAGCACTGTGGAAAACCTCAAACAACTTTAGAATAAATGCAAATAAACATAAATGC
Organism: Megaleporinus macrocephalus; assembly: GCA_021613375.1. NCBI lineage: Eukaryota > Metazoa > Chordata > Actinopteri > Characiformes > Anostomidae > Megaleporinus > Megaleporinus macrocephalus. The sequence continues at coordinate 15,426,385 of CM038704.1, forward strand.
AGTAAGATAAGTAACCAGAATTTATCATTTATTTTGTATTATTAAAGAACAAGGTTTGGTTCTAGATTTCTTCTTGATACCCCAAACCATAACATGGATTTATTAAATTCCATTAGCAGCACACCTGATTTGACATAATGAAAGATTGATCAGACAAGCCAAGTATTTGATGACGACTACAGCTAATACTGGGCTGCCATGACGAGAAGTTTATATATAAAATCATAGAACAAAACCTCCAACTGGTTTCGGCATAATTAAAAAAATACCTGTTGTTCTTAATGGGGAGCATTTGATAATTTAATTACATTTAAAGGAAAACCATGTTTTTAACCCTCCTGTAAAGCTATTGTAGCACCGATATTTAAAATCACTACTTCCTGTGTGCCTGTTATTTATTCTAATATTAGCTTTTCAGAGCAAACACTTCACAGATAAATCATTTTCTCAGGCGTCTAAAAGGTTTACAGGGTATTTTATGTTAGTATGTATGTATGTGTATGTTTAAGTAAGTAACTGACAGCCTGGCTGTGTAGTAGCTCATTTCCTGTGAGCAGGGTTAAGATCTCCCCTTGGTGTGAATTACAGTCCTCAAACGAGTTCCTCCACATCTGGAGTCTATTCTGTGTGATAGTTCTCTCGGGGGTCTGTTGTTTTAGATTAGGCTGCTTTCTTTGCCTTGGTGTGACTTAATCTCTGTCTCTGACACCGCTTTGCTCTCTTTGCACCCCGTTCCCTGCTCTGTCTCTCTCAGGAGAAAGAGTAAGCAAGCTCTGAGGGATTACAAGAAGGTTCAAATTCAGCTGGAGAATCTGGAGACCAGCGTGAGAGACCGCTGCAAGAAAGAGTTTACAGGTGAGAGAAGAGGAGGAGGGCAGAGGGGGAATGAAAAGGGAAAGCAATCTCATAAAAATAGAAGTCTAGTCAAACATGCACTTCTGAACCCATGGGAACTGCTCACTGGTTTTGGAGGGAATACGTTTTTCCAGTAATGTGGAAAGAGAATGTTTTTTCCCAGCTTGTGTTTATTTCTTCTAGAAAGGCTTCATTTTCTGTGCAGTCTTATTGAAGTAATCATTGTTATTACCTGAGATGTAGCTCCCTGGGAGACACCGGTATTTAATCACTGGCTGTCGGTCTGTGACTTTTATACTAGACTTGATGACTGAAATGATGGACATGTCGAGTGATCTGGTGGGATCAGGGATCCCGTTTCTGGATTATAAGATGTACGCTGAGCGGATCTTTTTCCCGGGCCATCGGGAGTCGCCTCTACGTAGGGACCTGGACGTGCAGGACTGTCGGCGGGCCACAGTGGAGCAGGGCCTCGTCCAGCTCTCTAACCTGCTCAACAGCAAACTCTTCCTTACCAAGGTAACGCCATAACATAATCCTCATCCTCAGAAAAGTGGTGTTGGGTTCATTCGTTTTGGTTGTTTTCTTGTGTTTTTAAAACGTTACAAAAATGTAAAGGTATGGCGCCGAGTAGGAAGGTCCAGATTTGTGTTACCCAGTTCAGTGACTTAGCAATAACTCAACCAGTTAGCAGTGTAGTACAGGTACTGATATATGCCTGAGATTTTTAGGGATCAATGACATTTTCAGATTTTATATGTACACAGAATTTCCCTTTTACCACAAATGCAGCCAAAACAGGTTAGATGTCTAATATTTTCTTAGTTTTTATGTGTCATGCAGTGTCTGGAACTGTGTAAGCAAGTCAGTTTGATGTTTGAATTCTTTTGTAAACTAAACAAGCAGACTTTGTTCACCCGACATGTTTTGAATGACCACAGTTGTGCTCAGGCTAAAACTGTCTATATAAAAATCTTTGGTCAAACTGTTCCACCAACACAGCCCAGCAGGATGCTTAGGACAAACTGAAGCCTGTATAATGGTTTCCTCTTCTCGTTCTCAGTTCATCCACACGCTGGAAAGCCAGAGGACGTTCTCTCCTCGAGATCGCGCCTACGTGGCATCCCTGCTCACTGTAGCTCTGCACGGCAAACTGGAGTACTTTACAGACATCCTGAAAACGCTGCTCAACGACCTGGTGGAGCAGTACGTCGCCAAGAACCCCAAACTCATGCTCCGCAGGTGGGAAAAGATGGCTGCTCATCCACATCATTATTTTTTATTAACTAATTATCTGATTGTTTGATTGGTTGGTTGATTGATTGTTTATTCTCAATTGTTTCATACAGAACTGAGACGGTTGTTGAGAAGCTCCTGACCAACTGGATGTCTATATGCCTCTATGCTTTCCTGAGGGTAAGTGTCGAAATGAGGAACTTACCAGATATTATCAGAAGTTTAACTTCAGTTCAAGTTTAGTCCATCATGAAAACTTCACCTCAATTCAAATTTGTTTAATGATTTAGAAAATATTCAGAATTGTCTGAAACCATATACAGAGTAGAGAGATTAATGATATGGGATATAGGAAGAGTGGGAGTAGACCAATATTCAGTTTCTATAGAAGTATTTAATATATTGAGTTCAAACAGATACTAAACATCTAATATTTTTTCTAATATTAAATATAATATTTTAATCTTGATTAATTTTATTTACCATATTTGTTATTTCTTTTATGTATTTGTGTAACTCCCACATTATATAATCTGGCTTTTTTAATAAAATGGAAGTCAAAGATACTTTGATTTGGTGAACTAACTTTGAAACCATGAACAGTCACTGAAGAGCTAAGTGTAAGATGAGATTAAGCTTGTACTGTGTGAGTATAAGAGATCTGCAGTCCTGTACACTTATAGCACTTTCAATCTTTTATTCTTTTAAGGACTCTGCAGGAGAGTGTCTGTACATGCTCTTTAGAGCCATAAAGCACCAGGTGGATAAAGGCCCTGTGGATGCAGTGACTGGCAAAGCCAAATACACCCTCAATGACAACCGCCTACTGAGGGAGGACCTGGAGTATCGCACTCTGGTTAGACTTTCTTGCTCTGGGTTTACTGCTCCAAGACTCAGTTTGATTGTGTGTATTGCAGGAGGCGACTGATATGATGGGGTTTTTTTTTTTTAGAGTTGATGTTCATTTAACATTTCAATGTTTGTAGAGTGAAAATGTGTAAGAATGCAGCACTTACACACATCTTACATTTAAGGAAACATAATGTGCTTTTATACAGTAAGCTGCAAAAACTTTAACACTTCACAGTTACCTTTAAAATAATAAGCATATACAAAAGAAATTGGAGCTTAAGTAACTCTCACTAACGTTGAATACTTAATGACATTTTTTACTTTCATCAAACAGAATGCACAATCTAAATATTGTTGCTGTCCAATGAAAAACAAGTATCTCAAAAATGACAACTTCACAGGAGAGACCAAAAACTTACTTTACTTTTAATGTAAGTCAATGGAACCAGAAATATTTCCAAGCTATTTTGGAGCACTTCTATTGTTTCAATCATCATGAAATTGGCACACAATGTAAACAACCATTGGCATGTTTGAATGATGTGGAAAACTCAAAATCAACAAAAAATGGAGATGCATGTTTTTCATTGGACAACGACAATATGCTAAACCACAGCAACAGTAAGGGTCCTCACAACGTGTCTGCTCCACACACACAGGACCCCCTTACTTTTGCCAAGCTTTATGTTTCCACGTGCTAGTAATGTTTGTCAGGAGTGAGTTCAATTATACAGGCTGTTGGCCAGCTGCATTGTTAGAACTCCACACGCTTTACCTTTTTCTCCCACTTGTGAAAGCAAAACAATTTATTTTAATTTACTGGACATGGGGTGGGACTATGCTGAACATAGACATCAATAATCAGTCAATTTCATAATTGGACGACCCGCAGTTAATTAGAGTGATGATGCAGTGTAATGTAGTTAAGCAGTGCTTTTCTCTGTGGTTAACAGCACAAAGACACTGTGTGATCTTGTATACCTATAATACGGGAACAGATGAGCTCATACCCTGATACAACAGAATTACTGCAATTACAAAAAACCCAATTACACAAAAAAGTCTGTGAGCAAATCCAATTACACAATAGCTTAAAAAGCTTATGTAAAGCTGCTGTGTGTGGGCATAAAAGGTTTTAGGTCACTGTCCTAGAAAGGAGTAGAAATAGCTTTAATTGTGTGCTCTGAAAATCTTAATTAACATTCAGACTCCTTCTGGCTTTGGTCCTCTGGGTCTAGTGAGGCCAAGTGGCCATTACCTGCGGGAATAGCAGTGCTGTATTTGGATGAATTGGAGAACAAATGAAGCAAAGATCCCTCCTATCATTTGAACCCTGCTGGAGGCAAATCAAACTAACAGCAACGTGCTGTGTTTTGCTGTTTGGGTGATGTTTCTTCTTAGTAATATTGAGAAGAAAGGCTGCAGTTGATGAGTTAATGACATTATAGCAGCATCAGATAGAGCAATAACTTAAATAACTTAAAAACTCTAAATCAGAGGCAGAATGAGAGAATAAGCCAGCAGCTTACATTTGCCAGAGAGACCAGTAGAGAGCCACTAATAATATGCTGTTGTCCAAAGGAGTGGACACAGTGTTTCCAGTAGTATAACAAGAATCTTGCAAGCAAGTTTATTAAAATGATTCTAATATGAAACTGTAAATAAAATGTAATCATGAACAGAGCTGCAGAAGAGTTTTAAATATCTCAGTCATATAATTAATATCCAGACTTCATCATGTTCCAAAAGTGGAGATGTATTTTATATATATATATATATATATACACTACCGCTCAAAAGTTTAGGATCACTAGAATTTCATTTCATGCAATTCACAAACAATACTGTCCATTTCACAATTAATGTAAGTGTATCAGATGATTTTTAAAGAATAAAAATTTTTGTATTAAAGTCTATTTTTGTATAGAGGCTTATTTTGCATGTAGTCCTATTTATCAGCAATTCTCAGTCCTCTATCTAAATCTCCTGGTACGGCCGCCAATCCAAGTTAAGGATGTTGTTGGGCTAATTGGTTGTTAGGACACTCTTGCTCAATTGTGATGCACAGCTGAAAAACATTCTACTAATAAGTGAGCCGTCAGTCCATAATTAGAGACCCGTCAGTCCATTGTTGTGTTAAGGAAGGAAGATACTCCATTGAAAACAAGAACATTTGACTGTGATCCCAAACTTTTGAGCGGTTGTGTGTGTGTATATATAAAAAACAGATAAAAAATGTTAATATTGTAAATAATACCAACCCATTGCCCATTTAATAGGTGGTTTATCATTTTTGTCCAGCTAATCTTGGTAGAGGTAATCTTTTAAGTATTCTTGTTTTCTCCTCTCTCTTTAGACCCTGAATGTACTGATACAGGGAGTAGGACTGAATGAGTCTCAGCCAGTAGCTGCGAAAGTACTGGACTGTGACACCATAACGCAGGTCAAAGAGAAGATTCTAGACCAAGTCTACAAGGGAACCTCATACTCCCATAGACCGCACACAGACTCCCTGGACCTGGGTGAGAACAGTTTCTCCAGCTGCATTTTGTATACGGATTGTTTCATTTAATTTGCCACGATCAAATAATTTCCACGTCCTCTAACTTTCCTCAGGCCTACTTTAATGTATATTCATATACGGTAGTTACTGCAGTTCAGCTTGTGAGCCGTGTTGGTGTGTGATGTTTTTGCAGAATGGCGGTCAGGTGTGGCAGGTCACCTTATTCTCTCAGATGAAGATTTGACATCTGTAGTTCAGGGCAACTGGAAACGCCTGAACACGCTTCAGCATTACAAGGTACACACAGTTCTCACAAACAGTGCCGTACAAAGACAGGAAGCAGTAACTACACCAGCTGTGAGATAAGCAGCTTCAAAGTTATGTTGTTATCCAGCCAAATATGTTAATTCTACTCACAGTTCTAAATGATTTTAAATTGGGCCTGTTCATGCAGCACATTAAAACATGTCTTTGGTAACCCAATTATAAGTGGACAGTCCTAACCAGGTAATCAGAATCCAATGCATCTCGGAAATCCCATCACTCAAACCTTGTTCAGAGGTGGTCAGGGACGTGTAATACTGTAGCTGCAATAGTGGATGCATTAATTAACTGTTAAGCTTTTTTTGCTTTTCTGTGTGATCTGAACATTAAGAACAGCCCACACATTAACAAGGACTCACAGTTAGGGGTGTAAGTATATATTGAAATATTGAATATTGGGATATTATGTTTGATGATGTATCAATCCTCAAAAACACTGTATCAGTACACAGATTCCTGGCAGACAGTGAATCATTGTGTGTTGTGTTTAAACCTCTGACCACTAGATGGCAGTGTTGTAATCCATTTTCAGCTCCACTCCAACATTAACAAGCAGCACAAGGGCGCAATGCTATTGTAAGTGTGGGTAAACCTGTTCAAATAGTGGTGAGTTTTAATAGCAGTTTTTTAAAAATATATCACTTTGCTTGCAGTATCGCAATATATTGAATCGTGACCGCTGTATCACAGTGTGTATTGTATCGCCAGGTTCTTGCCAGTACACAGCCCTACTCACAGTCATGATTTTCCCTGACAACAGTGTAGTAGTACTGATGTTGTAAATAGCAAAAGAACATTTCTTTGTTTCACTGTTAATTTAGTTCTTTGCTCTTTGCTTCTAAATATAAGTATACATGTTGTGTACACACAGAATTACTAATAGTACCGCAGGTTTCATGTAGTTTTCTGACCGATGTATTTTCCTGACCTGCAGGTTCCTGATGGAGCTACAGTGGCCCTCGTGCCGCGCCATAGCAAACACATCCACCATGACAACCATGACTATGTGGCAGGAGAAAGTGAGTATTTTGGACACACAAACACTCACAAAGAAATCTTTATTAAATGTACGTCTCTATGAATATTAAATTATAGTAAGTTAGGTTAGGTCAGCTTTAGTGCCACTGTGATTATGCAGGACTGTGACAGTATGCAAACGGAATTGTAATTTATTTGTCATTAGGAAATAAAGGGAAGAAGAGGGAGTTTTCTAGTTTTCCGGTTCTCATATATTCCTCACACATATCCTTTCTGAAATGTACTCTTCCTCAGAGACACCCATGCTGGAGGATGCTGATGAGGGCGGGGTCAGGCTGTGGCACCTAGTGAAGGCCAGCGAAGAGCCGGAGCTGCCCAAACACAGACGGGGCAGTCTGAGGGAAAGAGAGAGAGCCAAGGCCATTCCAGAGATCTACCTCACACGCCTGCTCTCAATGAAGGTATCACCGCACACATTCACCTACTTGCAAACTCAAAGCTACTGACCGGTAATGCAGCGAGAGGGGCGGAAGCTGAAATGGCCTTGTCCTAAATACCACTATCAATGCTCTCTGTAGGGCACTCTGCAGAAGTTTGTGGATGACCTGTTCACGGTGATTCTGAGCACGAGTCGGCCGGTTCCTCTAGCTGTGAAATACTTTTTTGACCTGCTGGACGATCAGGCGGCTCATCACGGCATCTCGGACGCAGAAACCATCCACATATGGAAAACCAACAGGTACTGAGCAGACAGCCGCAGTTCTGAACTCAGCACGGCCCGTCAAAGGCTGTGCTCACATTAACAACAACATTGTTCAGATGAGAGGCATTGTTGGCGGCGTGTACAGTTAAAGTTAGCTAAGCAAACAGTTAGAACCAATTCAGCTCTAAGATAATGGCATGGAGTGCACAAAGCTGCAAAAATGAATCTTTGTATGATAATAATGGTGTTTTTGGATGAAAGCTTAGAATTTTTGCTTTTTCAGTCGTTTTGACCCTTTTTCTTTAATGTCATTCACAAAATAAATATTTTGGTCAAAAACGACCTTGTCCAGAGCGTTAGTATGACAAAATATTAGGCTCAATACAGTTTTATTTTTCGTAAAGCCATCTTTTGGCCAATTTGGGCATATTATATATCACACGAACTTGAAGACGTGTTGGTGTAAGCTATTATACTCTGAAATGGAGGAGTATTGAAATAAATAAATAAATAAATAAATAAATAAATAGCTTGTCTGAAAAGTAGCATGCCCCCCCCAACACCGCCACAATTTTTGCGTTGTTATGAAGCGTAATGTCTCTCAGCCGCCACAGAGACGCTTAAAAAAACAACAGCAAGCCAGCAACATACCTCAGACTCACATGTTCACATTATAACATTGTTCAGATGAGAGCCGTTGCTGGAGGTGTGTACAGTTAAAGCTACAGAAATGAATCTTTGTATGATGGTAATAATGGTGCTGAGTTCTCTTCCTTTCTCTCCAGCCTGCCTCTGCGTTTTTGGATCAACATTGTAAAGAACCCTCAGTTCATCTTTGACGTGCAGGCATCAGACAATGTGGATGCAGTACTTTCAGTCATCGCCCAGACCTTTATGGACTCCTGCACCATCGCTGAGCACAAACTGGGCCGGGTAAGACAGATGACTTTTAAGTCCTTTTAACCTCTGAAACTCTAGGCTTATTTTTTTTTAGTTGTTATTTAAAGACTTGCTAGTCAGTAGCGACTGTGATTATGTCAAGGGGTTTGTAAACCTTGAGACCTTAACAGAAGTGGTAAACATTTGATAAACTGAAAAATATGTTCTTGGTTTTATACTTTTTTCTATTTTGTGTTTAGGACTCACCCATCAACAAGCTTCTGTATGCCAGAGATATTCCTCGTTATAAGCAAATGGTGGAAAGGTAGGATGAACAGATCTTATACTACATATCCTTTGAATCTGGAAATGCTGAAGGCAGTTTGGCTTATATTAGAACAAACTGAGTTTAATTCTTGGCTGAAAATGATTGTTGAGTTACTCTTGTAACAGAGCCTGAAGGGATATCCTGGTTTGCGACTGAGCAACCTGTTTATAATCTCTTTTGCCCATCTCTTTAAATTTCTCAGGTACTATGCTGACATCAGACAAACCATTTCAGCAAGTGATCAGGAGATGAACTCCGCTCTGGCTGAGCTCTCCAGGGTATATATCTTTGATCTTTCTTTCACTTCATATATCTTATCCAGAGATATGAAATTCTTGCTGCAGTTTATGTGGATGGCAGTTCGTAACATGTTGCGTTGCTTTGTTTATATGTTTAGAATTACTCAGGAGAGCTGAATTATCTGGTGGCCCTGCATGAGCTGTACAAGTACATCAACAAATATTATGACCAGGTGAGTTGTTGTCAAAGATGACAAGGCTTAGGAATCTGTGTTCAAGAGAAAGAGGCTAATTTTAACCCCTTAAACTCTGAAGACACTCACAGTTAGAACCTGCCTACATTATATACAACTGAAAACAAGTGAAGCGACTGTATATTCTAAGTTTATATCTCAGCTTTTGCAGTTAAACTGTTTTGACAAAGATTTTTAGGAGTTCTTTGGAAGGCAAAGAAAAACGAACTATTGGCCAAATCGAGCTTCACTCAAAGCCAAGATAACGAAGCTGAAGCTCTCTTATTTTCTATGTATTCTGACGTCGGGCAATATAATATATATTTTATGTATGTATTTGTGTGTTTGTGTCAATAATATATCATTATCTGGATAATTCACCTCACAATATGAAACAATGTTTTTCTAAGCATATTGTTGATATTGTCAGTGTTTTAAGAACATCACTGTTTTGCTAAATGTTTTATTAAAAATTATAATAAAAAACAGCAGCATAATTAATCTTGTTTACTTGGATTTAGTGCAGTGAGTGTGAAATGCTAAATAGAAATATCTGTACACAAAATTACTGGCATTGTGTATTGTAAAAATATGATATTTTGGCTTTATTGCCCACCTCTATTCTGAGAACAGTAAAAAGTAAATGTACAAGATGGGTGGATACAATCAGAGGAATTATAAACCAGCCATTCAGAAGCCTGAAGACCCAAACAGAAGACAAGACATTCTGGAGAAACAATATCAACATATAATAAATAATTATTTATATGTTTTTTTTATTATTATTAAAACATAAGATCAATAACTAAATAGTAATCCTGTAGTTTACCAAAAAATATTGTTGGTAATACATTCAGAGACTTTGTCAATGTCCACTGTGTATGTTCCAATCAGAATTCACTCCTCCTCACCAACCAATGTGTTATTGATTAAAAATAAAAATAGTTTTTGTCATTCATTCTTCTTTATTTATTCATGTTTTGTCTAGTTTGACACACAAGCAAAATTAAATAACAGATGTTCTATCTTTGATTATGTAATGTTGATATGATCATAAAGCTGCATTTAAAAGCCACAATAGTAAAGAAGCAGAGTAGATTAACTTAACGTTCGTATGCTTGTGTTTCAGATCATCACTGCCTTAGAGGAAGACACCACGGCACAGAAGATGCAGCTCGGTTATCGTCTCCAGCAGATCGCGGCCGCTGTGGAAAACAAAGTGACGGACTTATAACTGACAGATTGTGGAGAGACAACTTTGGATGACGGGAGAAAAGGCAAAGTGAAGCTGCACGGATAGATGGACTCACTGTATGTAGTGACTGCAGAGGAAAGAGTTGCGAAAGGAGGGAGTGGGTTACGTAGAATGAGTAAATAAGATGGACGTGAATGATGGAGCACACAATGTCACTTTAGATATAAAGAGAAGACACGATGTGTTAGCTGAATATACAAGGTTCTTGTCTTTATCTGAGAGAACAGATGGATGGATGGTCACAGAGACTCTGTTACGCCCTCTGGTGGAGGAAGCCCACTACAAGCTGAAGATCCACTGAGAGGACAAGCTTCCAGATTTCATATTTGGCCAGACGTGCACCGCCGTGAGCGAAGTCGCTGCTTGGGGATGAACGTTTTTCTGTGTCCTCTGACTCTCTGTGAGATGACTACTGGAATTCTCTCCAAATCGAGAAGGAATGCGACATTTCCAGTTCCAGCCAACCAGATGGACTTAGCTGCCTTTTTTTCCCCAATTAACTGGTGAAATCGGAGTTTGCTGACGATCAGCTTTAAACCCAGGAAGGCATCAGCTGGAGACGAATGACTGGAACACATACCTGCTGTTGGGAGCAAAGAGCAGCGAGGTTATGAAAAAGCATGAAAAGGACCCGTACAGGTCGAAAACAAAGCGCACGTGTCAAAACATTTGCTCTTCTGTCTTTCTCTACCTCTTCATACATTTCACTGTTTCTTCCGTCTTTCTCTCTTTTATTTTCCACTGACTCTTTTTCCTAGACCACCAGTATCACCGGTATACAGACCACACCCATCAGTGCAGTACTAACTGCGTTTCTACTAAAGTCACGGAAAAAGTGTTGGGCATTAGCTACTACCATTTTATTTTCTCCTGTCTAAAGTCACTGGCAACGAGTAACAGAGGAATTCCGTGGGTGTAAAATGTCAATGTAGAATATTCTCATTGTAGATTATTATTTATTTGATTTTAGATGTAAGCTTGCATCTTTTAGCTTTTTTCCCTTCGCAGCTGTCTGTCACATATCCGTCCAGGTCACGAAGAGGAGCTGTGACTTTGAAAAAAGGCCACGTCTGCAGGCCTTGGGACGTTGCAGGCGAGAACATTCAGTGAGATCGTTCTCCAAAACATCTCTAGCACTACAATTTGAACATTTTGTCTGTTCTGTCAAGGTACTAAGAGTTCTTGAGTAAGAATCACTGGAGGGATGCTGTTGTAGGACGGGAACCTGACTGAAAGATTTAATGACTGAAGTGAACTCTGCATTTGGACGTAGTTATGAACTACGTTCAGACATTCCTTTATGTGGTATGAGAGAAACTGATCGTGTCACATAGGTTAGTGTTTTAAAAGTCATGTTCCGTCATTTTCACACTTTTTATTACCCAGATGGCAAGTGTTCTGTAGGCTTTTGGCAGCCTTCAGCATTTAAAAAAGCGTGGTGGTCACAAGTAGTTCTTACAGAGGATGATTAATGTCCATCCTGAAGCAGACAGAGAAAGGGAGAGAAGACCGAATCAGCTTCAGAAGAGTCGAAAAGCTGCTGCAGATGCATCTAGTAGTGAGACAAATCTGGTTAAATGGTACGTTAGATTAATGGACCACACATATGCCTAGTGTTGTGAACTGTGTGAGATGATGAAATATGTGCAGAAATCATCAGAGGGAATTCTAAAGCTATAACTATTATTAGGTTGTATAAATTCTTGTGTAGACTAGAGCAGGCTCGACCTTAAACTGTTTTTTATTTTATTTTAATTTTTTTTTATATTTGGTTAATATCATCGTAAAAATGATTGTCTCCCACTTGTAGCTTCTTACCATCAGTATGTGAAAATTTTTACAAATTATATTGAGAGGTAATAAAAGATTCTAAATCTAACTTACTTTGCACTTGTGATCTTATCTGATACATTCATCTGAATCATTTAACGTGCATCCCGTTTGTGTCCAAACCTGTGTTCCTGCACCAAACTAGAAGTCAATAAACGTAAATGTACACACTGTTCTGTACAGAGTATCGTTATCCTGGGTTACTGACCATGAAGACAGACAAAAGTGTCCAGTTGGTTCCAAAGACTGTGGTCGCTATTCAGTAGATTATTTTTTTATTTATTTTTATATATTCACATTGCTGTTAACCATATCTGGAAACGAGTAACTGAGAATTAATATCCAAGACTCAGATTAAGTATAAAACTAGACTTATCTAATGTTATTTTAGTCCAAGACTAGACTTAATGCATGTCCAGAAACTGGACAAGTGTCAAAATCGCCTAAAACAAGAGCAATTGCAATACGATCTAAGCACACTGGGGGTATTGGTAAGGCATAATAATAAATGTTTTGTTTTGTTTTTTTTAATTATGACTTGGTATCTCATATTCTGATACAGAATCTCATCATTTTGATTTGCTATCTGATAACAGTGAAATCCAATCTCATAATTATGACACAGCAACTCGTTTCATTTTCATTTTGAGGTTCAGTCTCATTACAGTGACTTTCTCATGGCTTAACAACTAAATATGACTTACTTTCTCACCATAATGACTTTGCTTCTCATTATTATGACTCATGTTCTCATAATTATGAACTCAAAGGTGAGATGCTCTGTCACAACTGAGACATTAGGTAACGCATTTCTCATTATGACTAAATGTCTCTCCAGGGGAGGAAATGGGCTTCCATCCGTTCATTCATTATCAAAGTAATGAGATTAGTTACGGACAAAACTTTAATATGGTGATGGAACCTAAACCTCTACCACTGCGTGCGCTGAATCTTAGCCAGTTTAAATAATTCCCCACTAATAATTTCTTTACGCGGTAAAACATGTTTCGACAGTAATACGTTCACGATAGTACAAATATGGGTAAATACCGACATCTAGTGGTGAGACAGAGTCTCTGCGCCGTGTACCTGTCAGGTTTCTTGCTGTTCATTTTCACTTGTTTTCTTTTTTTTCTTATCTGAATCAGTCTTTCATTGCGCTCTGGTTACCGTCGTGTAATTTTATCACTACAGTCCTGCAAACAGAGTTACGTTGGGACAACGAATTGTTTTGGGTCCCACAACGTTAAAATGTATTTTTCTCATAAAAGTTGTGACAATGTACTGGTAACTCCATATAGAACTCCATATAATAAAAATAATACTAATGTTTTTGCTGGGAGTATTATAAAACTAATCTACTCAACAAATCTACTAATCTACTCAACTATTGGTATAAACTGTAATTTTACTTTATCTTCTAGGAGCACTGACTAAGTATTGCACTTGTACTGTGTGTAGTCTTGTATTTATTTTCTTCTCTGTAGGTGTTCCAGTCTTGCTAGGTATTGCATTTTCTTTTTTTCTAGGTATCAGCACTGGTCCTGTGTTTATGGCAGTGTTTGAGTATAAGAGTAGTTTGGACTTAAACCTGTTTGTACTAGATAGAGATACATACTCTGACTGAACACTAAGCACTTTTATAAGTCCCTCTGGATAAGAGCGTCTGCTAAATGCCGTAAGTGTAAAATGTAAATACCACAAACAACGTTATTTAGTAGTGAAGTTGACAGCATTGTTCTGACAATGTAAGTCACCACCTTTTAACAACGTTGTAGCAACACTGTGTTTGCTGGGAGGGTGTGTGATGTTTTTGAAGATATAAAGAAACGTATGAGGAATTGTAAGAGGTTGTGACAACGTTACCACAACGTTCTCACAACTTTCTGAATCGCATTTCAACATGTGGGCACTACAACAGTACGTTGTCACAATATAACTGTGTTTACAGATATAACTGAATATTTGAATATATATGAATATATTCTGTCAGAATGCGACAACGTATTGACAACGTTACCACTACATTGTCACAACGTTGTAACAACTGTCTGAATTACATTTCAACCCTCTGGGCACTACACGTTGTCACATATAACTGTGTTTGTAATTATTATTTCTACCTGTTGGCAATTTGGCAAAATTTCATATAGTTACATGCAGATATAATTGAATATATGAATATATTCTAGCAGGTCGCGACAACGTGCTGACAACGTTACCATTACATAGTCACAACGTTGTAACAACTTTCTGAGGAATTGCATTTCAACGCTGTGGACACTAAACCAGTTGCTGCTAACTGTGTTTGCAGGGACGCGGTTTCTCGCTGTTTCTCAATCGTTGTGCAGTAATATTCACAGTAAATGTCACATTTTAACGTTTAAACACGGCGTTTTCTGCTATTGAGCCTCAGTGAGCGGTAACTCTGACGGTCGGCCATGTTCGGCCGCGGGTGCTGCTGTCCAGTGTAATGGTGGCGCTGTCCATCTCCCGCCTTTCAACCAGCTCTGACCCGGAAACGCGCCACGTGACTTCACCGCTATGGAGTCTCTGGTGACGCGCATTTGTACGGGGATGTGCTCGAGCTAGCCTGAAAACCGCTAAACCGAGCGCTGTGAATAAAAAACGACAGATGATTTATACATCTCCAGCTGACTTTATGCGTCGTTGTCAGTGAAAAAGGACACCGTCGCTTGCTGACCAGTAAAAAAGGCCTCCAGCCGCGCTCGCTCGGCCAGCCCGCTCTGTGTTAGCTCGCTGGTGTCTGGGCGCTGGCTAACGGTAGCCGCTCCTCGCCGCTGCAGGTGGGTGAAGTTAGCTGGACACTGGCCGGGGACGCTGTTTAGTTGCTGCCGGTAATGAATGAGAAAACTGTCAGGGTGGATCTACGATTTAGTGACGAAGCTGAAGTAGGCTTATTGTTCGATTATTCGGTTACACCTTAAATGGTGCAGCGGTTACATTCTGGCTCCTTGAACGGTGGATATAACTGCTGCATCATTTACGGGGTTACCCGTTGCGTTCAGTTGCTGGAAGAGCGCTGCTGCTAGCTTTCTGAAGTGAGCTTCTTTTTCAGATTCCCCGTCCCACCTTAAACGGTGCAGCAATTCCATTCTGGCGCCTCAGGTTAGCTGAAGTTAGCTTCTTATATGAATTCCCCGTTCCACCTTAAACGGCGCAGCAGTTACATTAGCTGCTGCACCTTTTAAAGGTAGAACGGGGAATTCATATAAGAAGCTAGGTTCAGCCACGTCTTTCTTTAGATTTACGCTGAATGGTGGGTACATCATTTAAGGTGGAATGGAAATTCAAATGGGAATCCCTCAGCTTCGTGCTTTCTCTGGTTTGAGCGTGGCTGAACCACGACTGGCTAACAACCTGAACCAGTGTTATAATGCAGCATTTGTATTAATATACGTTTTCATAGGTTTTCATGTCACAAGTAGTTTTGTTGTGATTTATTTTTGCACTGATTCTGGTGCTGAAGGCGTGTCCCTCTGTAGGACAGTATCATTACTACAGGATCATTACTACAGGATTTCTATACAGATCTTATAGGGAGTTTGCACAATGTCTGCGTTATTGCTGCGCAATTACTGTTGTATACTATACACTGTACACTTTTTATAGATTACAAGACAGCACTAGTGGAATATTGTAGCTGTTTGTTATAGAAATATATACAGCATGTAAAATATCGTTTAGTTTCTTATAGTATTACAGCAACATAGTAAAAGGAGGTACAAATATGACACATCAAGTATTGATTACTCCTGCACTGCTTGTTTTCCTTCTCTCTGTTCTGCCACACCTCACTGCAAATGAAAAGGAATACAAGCCTTGAATTAACACTGTGAGTCATCTGGGAACCTTCGTGCATCTGTGTCACTCATCAGCCCTGGATTCTCATCCCAGTTTAGGAACAGTTTTGAGGTAATGTGCATGGATGAATGTGACCATGCATGAAAATTACAGTAAACTGTTTCCAGAAATCAGAGGCTGCATGTTGTGGCTGCATGATATTTATATGTTATCAGTCATGATATGGTATTATTGCAGTTGTAACATTTTCTATTATGCTGTTGCCGTAACATATAATGTGATTTATTACCTTTTTTTCCTCCATTGCTAATTTTGTCCCCAAGGAAAACCTTTTCAACATCTTTCATTTACGGGAATAAAGTCTGTTCATCTCACTTCAGTCATTTTTATTGTAGCAAAACAGGATTATCAAGCAGACAGATGGACCACCGCTGTCCCAAAAACCTTACTTTAAATATATATATATATTCTTGGCACGCATGTACTGATACAATATTGCCAAAATCCAAAACTTTTCCATCAAGGTTGATAATCAATTGTTTTGTCTTATTCAAGGCCACGGTTGTAAACATGTAATCACAATGTAAAAAAAAATTAATTAGAGCTGCTGTTACTGATGTGAAAAACATAAAAACACAACTAAAATGCAATAAGCTGATATTAAGAATATTATTACTGTGAATGTTGCTGCTCGTCAGAGCATTGTCGCTCCTCAGTCTCTATTTCCCAAATGCTATAGTCATCACATTAGCCACTGTGTTAGCCGCACTGGCTGCGCTGTTCCACCTAATAAACAGCCTCACTTTCAGCTCTGTCTCCTCATTATTCGCCACCACCACTGCAATATTATATCTAAGTTCTAATCAATGTTAACACGTGGAGCTGGTAAGGTACCAGTTGCAGCTACATTTTTTAAATTTACAACTGAACATGTAGCCCACAGCCTCAGGCCACTCAGCCTAAATAGATCAAAATGTTTAGTCCCTGTCGCTCAGGTCTACCCTTATGTGAAACCTGTCCATAATTTTAAAAATGATAAGATCTCTTAGGTGTGTATTATATTCTGTAAAGCCCACTTCCATCAGTGTTAAAAACAAAGCAGCTGCCAGGTGAACTCAACGCATGAAAGGCCCAGGTATGCAGCAAGCAGCACCCACATGGTGGCTTTACATTTTGAAAGGTCTACTCTCATCTGCTTGTACTTTTTGAATGGTGGTACTTAGTGATCAGCAGTTACTTCAGAAACTTGTGCAGAGAACTGGAGCGAGCTCTTTGTAATGAACCGAACTATGCTTTTAAGGGTCTTAACCCTAACCCATAAATATGGTAGGGAGAGAGATTAGGTTTGCCCTAATTTAGCATGGCAAGATTTGACCTAATGTATACATTGAGTGTGTTTGTAACATTTAAAAGGGACAACTTGTGCTTTTCTGTTTTTTCCCTTGCCTCTAGTGTGTAACGTAGCGTATTGTGCACGTCTGCAAAGTTATAAAGCCCAAAGTACACGCCAGAGGAAGAAACTCTGTCCCACAGAAACCACTTTTAGCATTTAGCAGCATTAAAAAAGTATTAAATATAGTTAGTATTAATCTGCATTATTATATTATTATATATGAACCTACTCTGAACCCACCACCTGTGCTCTTTTTCAGAGTGTTAACTTGATGGAGTCGTCCGAGCAGTCTCCACCAGATTCTGGAGCTCAGGAAGTGAACCCTGTGTTCCTTCAGCAACTGAGAGAACTGGACATTCCAGAGGAGGCAGCCAAGCAGGTCCACTTGAGCTTCATCCTTCTGCTGTAGAATTATCCTGTCCTGATTGATGGCCAGACTGCATAGCTGCAAATTCTATAAACGTTTAGAGATTTGGTTCAGGCTGTGTTGTATGATGGTTCAGACAGCCTGGAATGATAAGTTTTCTGTGATGGCAGCATGTGTAGTCTAGTTCATATAGGATAGATATACTGAATTTACATTTTCCCTCATTCTCAGGCACTCCTACACACACGGAATGTGTCTGCTGAGGAGGCAGCCATGTATTACTTCAACAAACTGGAGAACGAGGTTTGCTGATGAGCACAAACAAGCTGCATGTGAACATTACGGTGAACTGTCTTGTTTGTTTGTTTCTGAGTGTTTTCTGTTTTGTCCACGCTCTCAGGAAGAAGGGGACGAGGACATGATGTTTAAAATGGTTTTTGTTGTGAACATGGAGCTGTCCATGGGAGTGGGGAAGGTATATTCAAACACTGTAGTTACACTAAATGCTTATTTCAAGTAAATGTGAGATTGAATATGGGGCTGAGGTTTTATTTGGGTTCCTGCAGGTGGCGGCGCAGGTGGGCCATGCAGCTGTGGGTCTGTACCAGGCCATGCAGGAGAAGAACACCTGGAGGGAGATGGCATGGAAATGGGACCATGCTGGGTGAGGGACTGTATACTGTATCCTTAATAAGGATGGGCATTTATCTGTTTTTGCTGTGAACAAAATCGCATAAGTGTTGTTTTGATTAAACAAAGAAAGAAGGAAATATATAATATTTTTATTGCATGTGTATATATATATATATATATATATATATATATATATATATATATATATATATATATATATATATATATGCAATTTTTTTTTTTCTGGCCTGATTTATCTTGGCTGTACTCCAAGATAATATATATATACTTCTCTTATTGTGTTTCTGTGTTCAGGGCTAAGAAGGTTGTGCTACAGGGCACTAACATGGCACACCTGTTGGAGTTGCAGGCTCTTGCTATGAGTTTAAGCCTCCCTACAAAGCTGATACAGGATGCTGGACTCACCCAGGTAACAGCAGTGTAGTATGCATTAAATATATAAATAGGATCCACACCTTAAATCTTCAGAATAATGGGATGGAAGTTCCCTTTTGATTTTAGTTGAAAATGATCAGAACAAGAATTTAAAAAAAGATTAGAATAGTAATTACACATTTCTCCATTAATCATAACATATTAACACAGAGTAAATAGCACCTGGTATTTTCCACTACACCAAAAATACAAGGTCTCGTTCTGACAGGGGTCCTGTATTAGCTATAGCTCTATACAAATAGAGCGGGATCTGGTTAGTGCTTTGCAGAGATACTAGAGCCAATCGAATACCAAAGCTTTTTATTTTTTAAAACAGCTTTAATTTCCTGTTAATAGGCAGGACAGATGTAGTCAATCAGCATAGCATGTTTATTACCTTACATTGGTCAAAAGTATTTATTATACAACGATTATTATTATTATGACTATTAACAATAATGTAATTTTGGTATATTGTCACGTTTAGTAAGATGATCTCAGCCTCACATAACCGCTTCATGTTTAGAGGAACTTTAAAGGAGATACATTTGACTGTTTTTGTCCAGATTAATTTAGTCTGTATGATGTGATATGTTTTACTACGCGTTAGTTACTGATTTTGCTCATCACCACTGCTGTCATTGGCTGCCTGAGGGAGCAGGATGGGGAGAGAGGGAGGAGAATATGGGAACAGCATAGGGGCTGATGAAGAGCTCAGTAATGGCTGGCACAGAGCAGAGACGAACTATACTGCGTGTTTTATGATGATCTATTTTTAAATCTGAACTAAAATACAAAATTAATTCATGCAGTCATAAGCATATGCTGGTCTAGTATGTCATTACACAGCACTGTCTAATGCAGATCCTCAGTAAGTCACTTTGAAAGTAGCTTTTCTTTATGCCCTGCCAAGATGTTGCTAATTTCTGCTAGCCTCAAAATAAGAATCTGCCTTTTAAGTTAGCTTCAAGCTAGCGGTGGTGAGTTTTTACATTTCATAGCTGCTCTCTAGAATTAAACACTGAAGCATGTGATACACCTTTAAACAGATTATTTACTTTCAGTGTTACAGTTTGGATGTTGCTTCCCTTGAAATCCCACTGCTTATTTAGAGTATGGTGCAGTTTGCTGGATCAGTCACTAACACAGATACAAATGTAATGTTTGTGTATTACAATATATTGAACTATAGAGCAGTGGAACTCTTCTCTCTGGATTGAATGAGCTCCCTTTAATATCTTTGGGATGAGTTGGAATGGCAGAGGTGTTCCAGAACTAATCTTTCAACACCATTAGACCTCACTAGTGCTCGTGTTTGTGCATGCAATCAAATCCTCACAGCAAAATCCAGTTCAACCACAGAGCGCATGTCAACGTCAATGAGTCTGTCAATCACTAATGCAGAAATGGTTTGTGATATGTGAAATCACATCACTGTTTACACCGTCCTATCCATTAGCAGTTGAAGACAGAACCAACGGTAAAGAAATTTGAAGGCTGGCTGAGTGGGCATGTTTGTTTAAGCTGGGGGCGGGATGCTTATGCAACATGAGACTGGACTAACACATGGCTTTTGTGGAAGGGGGAAATACACCAAAACAGTAGACACCTCACATTTCACCATTTCATATGTGGCAGATACAGTGACAATTAGGGCTGTGTATTGGCAAGAACCTGGCGAAACAACACGTATCGTGATACAGAGGTCACGATTCAATGTATTGCAATATATTGCGATACTGCAAGCAAAGTGATATACTGCGATTTTTCAAATCTAATTATTAAAACACACCACTGTATAAACAGGTTTGTCAATTCTTACAACAGCCTTGCGCCCTTGTGCTGCTTGTTAATGTTGGAGTGGAGCTGAAAATGGATTACAACACTGCCATCTAGTGGTCAGAGGTTTAAACGCAACACACAATGATTTCACTGTCTGCCAGGAATCTGTGTATCGATACTATGTTTTTAAGAATCGATACAGTATCACCAAACATAATATCCCGATATTCAATATTTTCGATATTTTCTGACAAGTAACTTGTATGTGAACTGAGGAGCAAATCCAGTTTTGTGTACTATGTCTCCTTTAAAATTATGCCAGGGGTATCCAGCTCAGTTTAGGGATTCCCCTGCTCAAATCCACCTGTACAACTCGGTAGTTAATGTCTGTGCAGAGTAGTCACTAAACTGTAATGACCCCATGGGATCAGAACTGGAGACATTATTCTTTTGTTACCTGGTGCAGTTTTTACTTGAGTGCTTTACCTGCTGTTTTCAGGTGGAGCCTGGCTCTAGCACTGTGCTGGCCATCATGGGAGAGGAGGAGATGGTCAACAATGTGACAGGAAGTCTGAAACTGCTCTAAGTAAAAGGAAAAGAGCAAC
Source organism: Megaleporinus macrocephalus (assembly GCA_021613375.1). Taxonomy (NCBI): domain Eukaryota; kingdom Metazoa; phylum Chordata; class Actinopteri; order Characiformes; family Anostomidae; genus Megaleporinus; species Megaleporinus macrocephalus. The sequence goes on from CM038704.1 coordinate 15,447,640, forward strand.
TGTGGAAAAAAACAGGTCTGTAAAGTACCACTGAGCGACCACAGGGTGGCGGCATAGCTCCACAGCAGCGAGGCTCTCAGCATGTAAAAAAAAAAATCCTACAGAGCAAATCCCATAGCATTCACATACTCTTACAGACTTGCACTGACTCACACACATACACACATTTAACGTCTGTTAAGGTGGGAGGAGGGCTGCACATGTGGATGGTTGCCTGGGTGCGTCATTCCAGGCCGATTTAACGTTTACAGTGTATTCACATTCATTACGTTCTGAAAGGATTCCTGATTCTGCATTGAAACAAAGGGAAAATGTGCGAAGATCCACAGTGAACATATCGGTATGTGATCAAATGGGTAGCCAATACCCAGCATCCCCTCGTACATAAATATTTACCACTTAAGTTAGAACCTAGTGTTTTGGTGATTGTTGAACCAAAGTAGTCATTGTAAGAGTTAAAGGAAATGTAACACCACGCATAATGCATCCTCTCTAGATGTAAGACCTCCTGAAATATCTTCTTGGAAAGTTTACTGCTCATCAGCGAAGGGGCTTCCTTTGCCGTGAATTGTGATGTATAAATCTATGTATGTATATAACTTTTATGTAACTTAAATGTAACAAAGTGAAACCCCCTCCAACCAAACATTCTTATGTAGAAATAACAAGAATGCATACTGATATGAAAAGAAGCAAAATCTCAAAGCCATATTTATTGTGGAGTGCCATTGTTAACGTTTTCTGTTACTTTTTGACTGTTAAGTTCTTTTTTTCTGCATCTACTTAATTGTTGACTGTCGGTTCTAAGATTAAGGAGGTTGGTCATTTGCAATAATACTGACATATGCTACTTGTATTTTTTCTCAATTAAAATCTCAATGTTTGTAGTGTTCAACATCAGAGTGTTTCAATTTTTTGACTACTACTGAATTCTCTTGGTTGTCTTTGCTGGAAAACATTGCATTAATATTTACATTCTGAATCAAAATGCTGAACTAATGTTAGAAATGAATACACTCGGAACTGTATTAAGGGGCATGGCTATATTGATTTTCATCATGTAGTAATTTAAATAGATTTTTCTCACTGATACAGTCAAAACAGTTAATTTTACATACACAGGCCATTACTGTTCCACAGGTGACATGCAAAATTGTTACAACCAAGCCAGTTATATTGTTTTCACGATGCTCTTTTTTAATATTGTTTTTAGTAATGGTGCAAAGTAATATAACCGTGCCTTTATTATATTTCAAGGTAGATTGTTTTCAGTAAAGAGGTCAAGTGAAAATGTCATAGTTCATCATGTATTGTTCATGACACTATAGAAATGCTATGTGTGCATTGTATGTTTTTCCATTGAGGTGATTGCTTTTCAATTTCAATTTGGCATTCAAATTCCTCTCCAAACCCATGTGTGTTTCTATATATATATATATATAGAGAGAGAGAGAGAGAGAGAGAGAGAGAGAGAGAGAGAGAGTTAATGTGTTTAATTCATTTAATTCACATACAGTATGGGGTGTTCTTAAGCCTTAGATCACCATGCTCAATTCCAAGCTTCAGCTGGTGGCATATATAAACGCCTAAGCATTGGTCTGTGGAACTGTATTTTCTGGAGTGATGGAGCACCTTCCAATACTTTTGTAATCTAGAACATCATTAGAACCTGACTTTACTAATGCTCTTCTGGCTGAATGCAATCCCATCCTCACAGTAGTGTCCCAACATCTAGTGCAAATCCTTTTCAGAAGACTTGAGGCTGCTATTGGGTCAAACTTCCTAATAATACATTTGTTTTATGAGCACGTGTCTACAACCTTTTGAACACACCAAAACCCTGTTACCCTTGGGTTCTCCAAGTCATTGAATAATTTTGGCTCGTGCTATACGCATGTAGCTGTTAAGCGGCTATAGACTACGTGCGAAAACAACACTTCATCGCCCCAAGACGGTTCAGTGTAGCACCATCAATCAAAAGCTGTTTTAATCGTGGAGCTTTGCAAAGGGGGAGGGAGGCGGCGGGGTGGGGGGGACTTGCGTCGTCGCCGACTTTAATGTTAAAGGTGTTAAATACCAACGCTCATAGGAGACAGAAGTAAGTGCCACGTTACAACTTGTGACAATCGAAGACGCATTTTCCTCGGCGCCTGTTCTGACTCTCGGTTGTGAACCATGTGACCCGAATGTAAGTATGAAGTCTGTTCTCGGCCGGCACAATAGCGCCATTGTACACAGCGAGTCTCGACCTGGCGCTGCTGCTGGGAACCGCTGAAAGCATGAACTATGTCCGAGTCCCGAACGAATCGGTTCTTATAATCTGATTCGTAGGTCCAACCGAATCAGACTTTCTGTAGGATCTACGCGACGCCCACGCCCGTGTCACAGGCTGGGTGTGTTTGTGAATATTATAAATATCTATGTGACGTTATAAGGAAGTCAAATTTTACTTATAACGAACAGACATGATTTTTCTTTCGGCCCTATGTACGCCGCTTAGCTCTATCTTTCCGGTTCTAGAGGAGGAAGCGAGTTGAACTAGCCTAACTGTACATAGAGTCGCATAATAAAGCTGAAACTAAACAGTAATCACTGCAGAGACGAGCAAGGCGTTAACATGACAGACCTATATAACCCACTGCCAAAATGCAAAGGAACCATTCAACCGTTTGGTTTCATGAATCGGAGAGTCCGAAAGAACCGGCTCAGTGAACTGAATCGCTCTGATCACGTGCTCCGCCGAGCCCCAAGGCTGCGGTGAGGACGAGATGTCCCTCTAGCTTGGCGCGCGCTGGTGTGAGTTGCCCCTGTTGTGCTGACGTGGGAGATGGCAATTTGCCGTTTCCCTTTAACCTTAAACGCCGTCGGTCCAGGTAAAAACACGGCAGCTATAGGGAGTTTATCAAAGCGTGAGAATGAGATCGACACCTCGCCCATATTAAACACAGCCCTGCTCCGTATAGCTTTACTGATCGCCGCCGCTCTCGTCCGTGAGATCCGATCTGCGCTCCTGAGACACAAAAGACCTTCATGTTTATGGTTTGGGTAGCTCGGAGGTTACGTGCGCAGCTGCATGTCCTGTATGTCCTGTATGGTCAAGTTGAACAACGATTAGCATTAACATGATAAAGCGTGTACCGCTTCAAAACACCAGCTTTCGACTGTGGCAAAGAGCCTATGGCGGAGCAGTGAATGAATAAAAATAGATTAAATTAAATTACGCAATGAATATGAACCTCGCCTGCCACCTCCCAATTCCCCCCTCCCCCAATTTCCCCTCCCCCCAACACACACACACAATATATATATATATAATATATATATATATATATATATATATATATATATATATATATATATATATATATATATATATATATATATATATATTATCAGCCTGCCTGGCCGCAATGGATCTGAAATAAAGGCAGTTGCTGACCTTTTGCTTTGTAATAAAACAGATATAATATTACTATATTGTGACAATCATGAAAAATGTTGTTTTATTTAACTAAAATACTAACTACATGTTTTGATTCACGCAAAATAAAAAATATATAGTTTTTTTGAACATCCTCTTATTTTCTCCAATCTTTAGGTCACTTCTTTTCCTGAAACTAGGGCTCGTCCAAACTAACATTATAGCCAAGCCTGTTCTTCACAAGCCATTGCAACAAATGACGTTAACAAAACTGCCTCAGCCAATCCCCGCGCTCCTCCAGCGCCCCGTGACCTGGCACACAAATACCAGGCCAATCACATGCTCACTTGATGGAATCCATTCATGTGCGGATACTTCGCAACCGTGCAACGCTGGAAATGAAATACACGCTCGTCGCTTCTCACTTCTGACACAACTGGCAGTAATGGTCATAACTTACAGCGGGTTTTAAAACTCGTCGAGTGGACTGTTTCTTCGCATTTATAGCACGCAACCAAGCAAAAAAGACACGGACACTTTGGAAAAAAAACTTTAATATCTCCATCAAGGTTTAGAGGGCAGTGTGTGGATTCAGACCCATCCTTTCATGTGGAAAAGAACCAGAAAAGCGCCACTTGAGCAAGAATGGAGGCCATGTTTGAAGTGAACGCACACACAAGTCAATATCCCTGTCCAATCCCATGCCAGGTCCCACAAGACCGACCCTTCATGTTCCATTCATAGCTGAGTTAAGGTGGGGCTGACCCTACCTCTAATGTCGTAGTCCCTGGTATGGGGCCCCGGAGACCCCGTGTAGCTACGGATAGCTGCTATGTGGCTAACCCAGGCTCGGGGTATTCCCTTTGCGCTGAATAGCTTTTTTTGTTTACAAGAATACAAGAAGAAAGAATAATCCCTTTCTGAAAGAATTGAAAATTCCACGGCCTGTGTATTTAGTAACGTGATAACTGTTCCCATATATCCTCATTTAACTTCTTTCGGATATCCGTTTAGCTACTGGGTCTTTTCTCCTCGTCTGTGAACAAACTCCATCCACCCTCTCACCGAGCGCTGCAGAAGCTGACTACGCTTTTCCACCCCTCCCAAAAACCAAGTCCTGCCCTCCCTCGGTCAACGAAAACGTTTTGCCGTGTACATCCAATGAGACGCGCTCTTTTCTTTCCTCCGCTCAGATCGACAGATTTGTGGCCTATGGCGGCTACACTGGGCTGAGCCTCGCCGCTGAGACCGCCTCGCCGTGGTGCCCCTGCTGCAGCGCCGCGGAGACCCCGCGCTATGGTTGTGTGTCAGTTTCGTTGGGAGCCGCGGTCGGTGCCGGTGAGGAGGGGGATGGGCGCCGCTGCAAATGTTAAGGACCTGGATAGAATCACAGCCTTGTAACACACAGAGCTGTACCTACCCCATATAAATATCGAGCATAATTGGTGTAAAACAGCATCATAAATGGATGTAACCAGTAGGAATTGAAAGTAACATTCGAAGGAAGTGCTATGGCCCAAACAGGAGTGGGTATGAAACTTTCACCCTTTGCGTGAGAGACACTGAGAAGTTTGGAAGGTACCCCGGAGAGGGAGCTGCCTCTCGGCTTGCAGCGCGCAGGAAAAGCCGAGGTCGCGAGAAGAGGCCTCGTAGGCAGATTCGCCTTGATGTGGGAATATTTGAACGCGGCCAATTATCAGAATAGGATATTTCATCTGAACTGAGCTGGAATGACGGACTGGGTAAGTTTACGCATTTTTGCCTCGATTATTTTGCAGGCATTAGCCTGTTATGTATCACTAATGGCCAAAGTTACAGCATAACTTGGCAGCTCTGTAGTTAGCTAGCTCTCTCTGTGTGTGCGTCTAAGTTGTTGGTTGCGAGGTCTCGGCTCTTGTTTGTTATTTACATCGATAATCTTTTGAATTGTAGTCAGTCATAAACAAACGATTTTTACCACAACACTAACGATAGTTTATGTTCGTTTAGCTGACTGCCCATGTTAGCTGTTTAGCTAGCTATCTGGCTAGTAAATGATGTTTGTCGCTTGATGAGGCCAGTATTCACAATACTGTGACTATGTCCTCGTGTTATGGGAGCTGCATTTTTTCATAAGAGCTGGCGATGTAAACATCTGCTGTTTGAAGTCATATTGTGGTGTTTGTGTGCACTTTTGTACCAGTGTATCATGTTTACAACCCTCTCACCACTCAAGGCAACGAGTTGTGTGTGTATATACAGTATTTTTTGACAAGTAATCGTTTTAATGCTGCTTTCTAAGTAACGTTAGCTAGCTAACAAACTGAGCAGTTTCCTTTTAGTTCGCTAGGTTAGCCGAAGAATGCTTGCACTCCATTCGGTTATTAGCTACTTCTAGTAACATTCAAAACGATTATATTGGTATTTTTTGTAGGACACTGGGCTTTGAAACCAACCATAGAGCGCTGTTAAGAGTTTCAGTGTAGTGGTTTAGATTCTGGGTTATTTGGGAAGGTCTATTTTGATCAATTTTGTGTTGAACGTGTTTGTATGCGACTGGCTACTAGTAGCTTCGTACATTTTCAAGGAGTTTGTCTGTATAGCTAGCCAGTAACCTTTAGTGTTCAGGTCAGAAGAGCTAGCCAAGTTGTGTACCAAACTGTTATTCCCAGTAGTAAGGTGTTAGCTAGTGGTTTGAATTCACTCGAAAGGCATAGTTGTCTGTGGTCGATGGAGCAATGTATTTCAGAAATTAATTTGTTTTTTTCAGCAACTTTTTGGCGTTTTGTTTTTACAGCGTTTTTTCACCTTCAGTTAGCACTAATCTGGTGCTGTTAATTTCGAAGAATTTGCCATGTAACTTATTGTATGTGGGTTTTTTTTGTTTTTTTAGTTTTCCTGAGGTTTTCCTGTTCTTGATTGTGCTGCACGTTCGATGAACACGACTAAACCACGTTTTATTTTCCTCTTCCTCAAGTTTAAGGGCACGTTAAAGAGCTTAGATTTGGTGCGTTGTTGTGTTGAACTTTCTCTCTTTCGCAAGCTAACCTAACATAATGCCAACTCTTTGGACGGTGACTTGCTTTTCTCATTTTCCCCCTCCTCTTCCCCCCGCTTCCCCATCTCCCCACCTCCCCCATCCACCAACCCCCAACCTCTTCGGCGGCGGTGGCGATGAGAAATGGGTGGTATTTCTGAGGGGAGCTCGCGTTTCCTTTTTTAGCCTCCATTTTTATTTCAACAACAAGTGAGTCGAAACGACAGGGGAGAGAGGGCGAGCGAGGGTGGAATGGCTAACGATTTGGTTGCTGCTCTCTCCCCCTCTCCAACTGGGAATTTCCTGTTTAATTATTATATGAACACTCTCTCTTTCACATGCTGAGTTTATAAAACCTGCTCTACCAGACCATTTTTGTCGTCCTCACACAAACTTCTGGGCTGTTTCTTTTTTTCGAAACACAGCCTGGTATCTGCTAACGTTACCCTTAGTTCTGTTTAGCCTGTGGCCGGGCAGTAACGTCATATGAGGAATACTGACAATAACAATATTACATTTGTTGTTTTACGTGTTTTGATGCGTATAAATAAGTCAGTATGTGTTTCCCTGTCATTGTAGGTCACGTCAAGCTGGCTAATAGCTGAGTTCGATTTTAGCAGGACCCCTTTTCTCATTGACCATGAACAAAGGGTGTCCATAATAGTGCCTGAAATACTCGGTGCTGCTACGCAGCAGATCTGTTTTCGCAGACAAACATGAGCCCCAAAAAGACCTGAACATCACGTGTCCGTTCGCAGTACAAAGCTTGTGGCAAGACATATAAGCTGGGAACATTTGTATTACCGTTGTCAATAACTTACAAGATGTCTTGAGCCAGAATAAATATTTTTTGTTGCTGAAAAGTCGAGTGCAGTTACACCCTGTTAGGAAACTGCTGTTTTTCAAGAGCTCCAATAACTTGGATGTTATTAAAATAGCTTGGAAAGAATCAGATTGTGCTTTGGTTGATTAAGATTGACAGACAAGTGCATTTAAAGCACATTCAGGTTTGAATAGAAAAAAACTCAAGGCAATGGTTAGGCCAGAGTCTGCACTTGGAATGGGATTGGAGACACTCGCATATTGGATTTGTAGTTGCACTTCTACTCCACAGCAACAGCCACTGTATTTCCCTCCCTCTTTAGTCTCTTTCCGTTCTTTCTCAGATGTGTGCACAGTCGCATACGATTGATCACGCCACACGTTTTCTGAATATGTTTCCATGTGATATTTTAGTCACTGCTGCCGCTTTGGCCGCCATTTACTATGTGAAATTTGAGCTCCCTCCCTCCCACCCTCACCCGACTTGTTATCGAAGTAAACCACACTGCTTTTGTGAAGAGACAAAGGACAAATCGTCCTGATGAAACACAAAATTGGCTCAGCACACCCGAACCAAGTCAAGGCATACACTAAAACCATATCTTGTAGTGGGCTGTATTTGGAGTGTTTCACCTACTCTGTTCTCAACACGTTTATGGTCTTTAAAGGATGGTTAAAATAAACTAAACAAGAAAACAGAAACGTTAATTTTAAGTTTTTAGAATCAATGTAGGCCACTGAATAAATTCTAATTGTCATTGTGAGGCCAGAACATAACCACAATGTGGTAGCAAACCAAAAGTGAAAGAGGACTTGCTCTTAAGGGTTTGCGTGTTATCTTTTAATGAATTTATTTGTTTTTTGCAGCCTCTGTTGAACTCTGTTTTAACTATAGCTTAGCTTTTCCTGGGTTTATTCCTGCATGTTGTTGCCCCAAAAATGGGCCTCTGGTGTTTTTTTTTTCTTCTCCCTTTTCCTTTCCTCTCCCTCCTCCTCCTCCTCCTCTCCTCTCTCTGTGCTGAAACATGACTATCTGAAGGAATGTTCAGTCAGAGGGGCAGGACTAGAGTCTCTCTCTCGCGCTCTCTCTCGTTATCTTACTCACTCTTTCTGGTTTTGCTGTCTTTCTTGTGCATTCTAAAGCTCTTGTGCGAAGCTTCTTTGAGTTGAGATTAGCACGTAGCCTGAATGATAGGTTGTGCACAGCAAATAGTAATGGGAATAATCTGAGTTTATTCTCTGATACATTTGTACAATAGAGATCATTTTGAGGGTATGAGAGGGTAGAATTGTGAAGACCATGCAGCACTCCTCCAAATGTTCGGGAGCGGTTTATTAGATACACAGAGAGACTGAGTTTGAAATATGATGCTGGCTCGCTGCCAGGGGAGAAAGACAAAATTCCAGTGCAGAGGAAGGGGGTGAGGGGTGACAGTTTTAAAGAGAGAGGAAGAGATATGTGGATGAGGCGAGGCAGTGAATGGTTGAAAATAGTATCGAACAGAATCCATGTACTCATTGTTTATTACAGTACATTCTCCTCGATGCTCTGTGTGGCTACTAAGACTGCATGAAAATAATAGCTTTATGTCTGTTTAGATGGAAATTGTTTAAAAAAAAATGTTATTTCATACCAGTGTTTGATGACCTGTTTATTGTACTCTGGAAGAGCAGGAAATACTGTGTTGTTTTTTTTAATAACCATATTTCTCTGGAATGTTATTACAGTTGTTTTAAGTGTCAGTTTCTAGACTTTGTGTGTCTGTAGTCAGATATGTACATGAAAGAATTGAATATTGAGGATTCGCGTTGGCCCAAAATGCCCATACCAGTACATCCCTTGTGGCTGCTTGTCAGTTGAACATGTTTCTATTTTTTAAGCTGCAAAACAATCTTTGTCGAACTGGTTCAAAAGCTTCTTCATCAAAAACGCTGTTATGTTCTAATGTATTGTTGGCAAACAAGTACTTGTTGAAATTTTTTTTTTCTTTTCAAGGTCACTAAACCCTGCTTGAGTGAGAGGGAGTCCAATCTTAGGCTTGCATTTAGTGTAGACCTTTTTCACTCTGTTTCTGTGACTGCCTGTATAGTATGCTGGGAAGAAAAACCCGTGTTGACTCTGTCTGTATCCTGTAGTGCAATAAGGCTAATAACATGGCGCTGTGACGCCTGCCACCTTGCTGTCTTTTGATTGGAGCAGTTTCTTAGTTTCTCAGCCAATCACAGGAGGTTCTTCTATAGATTGGACACTGCGTGTGCACATATGTTTGTGTTTTAAGGTCGGTGGGGGTGGTGTTTTTATGGCTTTGCTCCATGTTTTCCTGTGCAGTGAAGAGCAAAGGTTCCTGGGAGAAAAACAGAGGATGGAAAAAAAAAATCACAGGACAATTTGCATGCCTCTTCCCCCTTCCTCTCTCATTCGCCTCAGGTGCAGTCTGATGAACAGTAGGTTGAAATGGAAAAGATAATCCGTTATTCCTGTAACAGCAACTGCTATTTTTTAAGGATTTTGTATCAAAAGAGGGGGAAAAAAATAAAACTCACCTTAAGTCCCTGCCCCCACTCTCCCTGTCTCTTGTGTGTCCACACAGGCACATACATGTCTCCTGTTTCAGTCTCCCTCCTGCCTTCTTTCTTCTTTCTTTTCCTTTTTTGTGGAAGCAAAGCAGCCATTTTAGTTCCAGGGCTTCTCTGGCTCTTGCTTCCCTGTTGGTAATAATTCAAAGGTACTCTCTTGTTGAATATATGTATATATATTATTTTATGGCAAACGGTAGTGAGATATTATGCAGTAAATGCGTATTGACTGAAAGGGTGTTGTCACATGGAGGGCAAACATATTTTATTAAGGCTTACACGTATTGGAGGGCTCAGTGTGGTGTGACTGTCACTTTTTATATGAGTGAAAACGGATGCCTTTTTTAATAGTAAACTGTGATTATTTTTTGAAAAAATATGCTTTTTTGAAGATTTAAAACATTTGTAGTGTGTATTATATTTTATTATTATTATTTTAAAATGTTTGATCTTTGATCTTGGCTAAGGCTGTAGTACAATCTGTCAAACTTGTTGGACTTTCTGTAAAGCCCCTATTAGCTGATTTGGGTAGGCAAAACTGATCTCCAATTAGCACTTGGGGATAGCTTGTTCATGGAATAGAGTGTCACAGATTTGTTAGCAGAGCTTAACAAGGCTCTCAGCTCACACTTCCAGTTTTAGGGACTGGTAAGTGAAATTCTTTATGGCTGGTTATGCAGGATAGAGTGTCAATCAGTTATAACCTTTGCCCTTGTACTGGCTTCTTCTTTCTCTTGCCTGTGACGACATGGCTGTTCGGACTGCGTGAAGCATATTTGTGTTTGAGAATCATGGTGAGGTGGAAAGACTGATGTCATCATTTCTTCTCAGGTGGTTGTTTTGGGTTATGACCAAACAAGTTTCGTACAACTTGGCAGCAGGATTGCGCTGAGAACATTGCAGCTTGGATTAAATGTATTATGGCCACCATCATTGCGAAATATCTAGACCGCCTCTGTCTTGTTTTTAGTTCTTTTTTCAGAAATATTTTTGTGCAGTAACGAATCACAGTTTGTTGTGTGCTGAACAACCAGCGTCTGAATCTGCTGAATCCAATAGCATTGGATTCAGTTAAATCATAATAGTGTGTTTGTAGTTTGTTGTCTCCAGGGCAGGTGAGCTCATTTGGTCATGAAGCTTAATCTGTAGAACTAGAAGAACATGAGTCTGTAAGAACATTAATTGATGTGATACCAAATTTTAGTGTCTCTGAGGTAGTAACTTCACATGTGAAGGGCAAAAATGTTTTTTTAATGTTAATGTACAATTATGGTACAAGGTTTTATGGTAAGTTATTTTTGCATTCTTTCTGTTGGTTGAGTCGTTTTGAAATACAACATATGAAGTGTAGTTGATGTTTTCTAGAAATATTTAAAGATTAAAATTTCAACAAAGTGCTTCTCTTGTCTTGAAACCCAAATGCCTGGAGGAATGGTAGTGGAAAAGAAGAGCTGAGAGTGTGAGAGTAAGGACCAGTTAGGGCGACAGGAATGGAGGGGGTACTTTTTTTTTTCTTCATTTCATTGCTAAGAGAGATGATGTCATCCTTGTGTGTGTGTGTGTGTGCGTGCAGCGTGTGCGCATGTGCATTTGGGCTAGATATTAGAGCTGGGTCGAGTTCTGTTTCAGTATTGGGACAGTGAATTTTTTTATTTTTTTATTTTTTAGTTCCTCCCCTCATGAATAGATGCAGCCAAGCCCTGTTCTTCTTCAGTGTAGCGTTGTGTTTTCTGTCAGAATGACTAAACAAAATGGAACAAAGAGTACTGGCCCTTATTTATTATATCTAATAATATTTCTGTATAAATAATACAGATCAGGGGACACTAACGGTGACTAAGTTTGTTGCATTGCAGGACTGCTGTTAAAGAGCTCTGCCTTGTTGAGATTAATTATTTTATCACATATGTTTGCATCCCTGGCACTGAGGGAAAGGCAACTACTCTCTGCAGTCAGACTTGAACCAATTTCAGGCAAATTGCTTATGTCTTACTATATTTTACAAAAATAACTAGCAGTATAAGCAGTGTGTTGGTAAACAACAAAAGGGAGCTGTGCGGCCATTGGTTTAGTTTTAATGCCACAGATAATCTAGTTTTGATAACAGGTTATTATGCCTTATCCAGTTAAACACTTACTTGGCTTGCTTTATTTTCCCTCCCCATTCTCCTCTTTCTGTTTTCCTGACTTCCTACTCTACCACTTTTTTATTTTTCTGGTCTTTTTACTACCGCTCATGTACGGTGTGAGAAAGAATGTTAGGATAACTGGGGAGGCGAGTGGGTAATTAATTAAATGTAGAAATCAGGGACTGAAGGTGAGAGGAGTTTTTTGCTGCTTGTTTTACGTCCCTCATCACCTCCCCTCCAAAATGGCCTTTGTTTTCCACAACTAGGGTGTATGTGTGTATGCACTGAGAGACAAAAAGAGAGCCTGTCAGTAATTTGAGCCCAGTGTTGAGGAGAGATGGACAGACAGAGCAAGTGAGTGAAGTGAACAGGGGAAGGAAGAGAGAATGAGCTGGTTTGAGGGTGGCTAGAAGAGGTTGTTGTTTAGCAAAATTTACAGTTCTCCTTTGTACCCTACTCCAAGGTGCTTAAAATTCTTGGAAATGAGTTTACAATCCACTGAAGTAATGTGTTGTTTGATTTTTGGTGCAGTGTAACATTGTATGTATGAAGAAATACAAATGCAGTGTCCATTTGCTCACACGTCTTTGCGGTGGTGTAATGACATACAAAATCCAGTTTGATACTGTACATTGGTGTTGTGGTGTGGTTCACGGCAATTAAGGAGTGTCCTCCAATTTAACTATTAATTATTTCTATGTATTTATTTTCTATTTTTGGGTAAAATATAAAATGTGTCTGCTAAACATGTTAAATTTAGCAAAGTATCAAAAGTAAACTCGGCATTGTTTGCATAATTTAAGTGTGTTTGTGTGTGTGTGTGTGTGTGTGTGTGTGTATGTATATATATATATATATATATATATATATATATATATATATATATATATATATATATGTATATATGTATGTGTGTGTGTGTGTATATGTATATATGTGTGTGTGTGTGTGTTAATTGTTTCTGGAATCAACATTTAGTTTATAATTCAATATTTTGTAATTAAAACATCTCTAACAAAATACACAGATTGGTTTGGCTCAGATTAAAAAACATTTTCAATAGAAATTTCTCAGTGCCTCTTGCCATAACCTCCAATTTTAAATAGAAACCCTGTAATTTAAGCCTGAGTGCATGTAGATGTACACAGTGTGGCTAAGAATACAGTACTTCAACAAATTTTCACAGAACTCTGTATTAATGTTTTGACATTTGATAATAATAAAAAGAACCAACGGTAACACATCAAACCATTGCTATTAAAACTGTACATCAATGTTTGTGATTGATTATGCTTTTACTGTACTAACAAAACATGCCTCATTTTCCCTGTTGAATTTTTCTACCTATGTTGAAATCCTAGCAACTTAATTCCTTTGTGAACAGAAAACTTCAGTTGACTGCTTGTGATGTGTGCATATTGTAAAGGCCTGTTTTGATTGTATCTCTTGTGCACATTCTCTCTCTTAGAGACCTTTGTTCTTCAATGTTTAGCAGTTTTTAATTGCTTGTTGGTGAATAGTTGATGTTAGGTTGGTGCCATAAAGTTATGGTATATAATCTCTTTCGGTATTGGACTGTTGAACTCAGATTATTTCTTCATGTTTTGTTGAGTGCGTATGAGTTACTTTGTTGAATTGTGAGAATGCATGTAAAGTAGTGTTGCTCAACTTCATAGACGCTTGTTTTGAGGAAGTCGACCAACAAAGCATGAATTGCCTCCATTCTGTGTGACTCCATGTGGCTAAGCCGTGTTGAGGAACTTCCCTGCTTGTTCTTTCTTTGTGTTGTAGACTAGTCCATAGCAAGTGCAGCATGTACATGCACAAGTACCTGTTTGCTTAACACAAACTAGCTTTCACAGTAATGCCTCAATATAAACAGTGCACATGCAAAACAGTTTCTGGTTAGCTGCATGATCTCCACACCCATTGTATATCTTTAGTCATATGTTCCATCTTCAACACAAGATGGTGTCGGTTAAAAGATAACCAGCCATGCACAAGACCTTCTACTTATTTGCTACCAGATTCAGTACCTGTCAAGTCAAGGTGTCAGCTGATACCAAGTACCAGTCAAAGACCATGTACGTACGGTTGTGTATTTATATTTAAATTTCTCTCAGACAGCTGAAAAGTAAGGTTAACACAATGTTAGAAATAAATTAAAAACATGACAAATAGGCAACTGCGTAATGCACTGTTAGTTTTTAACCACTTTGACTAAGAAACAATATTAAATATAGATTTGTCACAAATATCTGATCTGATTAAAAAGGCCAGTGTCAGTGCCAGTCCAGTGTATTCGATTGGTGCATCGTTACAGATGATGCTGCTGAACCTGAACAGATTATCATTAGTGAGTTTTATGTTTAATTAGCACATTGCTTATGTCAACAGGGAGTGGAGCCCTGCATTCCCACTGCTGAGACTTGAGTCCCAGCAGAAAGTCTCAGCTGTGCCCTTCCTTACTGAGTTGAGGTGCTTGGTATTGACATGTAAGCGGTTTAGGTTGGCATGCCGTATCAAATTAAGTGAAACTTGTAAACATTTTCTAACTAGGTTCTGATTTCCAAGCAAAAGTGGAAAACGGCTGTGGTAATGTTAAATGACAAACTGGCCATGAGAGAGTCACTGTACTGCTGTTGGTTAAATTACAAGCCTCTAGCTGGGTTGTTTCTACAAGTTGGGAACTTGGGCAGGAAAACTTGAGATTCCCAGCTGTTTTTATTGCTAATGGCTGCTTCTCAGCTGCACTGCAAGCATGACTCAAAAATGTTTGAAATTCAATAGCTTGAGCAGCCTAGCGCAAACATGATGCTTCACTTTTCTTCATTTTACTGAACTGTGAAGTTTGCACACGCAAAGACTATCTGCTCTGGTATTGTGGCAGGTCACAACACCTTTGTTTTCATTTCTTCCTGTCTGACTAGCTCTGTTGCTGTTGCTTGCACTTTTACAGAGGGAGTTTTCCATGGTGTCAGCTTCGCAGCACTGCACTGATGCATTAAAAAATAAAAGTAATTAATCCTCAAAAATGGACTGCATCTGGCTTTTTTTTAGTATCAGTTTAACACATTACTCCTCACTGCTCTCTTTTTAAAGCCTATGTGAAATTCGCTTGACAAGTAGAAGGAAAATGGGCCTGGCCAAAAAAAAAAAAAAAACACATCCACTTAGTGCATTTATTGCATGCCAGACAAGTGAAACATCAGTTTATTTGTCAAAATGTCAGCTCTGCCCTTTAAGTGAAAATAAATGTAAGGCTAGCTCTGATCCGTGACTGTAATGACAACTCAGTAAAGTGGCATTAGTTGTTGCACTGTTGATTTATTACAAGATTAAAGGAGAAGTATTAGCTTATGTGTGATGAGCATGTTGGTAAGATGGTGTTAGGTCTGGCAGCTCACTTCCACAGGAGTCCTTGTCCGCAGTAACTATGGGCCGTTAGCAACCGTATCTATGGGGACATGTTCTCGAACGCCATGCATGTGGGTGCTAAGATGCTTTCTGATAGGAGGTGAAAAATGTCTGTAGATGTGTCTCAGTAGACACAGCCTGTAAAGTCAGAGGGGGAAAAGTTTGTCTTTTGTATTTGTGATTTAATTAATCATTGCTGTAGTTTCTGGTGTAGTTTAAGGATGTGCAGTACTTTTTCATAATATGTGGTTGTTTTTTGTTTGTTTTTATTTTTTTAATACGTAAATTTTTGATACCATTGATTTAGGGAAGGGTTGCTTGGGGGTGCTGCTAAATGCCAGTGAGTGACTCCAGTAAACAGCTTAATACTTTTAAAACATAAACATCCTGCCCACTGCACCTTTTGAAACACCACTGTGTGGATAATTTTCCCGTGTGTATGTGGGTTTCTCTCGGTGCCTAAGCATAATAAAATGACAGCCATGGCTAATGCATCTGACGTACAGCTCTGCCCCCCTCCTCTACTGTGGAGGAACTGCATCTTTTGGGTAACGTAGCCTAGTAATCGTGTTTGTGCTTATTGTTTGCATGTGAGATTTAGAATAGCTGATGTGGTTTGCGTTTGAAAACAGTTGGATTATGAACAAAGGCTTTTTTTGTAAGATAAACACTTTGATCAGAAGTTGCTGCTTGTTTGTCTGGTTTAGTTTTGCAGAGATTAGTTCTTTATACCTAAACAATTTACTTGTGCTGCTTCTGCGTCTATCGGTATTAATTAACCTATTGCAAAGAATTGTCTCTTTTCGGGTTCTCTAGCTGTTAAATGCTAGATGTTGTCAATTTTCATCATAATCTGTATCGATTTTTTTCTTTTCTTTTATGAGCATGAAATGGTTGATTGATCAGTTGTTTTAAAGATGCCGTAAATTGTGTATTAATAAACATTAGTGTGAAATACTGCTGAATGAAGGCCACGGTGTATGCTGTTTACTCACTGAGTGTCTAGGTCCCTGTTAACTTCTGTTATCTGCTAATTATTGTACTCACTGGTTCATAAACACCTTGTTCTCTGTGTGAATTTAATACTTGGAAATTAATTTGAGGAAGTAGTATGCTTTTAAGGGAACAGGTAGAGAACTTTGTGCTATTGATTTATTATGTCACAGCAGGAAGAAACTCTACTGTGAGGTTTTGGTCAGCTCCAGGAAGCTGCAATAGGCCAGTGAGTAATACTTGAAGGGTGAGGTCATCTCTGGGTGTTTGTGGTGTTGGCAACACACTATATCTACAGAAACCTTCTGTAGCGTATCTGTAGAAATCCACACTGTACTTGATAATATAATGTCAGACGTTTTTGGTCATTGCTCAATGGTGAGTTCAACTCTAAATATAGCTCTCCATGAACAACCATGTGCCTCTTGACAGTTTGTTGGAATTCCCCTTGGTGGTGGACGACAGAGACGCTTTTTTTTTGTTACATTTGTATAACTATGCCCAAGAGTGACTGGAAGCATCGGAATAGAATAGAAAGGAGAAAAGTAGTTACAAATTCTGATAAGTAGGACTGAAAAATGTTTAACTTTTCAGCTTAATTACAATTGAATGTGTGCAGTTTTCAAATCACCAAAGCTGCTCTTGGGATTATAACTTACATTTAACCCAATAGCACGAAGCTTGTGAACCATTTATAGATCAGTTACACCAGACACAAGCAACCAAACACCTACGTGATGTACACATGGCAGCATGACCACAATAAACTGGGAGCCTGGAACACTGTTTTTAGCCCTCAAACCAGAAAATGTTAATACAAGGTCTTCTTGATAAGTGTGAAATAATCACAGTATTGTTTATATATTATTATTTATTTATTTATTAAACCATATTTTAAGCCCTTAATATAAGTATAAGGTCAATTAAGAGAAAAGAAAAATTACCGTTATTTATCAAAGTCTAGAGGCGTGTATAGGTATTTTTTCCAGTGATTACATATGCATGTATAGCAATTGCATCTCTCTCTCTCTTTCTTTTTAGGTCTCCTGATGTGCGTGAGGTGCTGTGAGTGGCATTGCGGTGCCCCGCCTCTGGAGTGGTCTGTTGCTGCCATCCGGACCTCGTGATCCCCTCTTCCCTCCTTCCCCCCTCCTTTCCTCCTTTCCCCCTGTCCCTCCATCCCTATCCCCCCTCCCTCCCCCTTTCCCCCCCTCCCCCGCGGCGCTGTGCTTGAAGTCATGAGCATAGCAATCGCACTGGGAGTCACCACACCTGAGACACCTTACACAGACATGGCCGCTGGATCAGAGTAAGTACTGCAACTGTGTGTGTGTATGCATACATGTTTATAGGAAGAATGCCAAGCTTGATGTAATAGGGAAATTTTGAGGCGGTCTTCATATGCATGTCAAGGTTAGGATTAGATGAGAGGTCTAAAGATCTGTTTCTGTGTAATTGCAAAAAGGTTGCGTATCTTTGTGTTTTACCTGATGTGTTTGTCTACCATAGTGAAACATTGGCATTGTTGAAGTCTAAAACAATACATTTCAGCTTTGTTTCTCCCCACTTAATGTGAGGACAGCTCCAGGAAATGAGAGGGAGGGGTGGAATGTGTAGTCAGCATCAAAAATGAGAGCAGTCAGAGAGGTTTTGGCAGGAATTTTGGCCGTATAGTTAGTTTTGGGGGGGAGAAAATCTGCAATGCTCGTTTTGGCTTTTTTAAGCAGAAAATAAGTTGCAAGACCAAATGTGTGTTCGCTGCTCTGTCACCCTGTTAAGTCTGAAATAGTAATTTGATAGTCAGTAGTTTATACATTTTAACATCACATGCTCAAAATCAGGTTTGATATTTAGGGTTCAAATGCAAAATTTACATTATACTGTTAAATATACATATATACTATTCACTTACATCCTTGGAAGACATGTCCTTTACCAAATTTTGCATGAGTTCTCTTTGCTCTTCTAACACGCTCGCAATCAAAGGATTGATCCACTCATAGTAGGGATCTCAAATGATGTTACAAAATATTCTTTTGCATGTTGCATGCAGTTACATTTTCCTTTAAATCCTCAAATCTTACTTAGTTCAGCTTAGAGAAATCAAAATATCAGTTTTCATATAATAAAATTACAGGTATTTCAATTGTTATATACAATGTTTGGTCTTTGTCATGTCCAGATATGATCTTGCCTAGAGATAAAACACAGTGCAGGCATGGTTTGTTTTTTTTTTTTCTTTTAATCTGGTGAATGAGTTTTGGCAGTTCCAGCACAGCAAGCAGGCAAGTGCAAACTGTATCAGTAGCCACGCATATGGCCAGAAATGATCCATCTTACTGTATTGTTTTAATCAGTAAGTGTGTAATAGCCTACCACTGCTTAACAGGCACACTAACTGGTTCTTCTTTATTTCTTTATTTTATTTATTTTATTTATTTATTTTAAGGAAACACACAGATCATCAGTGTTCTGGGACTGCTGATACCTGATGCAGCAAGAAAAATGTTATGATGTAACTTCTGCCACTGACAATAACAATAGTGCTATGTTGCCCACACCTATTTGATAGCCCACTGATTACAGATATAACGTTTCATGTGATAAGTGGCTGAAAAAACAATCAAAAACAAGCCATGTACCTGTGAAAAACTGTTCCTACTGATGATTTTTATTTTTAAACTAAGTTTAATCCATTTATGATAATGGGATGAATGTGATCGTCTTTAGAATGGAAGCGCATGCTGTTAAAACCACCCAAGCCTCTGTCAGGCTGCGAGGTTGAAAAGGAAAAGAGTTCCTGTTTGGTAGGCGTTCGGAGGTTACATAAGAGAGCCATGATCATTCCATCTAGAGCAGCTCATGCGATTCTCATTTTAGAGCAGTACTGCCATCTAGTGGCTGGTTCTGAAAAGAGGAAAAAGATGGATACATTGTTTATCCCCAGTTATCCTAGCCTCCTCACAGCTTTTCTCAGATCATTTAGTTGCTTTTTAACTACACAATCATGTTGTCTGTCTTTCTCTCTGCCTCAGTCCTGAGTCAGTGGAAGCGAGCCCTGCAGTGAATGAGAAGACCTACTCCAACCACAGCTGTGGGACCGCACAGAATCATGGCTACCGCGGCCTGCCCTATGCTGTGAGTATCGCTTCACTTGCATTGCATGCAGCTTTAAAGAAAATCTAATGGGTTGGCACAATCAGAAAGTATTATGTTACATAATAAAGTGAAGTTGCACAAATACCATGAAATTGTTTAAATGCTCTTCATCTTGTTTTTTTAATTGCTTCTATGTGCTGGTAGCTTGTTGTTACATATGCCTTTAAAATGAGCGTTTTTAAGACATATGTATTTCTCTGCAACCTCGTGATTGAGTGTAAAGTTCCCTTGCACCAAACTATTTTACAACCATGTTCAAATGTCACACTGTAACTGCTGAATCCTGCATGATTTTTGAAAGCCACGTTTTATTTTCATTCCCGCCTCCTTCCCTCTTTCCTCCCCCCGTCTCTTTCCTTTGTGTCTCTCTCTCTCTTGTTCTCTCTCTTCTCTCTTTCTCTCTCATGCCTGAACACCATTGTTTGAAGATGCAACAGTCTTCCGTTGTGTGTTGTCAGGATCATAACTATGGAGCGCCGCCCCCTCCCACCCCTCCCGCCTCCCCGCTCTCTCAGACCATCATCCCCCGTCTGGAGCTCAACGGTCGCCCCCGATCCCGTTTCCACTCCACTAACCAAGACAACTCCGCTGACAGCGAGAGCTCATCAGAGGAAGAAGAGGGTGCCGTGCCGTCCGGCTGGTGCCAGTGCCGCCTCATGCCGGACGGCTACCTCTTCAAATGTGAGAGTTGCAGGTAAGACTGGTGCAGAACTGGCCTGAACTGTTTCGGCTCTGGGTTTCTGCAGATGTGTGGTGGCTTCTTGTGTTTAAACTATGTCTTTAGATCATAAAGTGTTTATAAACTCTTAAGAGTTGAGAGATTTTGTAATTTTATAGATTTGGGCTGCGTTCTGGGATTATCGTAATATTATGCCTTACTTAATAGCAGAGTGATTTGCTTTAAAATGCAAAAAATGGCAAAAACATATAAAAAATGATCAAGTTAATGGTATGGTTTCAATAAACAGTTTAAATTGCACATTTTGTTTAATGCAACTAGTGAGGTAGTAGTGCAAAATTAATAATAAAAACATGTACCATGATTTTGATCAATTTGATGTCATTAAAAGACTACGTTGTTGTATTATTGTGTTGATATGTGGTGCCATTCTGTCAGTGGCACCCTAAAGTGCACCTGCAGTGTGTGATCTCACTTTTGTAATATGTGCAGGGGCCTGGATAGAAGAAAAGGGCTGGATGGGCAACGCCGGAAAGCAGACAATGTGTCTGGTATGGGAGTACAAGCACGCACACACTCTTAGTGAAAGTGTAAAGTTTGTAAGTGTTAGGTTTTATTGGTTTGTGTGTATGCCCTTCCAATAGTTTGCTCACTGTGTGTGTTGACAGTAGGAGAGAGCAGCGCTACAGAGAGCGGAGATGAGGAGGTGTCAGCTGCCACAGTGTCATACACAGCCACTCAGCACACCCCCACCAGCATCACTCTCACCGTCAACCGAGTCAAACGCAGTAAAGCCAAGAAGAGAAAGAAGAGCACAGAGAAAACACGAGCCACCCCTAAAGCAAAGAAGGTCAAGGTATATACAGTCACACACACACACATGTGCACGCTTCTGCTGCTAAGTTATTTGACATTACACATTTAAGTACACCTTTTTTTTCAACATGTACTGTACAAATATTACCTGATCTACTATCTATGGTTTTATTCTACAGGCCTTTAGAGAAGGTTCTCGAAAATCTTTAAGGATGAAGGTAAGACACACACTCACACACACACACACACCCTTGTCCTCTTGTTGCATGCCTGCAAAGTCAGATGAGCTGATCTGATTATGTCACAGAGCAGCTTTGTTCTCAGTCTTATTTCCTTTAGAATGTAATACATTATACATATCACTAAAATCATCAGAATCAGCAAATAATGCACGTCCCCTCTTTTTCTTTTAGAACTCCACCAGTGAGGCAAGTGGGTTGGATGAGAACACTGCTGAAGGCTGGGAGACACGAATCCGCCAGTGGACAGACCAGTACGAGGAGGCCCTCGCCAACCAGTACAGCGCTGACGTTCAGATGCTCCTTCAGCTCCACCACTCGTCCACCAAGAACTCTGCGAGCCAGCCAGCACTCACCATGGACACCATCAACCGCACAGAACTGGCCTGCAACAACACAGTGCTCAGCTCTCAGATGCAGGTACAAAGTTAGGACTTCAACAGTTATTAAGCAAAGTTTTAGTGTAAGATAAATTATGTGCCATAATATCAAATTCCTCAAAACTGTAAATTAATTTTATCAGATTTCCCATAACAGAATTGTCTGTGTACAAGTCTTACATGGCCATTTTTGCTCTTACTGACTATGTACATTGCTGTCTTTAACTGTCTCTGGCCTTGTGTGTTTAGTCCTCTTGGCTACCAATCATGGGCATTAAACATCGATCTGTAGACAGTGTGGTCTAACATAGTGTATAGAGAGATACTGTTGACTTTTCAGATGTCTGTAAAGTAGTGTTGCAGCGATACCGTATTGATATCGGCACTGATACTGGCACTTAAACACAGTATCGGTATCGGCAATCGAGAGCGCCGATATCATGAAGCTTATTGACGCGCATGCGCACCACTAAATGGTGCTTGATTGAAACCTGCAGCATGCCCGAGGTGTGGACGTATTTCTCGGTTGAGACGGGCAGCAGCAAAAATGCCCATTGCACAATTTGTGATGCCAGCATTTCGAGGGGTGGCACGACTTCAATACGTCAAATTAATTAAACATTTAAACATTTAAAGCGAAACCACGTCAAAGAACATAGCGACTTCATCCCAGCAAGCACAAAGAAGCAAGCTATCACAAAATACAACATATAAAAAGTGGAACACTATAAATATCAGGATTTATAGCCATATATAGAGTGTTTAATTCAGAGTTGGTATCTGTATCGGTACTCAATATCGGCAGATACTGGTATCTGGTATCGCTGGTATCGGTATTGGTATCGGTAAGGAAAAAGTGATATTGGTGCATTCCTACTATAAAGTTAAAACTCAACATATCAAATATGTAGATGGTAACACAATGCATTCTAATAAGTTAAGCTTTGGACTGAGGGAACATCTTACAAATGAATGTGTGTGTTTGTATAGTTACAGTTGGGTCGTGTAACGCGTGTGCAAAAGCACCGAAAGATCCTACGAGCAGCCCGTGACCTAGAGCCTGACACACTCATCATTGAGTACCGAGGCAAAGTCATGCTTAAACAACAGTTTGAGGTCAACGGCCACTTCTTCAAAAAGTGAGTTTGTGTGTAGTGACACACCTTTTTGTACAATCACATTTTGATAAGGAGCTGTATAGAAACAGAGCTAACCCATGGCTATCTCTTCAAATTGGCTTTGCCCTAAAATGAATATTCATATGCTCCTCCTGTACAGGCCCTACCCGTTTGTCCTTTTCTACTCTAAATTTAATGAAGTGGAAATGTGTGTGGACGCTCGGACGTTTGGCAATGATGCTCGCTTCATCAGGAGATCCTGCACACCCAATGCTGAGGTCAGTAGACAGGACAGAGGTGATCAGTAAGAAACGGACCAATTGATCTATAGAAGTACTGTGTGGGTTAAATGCTATTGAGTCTCAACTTCTTCTTTGTCACTCTTCCATTCCTCCTATATTCTTCCACACAGGTACGGCATATGATTGCAGAGGGGATGATTCACCTCTGTATTTATGCAGTAACTCAAATCTCCAAAGACTCAGAAGTCACAATCGGCTTTGACTATGAGTTCAGCAGCTGGTCAGTTTCAAGTCCATACTTTGTTTTTCTTGTTTCCTCGAATCATGACTCCCAGCTAAGTTAACAGCTGTGTGTTGATTGTGTCCCTGGTTTTCTGTGCAGTAACTATAAGGTGGACTGTGCATGTCATAAAGGCAATCAGAACTGCCCGGTGCAGAAGCATAACCAGAGTCCGTCAGAATCTATGCTGCCCCCACCACAGCACACACTGCCTACCCTGCCAGGGGCAGAGACTCGTCGAAGACGAGCTCGAAGAAGAGAATTAGAAGGCAGTGGACTCGTTGGGGCTGTGTCAGATGATAGCAACCAGCTCCTGGATGAACATGGCGAGACGCAGGGAGCAAGTGATGCAGAGGTTTGTGGGCGTGAACAACATTTTACAAGCTATGTTTTTTTAGCTAGCCAGATAACTCAAGCCTGTTCCATTAAAAGACATTTTTATTGGACAGTTCTGACTTTGTGCTGTCTAGCTAACTAGGAAATCCTGATTTAAATTTTAAGGTTAATGTTATCTGGTATCTGAACAGGTGCCCTTTAAAAAAATCTTGTAGCATTCAAAAAGCTGTTCTTTGTGTTTTTAAAGCTGGGTAAGCTCTGCCACTGCTGCCTTGCAAAGCTGGATATTTGTGAAATAGAAACTTAATGCATAGGAGGAGGAAAACAAACCCCAGGTTATTAAGAAAAGGTCCTTTTAATGGACCGCAGGCTTCAGAAAGTCAGGATTTACTGGATGCCATTAATGATAATGATGATCATCATAATGATAATTATTTTGTTCTGGCTCTGCAGGAGGGTCTGATAGATGGGATGAAGCAGGAAGAGGGACATGAGGAGGTAGATGAAACTGGATCCCTCATATCGAGTAGACGGGTAGGAAAGGGCTCAAAGAGGGGCTAGTTAGCTTGCCTCTACTCTGGTCACCGATTAATGCATCGTTTTTTGTTTTGATGTTGCATGTGTTTACTCTTGCAGTCACGGGAAGACCGGAAAGCTGAGGCCATCATGCATGTATTTGAAAATTTGGAAAGGAGAAGGAAGCGTGTTTCTCAGGGCTTGGAGCGGGGTGGGCCCGATGACCCCAAACATGAAGGGGTGGAGCCTGAGGAGGGTGGGGCTTCCTCTCCCATAGTAGCAAACCCTGGACCAAACACAGGTGTGACAGCAGGAGTTAACACACGGAGGACGTCTTACACTCCTGTGAGTCTCTGTGGTTTCTATCCCTCACTGTCCTGTTCACATTTTGTTCTCTTGTGTTGTACCCCTCATATTCTTAGTAGGAGGTACTTGTGAATAGTGGAGTAAATAGTTGCGGCAGTTAGATTTGAAAAAGATTCATTGCATCATAAATTCTTGTGCACCATTAAAACCTTACGATTATATATATATATATATATATATATATATATATGTATATATATGTGTATGTATATATATGTGTATGTATATGTATATATATGTGTATGTATATATATGTGTATGTATATGTATATATATGTGTATGTATATATATATGTATGTATATATGTATGTATATATATATGTATATATATATATGTATATATATATATATATATGTATGTATATATATATATATGTATATATATATGGTTAAATTATTTTATGTTTCAAAGTGTTTTTTTAAAAGTACAACAATGTGACTTTGATATTGCAAAGTCAATGCTGGGAGTTGTGCTTGGCAATTTGTCAAGTCAAGTGGAACGAAGTGAAACGAAACAACGTTCCACCATGGTGCATTTTTGTTGTGCTAGCCATCCAACATGTGTGTAAATAGTTGGTGAAGCATCTATCTCTAACGCTTATACAGTATTCTAAAATGTTCTCTTTGTTTTTTTCTCGAAGGACCCGGCAGCAGTGTCGATGGAGTCAGAAAAGACACCTTCTGCCCCTCATGCCACCCCTAAACCTCCTCCAGCTCGCTCCTCCAAACCACGACCCAAGAGCCGCATCTCTCGTTACCGCTCAGGCTCAGCGCAGCGTGCGCGAAGGCAGCGGCAGGCTCTTCTGGCTCAGCAGGCAGCTGAGGCTGGGGCAATTGCAGGCGAAGAGGGTGGCAGTGCAGCTGGCCTAGGGGATCTGGGGCTTGGTGATGGGACTTTGGGGCCAGGGCAGCTGCAAGATGGAGACGGCTATGGTGCATCTTCTTCAGCATTGGGTGGCAAAGCTAGTGTGAGATACCCCAAAACCAAAAAGGTAACATTTCATTACTTGGTAATGTCTCTGCTGTTTAGAGCTGGGTAGCCCTGGTCTTAGAGACCTGCTGCTTTGCACATATGTTCATGATCCCAAACAATCAGCTCATTCACAGCTCCTTAATCATTTGAGTTGGATTTACTAACACAGTAAAATGTCCTCCTTGCACATGTTTTTGTTTGGTTTGCAACTCTAACTCAACTAAATTTATAGAATTATTATTTATTTATTATTTATTTATTCACTGGTATTAAAATGTCTTAATATTTATTGATTTTTTTTCTTATCAGCACTTCCTTCTTGTGTGACTGTTGCTCAAGCCCTGTTGTTAATCAGTATTGTGTGGCATAATATTCACAACATTTCACCATATGTTAACCTCTGCCCTCCTCTTTTTAGTACCTGGTGACAGAGTGGCTGAACGATAAGGCACCAGAGCGCGTGGAAGAACCTGTAGAACGGCCACTTCGTATCACAACTGACCCTACTGTGCTGGCCACAACACTGAACATGCTGCCCGGCCTGTCACACTCACCCCTCATCTGCACCACCCCCAAACACTACATCCGCTTTGGCTCGCCCTTCAACCCAGAGAGACGCCGCCGGCCACTCACTGTTGACCCTGCCTACGGCTCCTGCAAAAAGGTAAACATGAGAGGACAGGGTGCTCAGATAGTCATTGAACACTTGCAGTGCCAAGATTGTCTACATTTACATTACTGTGACATTCCTGGATATGATAATGCTCTTAGTCCCACAGTGGGAAATTCAATGTTACAGCAGCAAAGAGATAGCAAGGCACTCAGGACAAACCATAGATAAATAAATAGTACAGTATATACAATATAAATAATTAAAAATGTCCTAAAATGTGAATAAACCTCATCTTTTATATTATAATTTGTACTGCTGAATGATTTCATAGAGTACAGAATTAACGGTGAACCATGTTGCGTTTATTGGCACTTTGCTATGGTCTGTGTCTGCGTTCTCATGTCTTTGTTTGTGTCCATCTGAGCAGAGGTGGATAAAGCAGGCGCAGGACGAAAGCATGTCATTTATTTCCATGGAGGATGGAACAGAGTCCAACTCTTCACACCAAAGTAACAGCAGCAGCACGGCCTCTCTTACTTCCAGACCTGGTAAACCAGTTTTTCCTCATAAGTTAGGTTTGATATACAGGATGTTTAACTGAATTGGGTTGTCACCTCTCCTCCTTTGTCTGTCTTTTCCATACGCAGAACTGACGACACCTTTTAAAAAGAGGAAGTCAAAGTTTGCACCAGAGACTGTGGCCCCACCCTCTGACCTTTTGCTGCGGCCCTTATCCCCCATCACGCCGCCACTGCCCTCTGAACCATCAGTGAGCACGCTGCACCCACTCCTCTCTTCATGCTCGCTATACCTAGGAGCAGAGGAGGAGAGGCAGAACGGCGCCATGCTTCCTTACTCCCCGCTCCCTTCCCTTCCCGCCAGCCGTTGCAACACACCTCTACAGTTTGAGGTAAGCACTTGTCAGCTGTCTGATTTTAGTTCAGATAAACATGCACGTAGTGGCCTGATTATGTCTCTCCAGTACAGATGCGAGGGTTGCATCTTACCATGTGCAGGACGCCCTGGTCCACTTATGTCTGAATTGTACTTGTGTTAACATCTGCTTTAATCGGAAAACTTCAGAAGCTGTTCTGTTGCACCATGTAGTTGTGGGTCATTCTGCTAGCCATTCAGCTTTCTGTTGTGTGTAGGAACCGTTGATTACTTGTGAACAAATGCTCGTGGAGCTGAATAAATATCTGCTCTCCTCTCCACAGAACATCTCGTCTCCTGAAGCGTCTCCTGTACACAGACCAGAGTCTCTTTCACCAGAAGTAAGACATAAATGAAGCTGTTTTTTTTTCTTTTCCATATATACAGTTATTATAAAATGATAGCACTGTAGAACCTCTCTTCAAAAATAATAAAAAGCTTTAAAAGAAACGATGTCTAGAATGATGAACAGAGCTGCAAATGAGTTAGTAATTGGTTGATGATGGGTCTTGTTAATGTCTTTTACTCATTGGAGGATAGTTCATGTAGTTGTAGAAGAAAGGCTATATGCCGAAATACGATAATTATTTAGCAATTACCCGAGAGCTGTCTAAACTTATTTCATTAAATCTTTTATGGATTCAGGACTTTATAAGCAGACTTGAAGGGCAGCCTGTTCATTCATATATTGCTAGACACATAACTTGACACCTACAAAAATATTTATGGTAATGGAGAATATAAAACATTTAACATTTTAATCTTTAAATTCTTAAAATAGTGACATTTAAATTGATACTTAAAATTGTTCTATATACATTATTTTTTTATACAATGGCAAAAACTATATGGTAGGTTCAAACTGTTTGTGTGTTCATTAGGCTAATATGTGTCAACCTCTGCTCCTAAACTCTCTCTAGCCCTGTTTGCGGCCAGACTTTGATACGCCACGGATTGCTACGTTCCCTGACCTTTCCATGACCTCCAGCCTCGGCAGTCCCGCACCTATATCCGACGACTTCCCCCTGGCCGTCTCGGACACTCTGGGTGGGCCTGGAGTTGGGAGTTCGCTCACACCCGCCCCTGTATCCAACGCCAGTGACGCTTCTCTTTGCTCGCGCTCAAATGAAGCTCAGGCTCGAGAGCAGGTCTTCAGGACAGAGTTTAACCTCATCTACACCTGCTCTCCCCTCAATGCTAACCTGACCACTGGCCCTGTCACTGACCGGCGCCACTCCCAGTCAGAGGGCAGCTTTTCTCCTGCTGAGTCCTACTTCAGCACTGTGAGTGGCCAGGCTCTGCAGGCAGAGACAGGCTCCGGTTCTCTCTCGCCCTTTCCAGAGCCTCATTTTGGGGGCGGCTACCCAGACAGTGGAACGCCACCTCACACCAGCAATCCTCCACAGAAAAAGAAGGCAAGTACACCCACTTCCAGATGTCACCGCTATATATAGCTTGGGCCAGAAATAAAGTTTACACAGTTGTACCCTTAAATCTTGTAACTAGGAGCAAGCATTTGGACATGTTTAGTGTTTTTAGTTTGCTTTGGCACCAGCATTGTGAGTATAAATAGAAATGGAAGCTTGCAGTAGTGTTAAACTTAAGATGGTAATTTAAGATACAAACCATGGCTTTGTTGATTTTGCTGCATTTGGGTTAAAGAGATGTAAATTTGTAAAATATCTAAATGTAATAGATGTATTTTGTTTTGTTTTATTTATTTTTTTAAAGAGAACAGTCTCCTTAAAAGCTGCTGAATTGCAAAATTGGCTAAGAGCATCTGTTGTGAGCACAGCAGTAACACGTATCTCGGCAAAGGCTTCCATCCTTACAAATCTATATTCTGTGAGATTTAAAGCACCACTCCTTATAATGGGAAAGGTCAAAGCAATGCCTCTCGCTCCATTGAGCAATAAAGCCTGCAGGCTTAGCAAGACTCCCTGCATCTGTGTGGAGGATATTCCTGTTAACTGAGAAGAGAGGTCATTTACAATGAAAGCTTATTATATCCTACTGTTAAGGCATGATTCAAAGTATGAAGAACAGACGCTGCATTCGAGTTTTGCATATTTCTACAGTGCCTAGCAATCTGACTTTGCATCAGGTAGCATTATAACAGGTAAAATTGTGACTATAACGGATCTTGTGATCCGGCTGTGTTTGACTGCTTTTATTGGGAGATAATATGGATGACTGTAGGCTGTTAATATAGCCATTGGTTTCAACAAAGCAAAATGGTGTGCTATGCAGCTTTTAAATTGTGTGAAAGTAAACCAGACATCTCCTCTCAGGGGCTGTGTTTCAAGCCCAAACAAAGAAACTCTTAATCTATGGTTTGTTCTATCCTCTCTTTTCTCCTGTTCCCTCATACCTCATGCATTCCGAACAGTTATCCCCATGAAAGTTTTGCCAAGTCTTCTCTTTTCCACTTTTTTTCAAGGCAGAGGGCCATGGGAAGTGGCGTTAGTCAGCTCTCAGGCTTGCCTGGTTACCAGGCACTAACTGTAAGAGGCGAATTCAAGCCAGGGCAGAATATGGTGAATATTACATACATGGCCTCCATCTAGAAGTGTGCATGTGGATATTGTTTTGCATTAGCATACAGTGCGCCTCTTTTTCCCTGTACTGCTCCGAATCCCTGTAACATGCATACAACCATTGAATATTGTTTCTTTTACAGACATACACAACATGTGCTTCATTCATGTGTTGAAAATTGACATCATGTGCTATTATTCCCTTTTTAATATAACGTTTTATGGTGAATGGTTTCATTTTTATGAAGGTTCATTTAATTTATCTTTAATCTAATTTACTGATACATTTGGCTTGTTAAATCCTGACATTGTGTGTGTGGGTGTGGGTGTATGTACATCTGAACAAAAAAAAACAAAAAAAAAAAAAAAAAATCTGATCTGCGTTTCATATTGTGACATGCAGCATCCTCTAACCATGGTGCAGTTTGAGTATATGTGTAGTTTGTGAACAGATTGAGTACTTGTATTGTTTGGTTAAACTGAAGCAGTGCTGGTTACCTGTGCATGCTGTACCACTCATTCTCATTGACCCAATGGATGGTGACATGTTTACATCCTGGATATCGTTTTTTGATTTCAAATTGTTGTGCATGTGGTTTTGCGTGTCAGCGTTCCATGCAGCTCTGCAAAGCCAGTGTTGATTTGTGCCTAAAGGTTTTACACGTTTTATTTCCTCTCTCTAGGTCTCTTTGCTGGAGTACCGAAAGAGGAAGCAGGGGACACGAGACCATGACCCTGGA
Source organism: Megaleporinus macrocephalus (assembly GCA_021613375.1). Classification (NCBI taxonomy): domain Eukaryota; kingdom Metazoa; phylum Chordata; class Actinopteri; order Characiformes; family Anostomidae; genus Megaleporinus; species Megaleporinus macrocephalus. The sequence goes on from CM038704.1 coordinate 15,477,943, forward strand.
GGCACTATGGGTACCCCCACCCGTCCCAGCTCTCTCTGCCCAAGTGCAGAGTCTCCTGGTGGGCCGCGCTCAGTGCTGCAGCCCACTGCCTCCCCACACAGCTCCTTCTCCTCTCCAGCTCACCAGGCCTTCCCACAGATAGAGGAGGTCAGCCCCCCGGACCTTAGCTCCAACATGGTGAACTCTCAGACCTCGGCTCCCCGTGGACCTGACTCCAGCCAGTGGTGAGAAGACAGCACAAATAGTTGAAGAAGAATGTGCACATGCACTAAAACATGCCACTCTGAAACAAACCTCTTTTCTTCTTGTACCAGGATGGTTCCAACATCCGTAGAGAGGCTTAGAGAGGGGCAGGGCGTTTTGGAGCGGGTATTGAGAGGCAATCTGAAGATGGACAGAGTACTTAAAAGGTCAGAGGGTGGAGTGAGTGAGCATGGTAACAGCCGAGACAAGGATACAGGTATGAAAGAACCTTATTTATTTATTTATTTTAATATGATAATACCGATTTTGCTGTTTGGAGTGGAAATCAAAAGATGGTTGTCATTGTGATATGTTCTTTTGTTCTTATAGATGGAGTGGAAGGAGATAGATATGATCTCCAGGGTTCTTCTTTGGCTTCCCCCATGAGGAGTCCTCAGAGATACAGCCCATCTGTCCACCCGCACCAGGTAGAGTTCTAGACAAGTTGGGGCAAGGAGCTGTTTTTAGTTTTGGGCTTTAGGTTCTAACTCTGGGTCAGTAATATTATATATTATTAAATGTGTATTATACCTGCTTTGAGTACTCAGTACTTCATTAAGCTGAATCAAGATTGCATTGATAAATTCATTCATGTCAACATAAATCTAAAACTTAACCTTGTTCTTCATACTGGCTTATAAAATATAATCTACTTTTGATTGTATTAATGCTGATTTACACCTGTTCTCTGTTCTGATACGTGATGTTCTTAATGGTGAAAATACACACAGTGTGAAATGGAGCAACCAGCCTTCCATGAAAATAAACTGGTTTAGAGAATGACTGAAAGAATAAATTAAAAACAAGAAGGATAAGGAGTTTGGTGTGATTAGTGTGGCCTAGTGCTTTAGGTTTCATACAGGGCTGAGGAATAACTTGCATAGAAATGTATAGAAAATTGTTGAATAGTTTCTTAAGCCATTACTGTAATGCTATCAGTACTATTAAGACTAAAATTATTTAAGAAGGCTTTTTGTTTTTAAAGTTGGATATTGTTATATAAAGTTGATTGCTTATGCCTACAAACGTCCTAAAGGGGAGCTGTTACTGGTTTTGCTTGTAGGTTAAACAGCACCATTTATTTCAGTAAAACATCCCTAAGCTAATATTTGAGTTCACCCAACATATTTCTAGAACAGGTGCTCGTATTGAGCCACAGTGATGTTGGATGTTTTTAGTAGTTTTCTGTCTCTAGTTTTCTATGACCCTTCGTATTTGAGGTTGAAGTTTTTGATCTTCCACAGGTGCTGCCTCACCTTTCAGACTCCCATCAACATCTGGAAAGTCCCGCCTACCACCAGCAGACCTCCTCCTCCCCTTTCCGTCCCTCCTTCAGCGCCTCCTCCTCACCCTCCTCTTCGTCAGTGGTTCAGGGATACCACCCGTCGCGTCTGGGCACACCGACTCCTCTACCCCAGGATGCACTCTCATCAGCACCTCCTCCTCCTTCAGTGGACTCCAGGCAGACAGGGGGTACTCTGCACCACCACAGCAGCAGCAGCGGAGTAGGTGTGATGGACATGGCGCACCTCTACTCTGGCAGCCATCTTAAAGCCAGCCTGTTGAACAGCACTCTGTCAGGGTCTATGAGCATGTCCTCCAGAGGCCAGGGGCACCCCAAAACAGACAGCAGCGCTGCCCTTTGCAGTCAGCCTTCACACGGATCCAGACTAGCGCAGCCGGCTACAGTGCGAAGCCTGAAACCTGGCAGTCCGGGACAGGCATTGCTGCAGGCCAGTTCCAGACTCCTCTCAGCCTCTGGAGCACAGCACTACCCACAGCGGCATTTACAACAGCCCCCTATGCAGGGTTCAGGGGTACGGACACAGTCTGGGACCTACTAGGACCCTTAGTGTGTTTGTGTGAGACTGTGTGTGTACGTTTGTGTGTTTGTCACTATCCTCACCTCTGAACCTGTGGAGGAACTCAAGGTTAGGGGAGGGGACCAGATGTACAGACGGGAGGAGTATGGACTCCAATTCTTATATTGATCGTTTCCTTTCTTCCTTTCTCTTCTTTTCCCTTTTGTTGTTTTTTTTCTTTCTTTTTTTCCCCTCTTCCACCAAAAATGCATCTCTGCATTCTACATGTAGTCTAATGTGGACTTCATTTATAATTGTGGAATCAGTGAAAATTAAACATTACCTAGAGGTTTGAGAGGAAAGAATTGAGATTTAAATCATGTGTAATTTTAAATTTACCCATATACTTTGAAAACATGTACAGACTTAATGTGCAAAAGTAGATGGTAAATTGAATCAGGCACCTGTGCTCAAATTAAACAAACAAACAAAAAAAACTAATCACTGATGTTCTGTGATTTAGTTCTGTTTAAACTGCTAGAGCATTTGGTGCTTTTCAGTTTTTCATCCGTCAGATTAGTCTGCAAGACTCTATGCTGAAATTTTCTTCAAGCAAAGTGTTTGTTAGCTTCATGCGTAATAGCCATGTAGGTAAAGATCCATTTACACAGCCCCTCTTCCTCTTAATCATTCCATTCAGTTTGTCAGTCAACTTGTCAATCACCAGTTGCGTAGGAGACGCGAGGGGATCAGGAGCGACCCCCGGCAGTTCTCTAAGTAAGTCTCAGTAAATAAATCTTCAGGTTTTCTCATTTTTCTTCAGTCTTTGTTGGTGGTTTCTCCACATCTGTAGACTCACTCTGTAATACTTGACAACCACAGATCTTATGGTGCTGCAGTTAGCTCAGTTTTTGTTTGAGTTGATTTTAGGGTTGTTTGAAACCCGTTGTCATGTTTTCCACTATCAGCCTGTTCTGAGATATAGTTGTCATATGGGACTGGTTTTATTTTCATTTTTTTTTTAAAATGGGGTTCTAGTAATTGTTGCAAACTATTGGTGACTAGGAATGCACAGAACTGTTTTGAAAAGTAAGCTGCAGAAATATTGTTTTTACTCCGTTATAGGATTTGTTCCCCTAACAGTTTTTGAATCCTGCAGGATTTCTTTTTTTTTATTTTTATTTTGATATTGTTGAGAATTTATTTTTCTCTCCCTTTGACCAATCCTTGCATTCCGTACGCCACTCAAGGGAGGAGGAGAGAAACTGTGGCTGAATGGTTTGATTAGGAGAAAAGATAAAAAAAAAAAAAGACAAAGACAAAAATGGAGAAGATAGCTGCTGAGGTCTCATACTAAGTATTTTTAATGCAAAGTGCTGCTTTCAGACGTGTCTGTTTTCTGACAGAATGCTGTACTTTCGTCTGTCGTCTGATATTCATCACACACAGTGAGGTCACCAAGTTGTGCCATGATGACCGCCGGAGTGGGACTGAGTGTCAAGCAAAACGAAACGGATGTCACTGATGCATCTTGGGAACTGTAGTCTTTATGTCTCGATAGTCTGTTGGGTGGACCTGAGACGGACTACTTCTACAGTTACGTGGAAATGAACAGAAAGGGTTTTTTGTTTGTTTATTTTTCCTCCCTTGGTCAAAGGACCTCGCAGAGATCATTTTATCACCTTCTGGGACACATTTTGACCTTTTCTGTCAAAGTCCCCCCTCTCCATTTATAAAAAGACACAAGGGTACTCACTGATTAACATGAATGTTTGTCTTTCACAGAAGACTTCAGAAGAAAAAAGAAAAAACAACAAAAAACAAAGACTATGTGACCCAAAATTTACCAGCACCTTAATTACAGAGGAAAAATGTTAACAACCAGAAAACATTTATGTATGATCATGTGTACTTGCATAAAATGTGTTATATACTGTTCCAAGAAAAAAATATAGTACACTAAATTTGCCGCATGATATTTCCTTTTTAGGTTGGTGTTGACGGTTGAAAGTGTGCAGTTGGATCTTGGAGTCGAGAGTTTGCTTAAAAACTCTTCAATTCCGGGTCTCAGACGGGGGGATAAAAAAATAACTGGACACTTTTTAAAGGAAACGTTTAAAAATCCTATCTCTGTTTTGTTGTATTTTATTTTTACACAAAGCATAGTTTGGACCCTCCCCCTCTTCCAAAAGACAGAAAGCAGAAGAGATGTAATGCATTTTGATAATAAAATATTCATGACAATGTATTTTGAAAATGGCCTTAGTATTAATGGAAGATGCAAAGGGTTACAGTATGGACAGATGAGTTCTTAGAAAACAGATGAATGAGTGCTGAGCGATGAAGAAGCTGCATGTCGGCTGAAATAAGTTTAAATAAATGCCTATAAAAAATGTAGGAGGTTTAAAAGCTGAATCTACAAATGCAGATTGGTTAATGAGTCAGTTGATAGTGCATTTATAAAAATGTGATTTATCAGATTTTAATCTGAAAGTGATCGTAACAGAGAAAGAAAGGCTCCTGGCTAGCAGTTTTATCCTACATGTTAACCGCCCAGTCTGGTTCTAAATGTAGTAAAAAAAGAAAACAGCTGACTAGAGAGGACAGACATTCAAAGTGCTCCTGTTTCTTTTCCATGATGTGAGAGGGCAGACGTCACCAGATCCAGCTGTAGGCGCGGCACTCCACTGCTGGATTGTCCCGATACACCACACGGTAGCCACACGCTGTGGGCACACTTTGGCACTTGTTTGGCCAGGAGGTTGGCTTTGTGGGGCTAGTAAGAGAAGAAGAGATATATTTAAAGTATACAATGTAGATTTTTTTTTTCCTTTTTCCACATACAAGGTCCATAAATCGTTATATGTTATATAATCGTTATATATCTTTAGCCCTTAGACATACACAGGCTCCTGTTGTTCCTGTGCCTTTAAGACTAATATGTAAACGAGTTCTGCACTGATTGGCTGTTTTGTATTTTTGCCTTATTCAAAAATAACAATCAGAAGTAATACATAGATTTAAATAACTTGGTTCTTGTGACAGAAACACTGGATTCAAACCAGCCTGTTTTTGCAGCTCTTTATCCATATATATATATATATATATATATATATATATATATATATATATATATATATATATATATATATGGACTGTGTGGACTGGAAGTGAGTGGTTTGCAAATTGTTTACAACTTAAATATTTCACAAAAAACAAAACAATGGAAATTGGGCTTTTCATTATATGGCCCTTTGAAGGCATCAGTGCATTAAAAACAAGTGTGTGCGATTGTTTCCATACCCCAAATGTGGTTGATGGGCCATGTTTGGTTTCTTTAGTTTTGAACTGGAGTTTTGAGATTGATATAACTAATAAGTAATTGAATCTTAATTCCTCACTGATAGAAGTAAATGTTAGACACCTGAAATATCTTTTGCACTTCAGCTATGCTGTGTGGCCATAAGTATGTGGACACCCTCGCTAATAATTGAGTAAAGGTGTTTTATCCAAATCCGTTGCTAAAATCCAGCACAGTCAGGTAATTTCCATAGACATTACATAGTAGAATGGGTTGTACTAAAGAGCTCCGTGACTTTAAGCATGGCACTGTCATAAGATGCCACTTTGGCCCTGAAGTATAAAATTTATGCTGTGCTAGATCTACTCAGGTCAGCTAACAAGTGGTGTTATTGTGAAACGGAAGTGTCTTGTAACAGCTCACCTATGAAAAGGGGCCGCCAAGTGCTTAAGCTTATAAACATGCCTAGTCTCAGCTGCATCACTCAGGAGTTCCAAACTCCCTGTAGAAGCAACATCAGCACAAGAACTATCCAACAGAAACTTCCTGAAATGGCTTTCTGTGACCAGTTGCACACAAGCCCAAGATCACTTTGCACAAGGCCAGGCGTCAGCTGGAGTAAAGCATAGCAACACTGGAGCAGTGGGAACGTGTTCTTTAAATCTGGCAGTCTGAAGTACTTATCTAGTTTTGGCAGATGCCAGGAGAATGTTACCTTCCCACATGTGTGATAGTAGTCTGGGACTGTTTTCAGGGTTTGGGCCCTTTTGCTCCAGTGAAGGGTACATTTTAAGGCCAACAGTGAGCAACAGATAGTTCAGACACATGCTTTCAACTTTGTGGCAGCAGCTTAAGGAAGACCCTTTCCTGTTCCAGCTCGACTGTGCACAGAGATCACGACTTGGTTTGATGAATTTGGCACTGGAAACTCCTGTGGCCTGCACGGAGCCCTGAACGCCACCACATTTGAACACCTTTACAATGAATTGGAACATCAATTACAAGCCAAGCCTTGTCGTTCAATATCAGAGCATAACCTTACAAATGCTCTTTTGACCAAACAGGGTTGCATACTTTTGGCCATATAGTGTATCTACATGCTGTTCATTCTCCACTAAGCTATTACTCTAAATCAGGTTTATATGTAACACAGTCATCACTATGTATTTATGGTGCTGTTACTTACGGAAAGCAGACGTAGCCGGACTTGTGGCAGAAGCACTTGTCACATCCTCTGTAGAAGGTCTGGCCAGCTTCGAAAAGCTTGTCCTTATGAGTGCACAGGCCTGGGTGAAAACCAGAGAGCAGAGAAATGTGTTGTACTTGCGCAGGCCTGACCACCAGAGGTTGCTGTTGCCTCAGCTGAAGGTTTGAGCTGCAGTGCTTGTGGCATGCTGCAATGAGACATACTCAAATCTGTTTCATTGTGAAGCTTCATTTCTACGTTTGCTGATGTTTTCGGTTGAGGAGCTGCACAAATATCTTGAAATATCTGACACCACTTTTGAACTGGATGATAGAAAAAAGGTGTTAAAGTGATTGTTGGGTAAAGCGTTGCCTCCAAACATAAGAGATGTTAGCTTCTTCAGTTTTGACCTGGAGCTACAAGACTAAAGAAGCTAACAAGACATGGAAACTCATATCATCGGTCAGTGTTGTGCAAACTGTATGACTAAACCTCATTTTACATCAAGCTCTTGTCCCAAATAGACCTGCTTATGTAGTTGCTTACACTGTGTGACCTGCTGTTAAATAGATGAAAGCAACTAGGAACAGTAGTAGCAGGCTTTGTCCAAACAAGTGCCTATTCCTGCTAAAAACAGATGCAGTGCAGATATTTATTTCATGCTGGTCTAAGCTTATTTATACTGGTGATCAGTATGGCAGCTTCCATTGCTACTGCATCCACAACACAACTGGTGACCAGCCACGTTGGCCAGTGCTGGTTGTTCTAGCAGGGATGCAGGTCACCTGATGCCTATTAGTAGGGCTGTATGATTCCAGAAATGTTGAAATCAGTTCCAAGTTTGATTCCAAGAGATTGGAATGAAGTTGACTCCACATAGAGGACATACAGCATGTGGCTGCTTTTTACATTATGTGCAACCTTCATGATGACTGGACCAAAAAATGGTCCAAGAAGTCTGGCTACATTGCCTTATGTTGAAAGTTATGTATGTTTTTTTTTCCATTTTCTTGCATTTGAACTGACAAAGAATGTCACAGTATATAACTTCCAATTCACAAAGAGTTGATTCCAAAGCTGTTGACTCGATTGCACACAAAGACACAGTGAGTGCTGGAAGTCGACCCCAGGAAAATAATTTTGATCCCAAATGCCTGGAGTCAAGAAATTGATCATCTTAGGCAAAGACTCTGTGTTGTACTTATATGTGTACATAAACGTCCATTATTTAACACCCTGCTGGAAAAAAAACAGCATAGACAATTACAGCTGGTCACCAGTGATACCAGCATACGTTGTTTTGGATGCAGTTATGCTGATCACTTAAACCAGTTTGATCAAGTATAGTTGATCTATATGCTGGCTGACCATCTTAGGCCGCCATGGAATGCAGCTGGTTTGAGCTGTTTTTGTTTTTTTTTAGCAGGGAAGCTGCTTTAGCCTCATCACTAAAAATCAAAATTAGAGAATCATCTCTGACACAAAGTGTATCTTGGTTAATTGAATATATTTGAGGAAAGAATTGTGAATTTGATCTCTTTGTTGACAATGTAAATACTATTTAAACACATCTGTCATACCTGTGTGTCGATATATGGCAGCCTGTGTGACTCTGCAGTTCCAAGTGAGGCTGAGGCCCAAACAGACGATCCACAGCAGCCCTTTCACGGTGCACAGACTCTTCTCTGTGATCATTCTGGTGCTAACTCGCACTCAGCTGGTGATATACTGAGAGAGTGGAAAAGCTTCTATCACGACTGCTGAAGAAAATAAATGGCCGTGCCTTCTCTAAAACGCTCACTGTGGCCTTAAAATGCAGGAAGGTCTCAGTCGAGCAGGTCCACGCAAGCAGGTGAGCTCTGAGGAGCGACGTGGAAGAGTCTGAAACTGAAGCGCAGGACAGCTTTCTCTCTGTTAGCAGATGGTGAGTGCTGGACCTGTCAGTGTGGGCAAGTCTTTCTGCTTTCTCCTTTCTTTTTCCTCTCACTGCTCCCACACTCTTCCCCCGTCAGCTTGGTTTTTATAAGCTCAGCAACAGCTGCACCGAGTAAGAAAGCAAGAGAAGATGTCGGCAAAAAACATCCCGGTTCCTTTGCACCTTCCGCCTTGTTTGTTATTCTAGATTCTTCTCCCAGCCCCTCTTCCAAGCTGCTCTTTGGTCTTCGCCGTCCGTCTACTCCTGGCTGGCCCACCGTTACCTGGGTTTGCTTTGGTCTGGCCTGGGTTTGGCTCACATCGTCTCACCACAGGTTTTGGGTTTTGGCCGAATAAAAAAGTTCCATTAAATATTTTGATGTTCACCTCCCTCTCCACTGGAAACTGGGTAGTAATACGGAATGCTGTGGTGCTCCGGAATGTTCTGTGATGGTCTCCGAGTTTTGTGATCCCCATTCAACTATTTGGTTGAATTTACACTAAAAGGCCACATCAAAGCCCAACCTGTTCACCAAAGGCGGGCACAACTTGGATGCCAGTGGTGTCTCGGAGAGACTGATGAGAGGATAAGACAAATAATGTAAGCCTTACTTGTCAACCAATCGGGCAGCGTTTCTCACTCTGGAGAGCCTGGGAACATTTTCTAGCAACACTGTTGCAAGGAGCTAGTGACTGATTTTGCTAGTCTGCCTCTATTCCTCATGCACACAACACACTCACTCCAAAAGAACAAACCCTGGAGCATCAACCCGTTACGCAAGCTAAGATTTATACCTGTTAATGTGCGCCGGCTAATTTAGAGAGTGTTAGAGCCCCTCGGAGCCAGTCGGAATGCTATTTACTCGCAGTTGGAGGCCTCCACTGTACACAAATTTCATCTCTGATTATGAGTAACAAACTCCTGCAAACCACTTCTGCCACTGCATATTCATATGCCCAGTGGTGAAACTAAAAAGAAAAAAAAACTAACTAAACATTCCAGCGGAGGGGGTTGAGGGACCCTTTTAGATGTCTCTCATTTTATACTCTAATTGGTTCTCCTTTATAGCAATAACCAGACTTTTAAATATCACTGGTACATCAAGTGCAGCCAACTGCTTATTACATGTTGTATACCAGTTAGTTCAAAAAACTATTAAAATACTGATACATAAATATTTGGACAGTGAAACTATGTACAGCCCCACAATGTATTTGAAATGAAGCAGTCAAGATGGGATTGAGGTGTAGACTTTCAGCTTTAATTTAACATGAAACTATTTAGTAATTAAAGTAACTTCTACATAGTACCTCTATTTTTTTTACTGGATTAAAATTAACTAGACACGTTTCATGGCCAGGTGTGGCTGGCCTCCTTACTTCATGAGATACAACATTGAAAATGAATTTAGTAGCTGTTCGTAGGAACTTATTTATGTGGTCCAAAGAGACTGCAATGCAAGTGGATTGCAAAGTTTCTGCAATCTCTCTCATTGGCTGAAAAAAACACAAACAAAGGAAATCAGAGAGAGAGCTGAAACTTTAGGCCAAGTGAGAAGTTCTACAACAGAGGCAATGAGCTCAGCTACATCAGAAGTCCTGGGAGACCATAAAAGACATCTCAAATGGATGATCACAGAATCTTTTCTGTGATGAAGAAAAACCCTGTCACGGCATCCAGGCAAGTGAAGAACATACTAGAGAAGGTTGGCATGTCATTGTCAAGATTCCAGATCTAGACTTTGCTAGAAAACATCTAAAAAACAAAAAGTTAGCCCAGTTCTGGAACAACATTCTTTGAAAAGATGAAACAAAGATTATGTCAGTGTACCAGTATGATGGTAAGAGAAGAGCATGGAGAAGGAAAGGAGGGGCTCATGATCTGAAGCATACCACATCTTCTGTGAAACATGGTGGAGGCAGTGTTATGGCATGGACATGTATCACCGCTAATGCAACTCGGTCACTGGTGTTCATTGATGATGTGACTACTTATTCACATTTGAATCAAGAGTGGAGCTTGATGTTCTCCTCCCTTTTAAGCATGTTATTCTGATGGGAACAGTTTTGGTGATCCACCAGGTTTTTTTTAGGAATTTTTTTGTTTACAGTTTCTTAAACTAATGTTTTTCAGTTATTTTGAATGGACTTTTTCTTTCTTATGCGCTTATGACTTTCTCCTTTTTATACTATGTCCAACCTCCTCACAATTATGCCTGAGAAAGGATCATCTTCTACCTAATGGCCAGCAGAAGTTGTTAAGCTCATGGTATGAATTTAGCTAGACATATTAAATAAAATATGTGTCAAAATAGTTACAAGACAGAAGCTGTTTATCATTCACAGATCAAGGTTTTGAGGTTGTAATATGGTGATATATGTAAATATGGCGTTCATGCAGTCACAGTGCTATACTGGACTGTAGTATGTAATACTGCAGTGAATAAGTGTATTGCTTTAATTCAGTGTCTAGATAAAGTGTGGTTTGAAAGGCATGCGCTGGTCAGCAAGAGACATTAAATAAACGGCTCATTCACCAGACCAGAGCACTGGAGAGCACATGAAAAGGTCGGCGGTCCGTTTGAGTGAGACAGACCTAATCATGTCTGCTCTCTGGTATGTTGTAGCTGTGATGTGCTTTCATAACTGCACCCTAAGCATAGTGCCAATGCACTATAGAGGCTGAATGAAATGATTTAGTGATTGTTTCTCAGCAGATGTGGGGATGAGGAGACCAAGGGCTTCCAGTCCCAGTCCTGGTGGTCCCACACTATGGATATTTTTATGTTTTTTCTCAGCACACTGATTCAGCTGATTAACAAGCTCCTCATAAGCTGGCAGCAATGTCCAGAGTGGTCGTAAACATAGTGAGTTAAGAGAAAATATGACATCCAAATATATTTGAGTTACTAAAGTAACTTTAAAGGGGGTCTATTATACTTTTCTGGTATTCCCTTTCCTTTAGTCTGTTTTAGTCTTTTTTTTCAGCTGCTTGAAATGCCTTGTTGGAATTCCAGCCATTTTTTCTGTTACAAGGTGACATCATCTTGTAAGACAGTACTTATTGACCACTTGTAGGGGTGGGAATTGTGGCAACTTGTAGCTGCCACTTTTAAAAGCTCTGGCTGCTGACCACTCAGAACAGAGAAGACAAGCTGATTAATCAGAACCTACCGGGAGGTGGGACTTTAAGATACAGGAGCTCTAACATAAACAATTTTAACGACAGAAATTGAATACAGATATACAGTATGAGAAAAAATATTGTGCTTTGTGAAAAATAAAGCATTTAAATATTTTCTAATAGACCAAAAAATAAAAAATTAACATTGAGTATGAGCATATTATTTTCCCTTTAATGCTTGTTGTAACATGTATTTTCCAACTCCGACTAGCCAGTCTGCAGTAAAAACAATTATAAAATCAATTGTTTGCATGATGGGAAATTATAACTTTGGCATTGCACAGAATTATGCTTTGTATCTGCATCTTGCAGTTACACATAGCACTGTTCATCAGCAGGGCAGGCCAGGAGTCTGGTGTGGTGACTACTGGGCAGTATTGTTCCTCACACAAAGAACAATTTGCATAAATATGGACACTTTGCATATTTCACCTCCCTTTCTGTTCCAAATAAAGAGAATTGACGTATCTTGCAGGTGAGCCGTTGGCTTCATGCCAGTCATGATGTGGCAGTAGCTCACCCGGGCAAGGTTTCCATGGTGACGCCAGGTGCCTATGGTGCGGCATCCGCAGTGAAATTGAGTCTCGCCATGGCTCCTTTCTCTGACACTGGCAGTGCCAAAGATGTCCGTTTAATGCCCACTGACAAGTTGGCACCTGGCCTGGTGCTGCTCAGTCCAGTTTGTGCTGGCCAGTACCCCCACCCCCATCCCCCTGACCATGTGCTCCTCCTCTCTGGCCCTGCTGCCCTGCTTTCTCTCCAGCCTGCTGTTCCGCTGAAGCCACTAACCAGCGCTTCAGGAAGTAGCCCTAAAACAGATGAGTGCAAGACTCACAATCTGTTCATCTCTCTATGCCCCCTCTCTCTCACACACGCACACATGGACTCTTTCTCTATGCCTTCTGTCCAGCTTCTCTTGCACATTACATGTGCTATTCTTTCCATTCCCAGCTATTCCTCCCATGTTAAAGCTAAAACTCAGATCATCTGTTTTCTGTGCAAAATAATTAGTATTGCGTAAAATATATAAATGGTCTAGTTAATATTAGATGGCTGCTGCTACATCCTTTGTTAACCATATACACACACCCACACTCACATACATATGTACGTACACACACACACACACACACACACACATATATAAATATATACAGTTAGGCCCAGAAATAATTGGACAGTGACACAGTGACACAAGTTTTGGTGTTTTAACTGTTTACTAAACAATATTGTAAATACTGTCATATAATTGACGTGGGCATGAAGTGCAGACTCTCAGCTTTAATTCGAGGGTATTCACTAATTGGAGGAAGGGTTTAGGAATGACAGCTCTTTAATATGTAGCTGCCTCTTTTACAAGGGACCAAAAGTAATTGGACAGCTATCTCAAAAGCTATTGCATGGGTGTTTCTCTTATTAATCCATCATCAGTTAATTAATAAAGTAGGTAAAAGGGTTGAGGTTGATTCCAAGTGTGGCTTTTTTTTTGCTGTGAACCCACAACATGTGGTCAAATGAGCTCTCAATTGAAGTGAAATAGGCTGTCATTAGACTGAAAAAAGAAAAAAAATCCATCAGTGAAATGTTAGGAGTGGCCAAATTAACAGTTTGCTACATTGTGGGGGAAAAAGAGTGCAGTGGTGACCTCGGGAACTCAAAAAGGCCTGGACGTCCTCTGAAGACATTAGTGGTAGATAATCGCAGAATACTTTCCATGGTTAAGAATAATCCCTTCACAACATCCACCCAAGTAAAGAACACTCTCCAGGAAGTGGGTGTATCAGTATCTAAGTCTACCATAAAGAGAAGACTTCATGAGAGCAAATACAGAAGGTTCACCACAAGCTGCAAACCATGAATAAACCCTTAAACATAGAAGAGCCAGATTGGACTTAAAAAAAACATCTAAAGAAGCCAGCCCAGTTCTGGAACAGCATTTATGGATAAATAAAATTAAGATCAGCCTGTTTCAGAATGATGTGAGAAAGAAAGTATGGAGAAGGCTTGGAACAACTCATGATCCAAATCACACAATATCCTCTGTAAAACATGGTGGAGGCAGTGGCGCAGGGTCACTGGTTTTTATTAATGATATGACAGAAGTCAGAAGCAGCTGGATGAATTCTGAAGTGTACAGGGATATACTTTCTGCTCAGATTCAACCAAATGCAGCAAGGCTGATTGGCTGATGCCTAACAGTATAGATGGACACTTACACAAAACATACTGCAAAACCAACTCAGGAGTTTTTTAATGCAAAGAAGTAGAATATACTTCAATGGCAGAGTCAATCACCAGATCTCAACCCAATCGAGCATGCATTTCACTTAAGGCAGAAAAACCCTCAAACAAGCAACAACTGACGACTGATGTAAAGGCCTGGCAAAGCAGCATGGAGGAGGAAACCCAGCGTTTGGTGATGTCCATGGGTTCCAGATATCAGGCAGTCATTGCCTGCAAAAGATTCTCAACAAAGTATTAAAAATTAACATTTTATTTACAGCCCCTACAATTAGGAGGCTCTCTGGAAAAAGGTTGCAATTACTATACACACACACACACACACACATACACACACACACACATATATATATATATATATATATATATATATATATATATATACACACACTACTAATAATTATGTAACATCTGTTTGTAATGATTTAAGCATGCAGTCAGCACAACACTAATTGGCCAGGTGTTTAGTTTCCAATACTTGTTAGCAACATTAGCTTCATAGCTCCAGTTCCATATCCATTTGCACTCCACACCGTATGCTGGAAGCCGTTTCTCTGATGTTATGTAAATAAAGGAACCATGTTAAACATATCTGGGGCAGTAAACAATGTGATACACCATTTGCTGTTAAAACTTGCAATGAAACTCATACATATGATTTTTATCCTTTTATCATTTTAGAATGTATTTGTCATCCACACAAACCAGAGCATTTGCTTGCTCGATCTCACTAGAACCTCAGTATGATCTAAATTTCATCTTATTCTATAAAGTTAACCAAGTAAACTTGATCAAATTGAACATTTTCTCTCCAAATATTCACCGTAAACAGTTCTAAAACTATAAAACTAGATATTATTATTATAATATCATTATTATTGCATTCAGAGAAGAGAAAGAGAGCCAACATTTTTGTTTGTGATGAAAGCCATTCCACCATTGCCTGATTGGTTAAATGCAGTGCAGCGCGTCAGTAAAAGTTCTAACACATGGCACATTTCAGGTTTTTTAATCCAATATGTATTGGCACACCCTGCCAAATTCATATTCCACTAACAGTGGGTAACATATCACCAGAAAATGTACAGTCTCTCCCCCTCCCTCGAAGAGGTCATTGGCATACTGCCAAACTGTTATTTCTTCATGTTCTGTTGATAATTTTGTTAAAAGTTTTAAACTGAAAGTCTTACATATTGCACCTTTAAGTGCTTTCTCTGTAGAGGATATGTTTATATGTTTTCATTTAGAAAATGCACAGATTTTGGTCAAATTTAAATTTAAAAAGTTTTGCTTACAACTGCACGAAAGAAGCGGAAATGTTTAAACATTCTTCTGCCCAATTCCACTTTGAGGGAATGACTAAGGAAATACTGTTTAAATTTCAATAAGACATAACAGCTCTGTTCACTTCCATGGAGCACAAACACCTGCATGTGTTAAATAGAGTAAAAAGGAAGTAGCATGCAAATAATAGTTTAAGAAAAGACAGATGGCAGAGCGTTTTTTTTAGGTGCTCGCTTGCATTTCATAGAAATGATATCTTTGTCACAGCCATATGGACGTGCTCATTTTTTCTTTCTTGTGTCTTATTTATTTATTTTTACTGCTCATGCTGAATTCTCACAGAGCCATCTATACTTTCTTTGTACTTAGGACCTGTTATATAAATGTATTTGATAATAATAATAATAATAATGTTATATAATTTTCAGTTTAATTTTTGATGCTTCCAATGATTTGACTACAGATGAGTTGCAATGCATCCAAATCACATTCTTTATACAAACCGAATCATTTTCAAAGTGAAAAATGTACAAAGTGTAAGTGCTGCACTGACTCAGGGTCATGACTGGACATCTGTAGATTCCAGTAAATGTTTTTTTAAGTCTTTTCCTCCAGTAAAGACCCCCTGTACCACACTACAACAGTTCTGTTCTCAACTATACTCTATCCATTTATAGGTTTGTGCGGGTGCAGTGCTATAGCCACAAATCACCCTGTCTGAACCGCATGCAGGGCCTAGTCTCCAGGGCATGGTTTAGCCCAGTGATGTAGTGCATGGCAATGACAGAGAACGAGAAATTTGAAAGAAAAAAGGGATTGAGAGGATGAGAAAAGAGAGACGTCCAGGAAGTGAAGCCTCGAGGGCCCATTGCATACAGCTTCTCACTTATACCTTCCTGTCTGGGCGTCCTCCATGCACACAAAGCCCAATCTCATCTGACATAACGTGCTGCACACAGCCCCCAGCCATCTTTTTGCTGCTCTGCTGCAGCTAAAAATAGTGCATAAACACACATGCACACCCCTCCAACTCACTGGGGTGTGTGGATGCGCATGGCGAGCCAAGGCATGTTTCCAGCAGACTGCGCCTGGCGTTGGCTTGCTTTTACAGGACATTAAATGTGCTGCTAGTTTGTTAGCGGATTGCTGAACATTGCAAGGCATGAAGGTTTTCTCTCATGGAGACTAGAAGCAGATTTGTCTGACTGAATGAGTGTGCCGTACCAGATAAAGCTGAACAGCTTGTCTAGCGCAGGCTTCAAAACACATAGACTTTCCCTGCATCAGGGCAAGTGACAGCATAGTGCACAACATGCCAGTTTAATGTCAACTAGTAACAACACTTACTGGTAATAGTCATTGGAATGCAGTCTTGGAGTTTATGAAGTCGTGGATACAGGGTCATAATAATGAGCATATGAAATTGGAATTGCTACAGGATACACTGCTAAAAATGTAGAGGCTGCTTGACTTACAAACTCAAAATCTCAGCATTTTTGTTAACAAAGCCCATGTAATGACTAATATATGTCTAAAGTAAATATTCACCACTATTACAACGTACTTCTAAAACCACATAAACATGCTGCTATAATCTACTGTAAGTCTGTTAGACTCTGTGCATTTTATTTTTTCTGTCTACATGTCTCCCTACACTACATGTCCGAAAGTTTGTAGACACCTGGTCTTTCTAAATTTTCAGGGATGTCTGGATACTTTTGGCCATGTTGTTTATTTCTTTAACTGCGAATAATAAATTGAGTAGAGAATCAATCTCCCAAAACACATACAGTTAAATATGAAACAATATTTTTAGCAAAATGACTGTATTGTTTTTGCATTGTAAAAAAATAATGAATAGGTTTGTTAGAGTTAAGGCTTGTTCACAGTCACTGTTAGGAAAGGCATGATAATGTAAATATCAAAGTTTCAAAGATCCTCAAAGCTTAACTAGACCTTTTTGGCTAAAGGTATGTTTGGAGAAACACCTCTCCGGCTGTTAGGCATAGGGGTGGATTGATCATGTGTTTGGCTTGTGTTGTAGCCAGTGGCATGGGGAACATTTCACTGGTAGAGAGAATAATAGATTATATTAAATACAATTCTGAAAAATTCTAAAAGCAAACAGTCTGTAAATATGTTAAAGAAAAAAAGAGAAGATGGGCGGTACAAAAAGACAACGATCCTAAACACACCTCAAAATCCATTTAGGACTATTTCAGGAGCTGCAAGCTGAAGGTTTTGCCATGGTCCTCACTGTCCAAACCTAAACAACACCTTAAAAGTTTATATAGATTTAACACAGCCCACGATTCTCACACAACTAGAAGCCTTTGTCAAGGAAAAATGGACAAATACCCCCATGTGTGGCACAATAAGTTTTTAAAAAGAAATTAATTTTTCCTTTAAATAAATATATGAGTGTGTTGTCGTACATAAACATCATTACAATTTTAAAATATGTTGTTCACTTCCCAGTCCACATTGTTATTTTGAATGTTATTTGGAAATGTTTCTAATTTATCCATTCATCCATCCATTATCCGCCGCTTAATCCCGTTAGTCGGGGTCACGGGGGGGCTGGAGCCAATCCCAGCGCCCAGGCAAAGGCGTGGTACACCATGGACAGTTCGCCAATCCATCGCATGGCCAACACTCACTCAAGCACTCACACCTACGGGCAATTTAGAGTGACCAATTAACCTATCATGTGTCTGGGAGGAAACGGGAGTACCCGGAGGAAACCCACTCAAGCACGGGGAGAACATGCACACTCCACACAGAACAGCCCGGACCGGGAATCCAACCCAGATCGTGTTGCTGTGAGGCGACAGTGCTAACCACTACACCACCGTGCCACCCTACGATTCTCATTTATACATACACTTATTTAGTCTACAGCAGTTTAGCCCTACCCATTTAATCTAAAGTGATAAAGAGTCCAGAGTGTATTTTGAGTGAAACAGCTAATTAGAGCTAAGATCATTTCCATAAACTGGTCTTAAAGCAGCTGGATCAATTCTGATAGACAAAGAGAGGTTGCGAAATGATCTGTGAAAAAGAATTGCGAGTGTTTTTAGTGTATAAACCCACACAATGTCATAAATGGACCTTCATGCCACGAGGTAGAATTCTATTTTGTTCTTTTGAGCTGTAATCGTGTGTGCGTGAGCGCTGATAGAGCCACAGATCTCATTAGGGACTGATTGTGTTGATCAGTGACAGTCCAGTGGCATTTCCCAACGCTTCAGCACACACAAACAGATGAGACCAGGGCTCAGCAGTAGACCAGGAGAGAGAGTTAGAGAGATTCAGGGCTAAAATACGTTTATGGTTCAACTGTTTAAATGAACGGAGGAGGTGTGTATTTGTTATATAATTACTTGAACAAAATGTACCCTCTTACCTCACTAACTGCACAAATGGCTGGCTGATGATGAAATTGTGTCTTTGGTCGGGTACAGTTTGATGTGCAATTAATCAAATCCACAAACAGTTCATATAAGAAATGCACCTAATAGAGTGATTTCAATGGGCTTATAAATATTCATTATGAAGGTGTTCTCTAAAATGGGCTTTAGTATCATTTTTTGTGCACTGCTGCATTTTCTAGACAGCTTCTACTGAAATCAGTGGCATTAATAGGTGGTTAGACCCACCTTTCCTACAGTAACAGTGTCTACTCCACTGCTAAGACTCTACACTAGATGCTGGAACATTGCTGTGAGGGTTGCCCGGCAAGATCATTACTGAGGTCCAGCTGCTGTTGGACGATTAGGGCTGCTCCACCTCGTGGGTGAGTTTTTAAGTTTCATTAGGTTTTACTTGAGCTTTACAGATCATACAGAACACCACCAGTGTCATGGCACAAAGAGGCTCCGAATCTGATATTCAATTAATTTATTTAGTTTTTCATCTCTTAAAACAACAACACCAACAATGTATAAGTGGTGGTGACGATGTCAGCCATTTTGCACTCCCCCTATGACAATCTTGCAGAAACATTCTTGTTACATTTCATGTTTTATTGAGAGACATCGCAGCATCCCAGAAATATCAGAGAGAAAAGAACAACTAGAGCCAAAAGCAAAAACTCGAACAAAAAGGCATTCAACACTTTGATGCACAGAAAAAAAAGAAATTGAAGAAATAAAAAAATCACATACGGCAGAAATCAGTCGTGTCATATCTGTCCACAGCAGTCTGCTCCTTTCCGTTTGGCACAAGGTTTTCTTTTTTCCAAAAAAGAAAAGATTACAAAGAAAGTTGTTGAGAGAGGTGTGAGAGAAAAAAGTGACAGTGCATGTCTGCTAACTACCAGGGTGCACAACTGAGATGATTAATAATTAATACCAAATTAGTAACTCTCCTGAGAGTGGAGACGCTTTTCCAAATGCACACATAAAAACTGAACTAAGGGAGGATTTGCATTGATAAGATAGTGGAGTTGCAGTGCTGTTACAGCTCGAGAGAGCTTTGGCGATGCCTTCATAAATCAGGCTAGCCGCTACAGTATCTCAGGTCGTGGGTTAAAGCGGGAACTTGGCCAGTTATTTTTTTTTTTTAAATAGGGTCTCAATTCATATGTATTGCATTATTTTATATATGAGTGGGGCCTTAATGGATGAACAGTAAAGGGATAATAACGGTAATATATCTTCATTAACTGTACATCCATGATTTTTTATTATGCGTACGTCAATCTATGAAAGAATTACATGGGTGTAATTAATTGTGAAGAAATCGTGTTTCCTTGTTTTTGGCATTAAGGTGTGTCCAGTGTGGTCATCACAGTGTACTCTGGAAGGACCCCACAAAAAAAGAAAAGCAATAAAAAACAACACAAAGAACCTTTCACTTTTTACCTAAACGGTTCAATTACCCTATAATGATGAAGGGATAGATGGATAGATGCAGGATGGTATTATGAATGAAGAGTCATTACATGATCCTGCCTGATAGATAGCTCTTAACTGTTGTTTGTCCTAATAACTCACAAAGGCTCCAACATCCAGAACACGCTCTTCTTTATATTTCTCACAGGGTCCGCAGGCTGGCATCTACAACCTGCGCCCACCTACGTCAGTGACGGCATCCTCTCACAAGCCCACCTGTTCTTTTTCTGCAATTGTATTTGCTCTTATTTTCTTTCATAACAGATGTCATATGCATTTGCTACACTCTTAAAAATAAAGTTTCCTTGTTTCTTGGCTTTCATGTACAGTTCTAGCATTGGGGTAGAACCTTAACCTTAAGTGGGGGTTCTTTATGATTTAAAGCTGCACCATGTGCGGCTGAATCACACTGATGATTGTGAGTGTGTCAAAACAGCATTCAATGAGAACTCAGGCCAAACTTGGTAAAAAGGATCATTTTACATTTGAGAACTAAACGTCGGACCATCTCTTGGAGTCTGCGTGTGACTTAGAACCTCCTATTGCAAAGTCTACTTTTTCATAAAAATACTCCTAGAGACCAGCTTGGAAAAGATTAGCATCTCTTATAAAACTGGTTCTTCAAAGAACCATTCATTGAAAGGCTCGTTATGGAACCAAAGGCAGCTCTTCTATGGCAACCCTCTAAAGAACCTTTACTGGAGCCTTTATTTTTAAGAAGATATGTTTGAACCATAAGCTGGAGCATAACATTTCACCTCATTAACAAGCTTCCTTCAAAATCTGTAGAACATTCTCTTTCGCTGAATTATTTTCTCTGACGTTTTCTTTTTCGGGCTGAGTAAACACTCCTGAGGATGGTGCACTGTTGTTCTCAGGCCAAATCCTAGAAGGTCCTATACCTTTGTTGCCTCAACACACCTGGGCCTGTATTCATGAAGCTTCCGGGAGAGCTGGTCTAAGATTTGTTCCTGTCGTTGTAAATTAGAGAGGAATCCTGATCTGAGATCAGCAGCTTTGTGAACACAGGCCCAGCCATTATCATGTATGCTGGAACAAAAACAGAATACTGCTAAGCTGTTCAGTGTAGATGTTCTTCTCCAGGTCTTTGGACTGAGAGACACTAACGTGACTGCATAAACCCTCAAAAACATAAAGATCTTGAACTCAAAAGGCATGAAATCAAACAGGATCCCAAAAACACTATTATGCTCGTTTGTATATTAGCAAGGAAACACAGAGTTGCATTTATAAGTCCCCATGGATGACAGCAAGACAGAGAGACAGAGAGAGAGAGAGAGAGAGAGAGTGAGAGAAGGAGAGAGAGAAAGATTGTGTCAAAAGGTAAAAGGTATACAGTGTAGGGATTTCTGAGGCTTTTTGCCATGTCCACAAATGAATCATTGCTTCTGTTTCCCAGGCTTGGTCTACACCACCCTCTGCTCTTTCCATTCATCCATTATATCCCTGTACGTTTCGCCTGAACGGCCCAAACATCCATCCTCCCCTCCTCTCCGGTGCGGGGCTGTGGGCTTGTTTGAGGCTGGAGGGGCGGGGCCTCTGATGGATGAAGGGGTTGAAGGGTAAAGCACCATATGGAGGAATTTCACAATTCACTCTTCAGCTTGGTGTCCTTGTTTAAATCGTCCAACTTCGAAGCTGCACAGTGCTAGCCAGACCCGCCCGCAAGATTTTAGTGCAGTGCTTGTGCGGCCCTTTTGCGACTGACCCGAGAAACGATACCCAGCATCAATGAAACTTCCTTGTGGGCGCATGGAAAGTCTCTGTACAAGCAAAGCTCTACTACCCAAGGAGCACGAAAAAAAGGGGGTCTCAGGTGTGCGGAGGTTCCTTTGAGGGACAACTTACAAAACTGATGTTGAACAGAAATGAAAAAGCAACTGTTTCAATGGCAATAGAAACACACGTCGAGTATAAACATCTATATAGAGTGAGTGTTGTATAAGTGCACAGTTAGCCTCCAATGATCTCCATTTCTACTTGAAGACCCAGGCTAGGGATTGCTGTGAGTAGTGCTGCAACATCAAAGGCCTTCAAATAACAGCGCAGCCTCTAAAACGCACTGCGTGTACGTTTGTCACGCTCCGAGTTAGGAAACTCAGAGCTTAGGGCTGTTTTGGCAATTCCGGACCTGCCTTTAACCACCAAGCTGGCATCAGCCAGACCCTTTTAGGAAAACTGACAGTAAATCTGTCATTTCGTTCTAATCAATCACATGACTGCACAGACGTGACCCAAAAAAGGACTGACGTTTCAGTGCTGTTCGACCTTGTCCCCCCATCCTCCCCACCCACCCCCCACTGTTGGTTCCAGATGTAGCTGTGGACTCGATGGCCTGAATTGAGACTAGTGCAGAGTTCAAGACTTTCTGTAACTAAGGAATATTCCTTTTCTTGGGAGTCGGCTGAAGAATGACACAGGAAAATATGTCCCAGGTTTAGAGGCCAACACTGAGATGAATCTTCACTCGACTAGTTCTCCCTCGGAGTCCAACAGGTGCTCCTAGAGGTCCAATCACAAAGTCATGTGTTCAGCCTTGTTGTGCTGTGCCATCGTACAGGCTCACTGATGCTCGATTCGTAGGGTCTGGGAGATGGTGATTTACAACTTGTCAGTGCTCCACACGTCGGGCCTGAGTAAAATGCAGCATGCAGGGCTTTTCCTCGAGACAAAATGGGTAAAACAAAGAAACAAAAACAAAGAAACAAACAAAATGAACGCAACAGGATCATTACAAGCAAGAATAAACAACCAGTCATGAAATTATTGGAACCAGAATGCTAAGAAAGTCATTTTACTAGCCACTGTTTGTAGTCAGCCTTTCCCCCACAGTTCATCAAAAAGGCAAAACGAACAAAAGAAGTAGAGGGAAAAGGAAAGAACCGGAGAGAAACGAAGCTCTGAGTGGTAAGGTCCATGCCAAAGTAAATGCTCTGAAGGTGTTTAACCTTCGGCTCTCCTCGCGGTGTGGAGCTATAAACTCTGAGAATTGGTAGTTCAGATCTGATCAGGAGATAAAGATGACAGACTGGATAAATCCACTCCAAGGTGTAGAAGGAATATAGTTTGGGCCGATAAATGTGTCATGTCTGTACCCTGTCTCCATAGAAATCTATTATTTACAAATGAACTACTTCTTTTCTCTTGTACTAGTCTCTTGTTGCTGACCACATGTACAAAGGAGGGAGTTCAAAATCTTCCAGAAAAAAAGACGGTCTTCAAAATTACATCTTGTGCTGTACAAAATTTTTCTCCTTTTTTTTTTTCATTTTATTAGATTTTTGGCTTTGATTTTTTTTCTTCATCTGTGTCTCCAGTAGCACCCAAGCACTTGTACATATGCATTAATTCATTATAACGTATTTTCTTAAAGCTAGAAATGAGTATTTTTTCCCATTTTAGATAAAATATGTAAATTTGAACATAATACCGCTGTTGCAAGCATAATCATCACCGAAACATTGTCATCATAGTAATGATATAATAATAATAATCATAATAATAATAATCATAATAATAATAATAATAATGTGTAAGTTTATTCACTTTCCCAGAGTTGTGGTTTTTGTAAAGCTGATTTTTTTGTCTTGATTTTAAATTCCTTTTAAACACGAGTGTGTCTGTGTGTGTGTGTATGTGTGTGTGTATGTGTGTGTATAGAATAGGTTCTCTTCTTGAAGTGTGCTCCAGGCCAGTCCTATAATACAAAGAGCTGAGCTAGCAGCTTCCTAACTGAGGTCAGAGACGCAGACCTGAGAGGAGAAGGAGAGAAGAATTGGGGTAGGGGAGATGAAGACAGGAGAAAAAAAGGAGCAGGAGGAGGTGGCGTCTCTTCAGTGGAACCGCTGCACTCCGAAACGCGGATCCTTTGTGTCACGGATCTCAATCTGCAGAGAGATGTAAAAGAAAGAGAGAGGCAATCAATGCACAGGAAGGATGTATGGATCAAAATGGACTAATGCACCCAGACTGCATCTCAGCAGCAGCCTGATCCACATCCATTTCTGTTTTAAAGCAATAGTACATTTTTAAACACATTCAATTTACACTGGCTCCCCCCATATTCCAAAAGCAGGTTACTATGTTCGGTGTCTGAGGTTTGCTTTGTTAGTTTGCAGCTGTAGATCATCAGAGTTTTCTCCTCACCATGCCATGAGTTTTCCCATCACCAATCACACATATACACACATCATTTTCAATTTGTACTTTGAATTAACTGATATAAATTAATATTGTTGAGGAGTTGGTGAATGGTTGGTTGTACTAAAAAATACTGAACTCAAATTTATTCTTCTGCCATGGCCTGGTTGGGGCTCAGGCTAATGCTAGTATACTATAACTTTCAAAAGTATATTTTTACTTACCTATATCAAATAAAACACATGCCCATGTAGGACACCTCTGGCCAGTCACTGTGATTATTACACTAACTTATTACACTAAATTATTACACTACCTAGTGCAGGTAGGAACGCTAGCCTGATGTCATGCTAAGCCAGCGAGTGCTGGGTCGAGCAGGCTATACTGGTACAAGGACCATATTTTTTTGTGCAGTCATGCCTGGTGGGGGCTGATCCTGTGCTTCTGTTGACTGTTAAATGAAAGACAATAAGACATTAAGGGTGAGCTGTGGACTGAAAAGCAAGGTTGTTAGTAGGTAGTACTGAAAGTTGATCCCAAAAAGACTCAATCCCTTGAGGCCAGGCATTCAGAAGTTGAGAATCAACTCCAAAGCTTTGGACTGGATTTCACTCAGACTTGTTCATTTTCAGTACTCACACATCAATAGTCTTTAGAAAAGGTGCAAAACGAGTGATTTGTAATATTTCTGATGAACAATGGACCTACAATCAAACAGTATAGCCAGTGTAACAACATCTACTGACCTGAAGGAAGTGAATACTGACCAGAGAGGAAGTTAGTCAGCTAAGTTACTTAGTACTTAGTGTTAGCTTTAGTTAGTGTAGCGAGTGTTAACTCTGCTAATGTTCTTTTTTATGGTACAATCTTGCTAGAAAGGCCAGCATACACCAGCATATGTTGTGCTTTGGATGCTGGTATGCTGCTCAGTAGCACTTGAGTTGAGATGCTGGTCATCATCAAAATCAGCAAATGGTGACACTAGTAAGCCGGTCAACCCGTATCATGGGTCAAAACCATGACCAGCTAAACCAGCCCCAGACCAACACTAAAAAGTTTTAATTGTAATTGTCAGCAAGGTATTAGAGAAATATTTACTTTTATATATCATCACTGAAGGAGAGGTCAAAAACAGTCTTAAGTTTATGTAATGAGGTGTTTGGAGCATTTCTATTGGTCACTTCATCATAAAACTCTCACAGTATATAAAGAACATAAAGATGATATAGAAATTTTACATTTAAATCAACAAATATGGAGTTACATGTTGTTCCATGGACAACGGCGATATGCCAGATGTCCTTCTCTATGTCTTGGTTTCTGGAATCGACCCTGTGTGCAATCAATCCCATTGATTCCCATGACATGGAATTGGAGTTGACTGCAACATTTTCTGAAATCGAACATCCCTACAAGAAACTAATGCCCACAGAGGAAAGCTTGTGCAACTAGGTCCCATATGCCTGTGGGAAGGACGCAGCCTCCCTCAGCACTGGACACGTGTTTCTGCCTGTCAAGCCAGACGTGTTGCAGTTAGATACTTTTACACGAGTCAGATACTGTTATATATAAATTCAGGCTTCATATTGCTATAACAATCTCCTACATTGGTCTATTTTTATAAATAACAATATATTGTGGAGACAACTCTATTTAATTACTTAGACATCCACCTGTTTAATTAATCTTGAATTTTAAGATGATAAGAAAAGCCAATATGCTCCTATTCCTTGTTAGCTACATTAGCCTTACAGCTACAGTGCAAAATGAAAGAAGGTAACCTCAGACACCAAACATCTTTTGACTGATTGCTGACATTTGCAGTCAGGAGACAGCAGTGTAACTTTGTTCACAGCTATTACTTTAGGCAGAGCAGGAGTGGAGTGAATGTGGATGCATATGATTGAAGTCTCTCCTTGGTGCCGATCTAGCCTCAGTCTGTATGTGAAACAGAGCAGCAACACAGGCCACTGATCAGCATCAAAGGATCACTTCTACAACATACAGCAATAATACCACACTTCTGACAACAACAGTAATACACTGACTACTGTAGGGACGTCTCTGGTCCAAGCACTCCAGAGAAAAGAGATAAAGGATAAACAGAATGTGACAAGGGAGGTAAAGACAAAAGGATGCTGTTTTGTGTTGATTTGGAATTTTGGGACACAACCAGGGTCAGTACAGGAGAGTTGCAGGAAAAGAGAAGTAAAATATAGACCAGAAAGGACATTCAGAATGCATTGCAACCTCTTTTTTTTTTGCTATTTTTTTGCTGACCTGTGTTACTAGTTTGACTTGCCCTTTGAGCATGTGTTTGCTTATTGTATTAAAAAGTAGTTTTTTCTAAACACTGCACAACATATTCCTGTCCTTAGAGACACGATGGTACAACTGTCCATCATATTTCCCCCTTTATTAGTTTATTTAGGAGCAAGGAGCTTGACCTGTATCTGTATACAAATCTTGAATTATAGTTTATCTGTCCTGTGAGTCGTTTTATGGAGCAGATTTTCTAGATAGCTTCTAGTAATCAGAGTTTCTCAATCTAATCTTTACCAACCACATCTATATTGATGGTGACAATGGACGACCACACCTGATCCACTCAAACAAGCATAACACACACTAACAGGCCACGTCAGTGTCACTGCAGCGCTGAGAATGACCCACCACCTGCATAATATCTGGATTCGGTGGGGGCCCTGACCTTTAAGGAAGAGGGTGAAAGAGGGCTAACAAAGTATGCAGAGAAACAGATGGGCTACAGTATGTAACTGTAAGACTACAAAGTGCACCTATATGGTGTACAATGAGTGTACAAAACAAGGAGGTGTCTGATCTGTGTATATGTCTATATAATCATATAAATGACTGTGTAGTTTGATTAGCTGATTACTGAATAGAACATTAGTAAATTCTTGGCATATCTTACATGTTGCCTTGACAGATCTGATGCCAAATATAGTCTCACCCAACTTAAAAAACAACTGTGCCAAATTTAGTCTCCCCAATGCCACCCCACCTCCACACAACACCAAACAAAAAAAGCATAAGAAAAAGGCAAAGAAGAACTCTGTCAAAAGCCATAATGCCAGTTCATTGTAGGAGCATTACAAAAACTGTACATACTAGTTTAAAAAAAAAAATCATAAAAATGAATAGACAGGTGACTTCACTGTTTGGCTGGTAAGAAATAAAATAAAACTCAAGTAGGTGCCTGTCTCATTGGTTAGAACCTCATAAGATGGACAGATAGCTTTATATGTAAATTAACTACCAATATAATTAGTAAGTGACTGTGGAATTTATCAATCATAATAATTTTGATAAACATTTTTGATAGTGAGTTTTTTTGCGAGGAAGTCTTAGACACGTCACTAGCTATAAAATGAGCAGTAACCCAATCAGGTTTTAGCCAGTTGTAAGAAGAGAACAATGACACTGCCAGTTACATAAATAAAGAGTAAAACATATACTGTTGAAGCTTAAAATAAAATGTATGCAATGTATTTTTCAAGTTTCATATGTTATGTTCAGTCAAAAAAACATTCACTTAGTGCTAACACATTATCAGAAATCATATAGAGGTGCTATCAGAAAACATTATGTTTCCTTTTTTGATATTTATTGGCCGAACTAAAGGCCTTGCTACAGTGGTCATGATTCAGCATATCATTTTTACAGCTTCATTTATAAATACTTTCCACTAAAAAAGAGCTCTATAAAAAAGATCAGGCTTCATGTAACATCAATAACTACCCAGTGGCTTCTTTTAGAGGTCTACCACTGGACAGTCTTCACTTTTAGCTTAAGTAATGCAGTGTATTGAGAAATCTTGCTTTGTAAAATAACCTCCTGGCCTGTCTCTCTTCAGCGAGGCAGTGGTAGAATTTGTGGTACCGTGTGGGGCTTGTCTGCTTGTGTTTTTCAGGCTCAGCAACTCGCCACACTCTTCAAATCTCCCTCCAGCATCAGACAGCTGCTCTCCCACATCCAAGCACTAAGCAGCAATCTTTGTGATGCAAAATTAGCACATGCTCTTCGTCTTTCTTCCTCATTCTGTCTGTCTCTCTCTTTCTACTTCTCTCTCTCTATCTACCTCATATCCGACAAACACACACAGATGCACAGTGTTGCCTCTTCTGTCCTGAGAGATATCCAATTCCTGTCTTCCTCCCTCGTAAGTGAGTTAGATAAAGTGATATTGAGAGCAAGAGAGAGCAATGATCCATCAGAGAAGTGTCATTACTGAATTGCTGTCTGCTGCCTTTTCAGGTAAATGCTTTTAAACTCTTAACAGACACCACGTTTCTCAACACATCCCTCCCTCCTTACAGTCCAGTATGACTTTCACATGCCCTCATGAGCCTCTCACCCTGGCAGCACAATGTACCTTCATCTTAAAGCAGTACATTTTTATTCTTACTCTAAATGTAGTCCATCAAGATATGTTTGGTGCTCCTTTAGTTTTGCACTAGAGCTTTGAAGTTAATATAGAAACTAATGCATACTGAATGCTTTACACCATCAATACACCTGCCTGAAATGCCCAATAATGCATTGCTACAAGAGTTGCCATGCAAAGTACTTATATGCATTTTCGTAGATAACAGTACTTCATACAGTGTCAGAAACCACATATACCTAGACTATTTGCGATCACTTACAACTGAATGCAGTTTAAGGCATGCATGATTATCTATTTCTGCAGTTTGCACGATATTAATCAAGCTTTTCATGTTAAAAACGTCTTGGCCGATTGAATAACCTTAAGACAAAAGGGAAAATTGTGTAACTCTGTCATGTGATCATGTTAAAAAAGCAATATATTGACCGGCTGTTTTGCCTGTCGTGTATAATAGCCTTGTAGCTCCAGTACAAAACTAAAGAAGCACACGTTAGACATCAAGTATCAGTTTCCCCCCAATGTAATATGAAGTTATGTAAATTTTGCGATATTTTTTTCTACCAAACTATCATTCAATAAAGTAGAGTTTTCAGAAGAGATGCACAATCGGATTAAAATTATTTTGGTATTGGACAGGTGACTTAACTTATCAAATTATAAAAATATTCCAAAATACATAATTGGAAGACCAGAATGTTTAGGTAAAGCTGGTGTACGGTATTAAATGTCTGCATTTTATTCATTTTATTGCACTTCTAATTCTATACATATGAATACTACATTTCTCCATTAAGCCAGTCCTGGCAGATGTAGTCCTCAGAGTCCTCAGCATTAGCATGTGTATTAAAAAATGCATATCAACATCTGCCTCTCAGCGCATGCCTAGTTTTCTGTGTGGATGCCTGTGTATCTCACCCCAGCTCCATGATGATGAACACAATGTGATTAAATACAGCAGTGGGTGGTGAAGTTTAACACCTCTCTGTTTTCCATCCACCGTTTCAGAAACACACAAACAAGTGGAATGTAATTTAAAGGTCACACTCTGATGGAAGTTTATCGCCATTTAAAACAAGTAGCACAGAAACCATCGCATAGGAAAGACCAGCTATTCAGCTCTTTTCGTCAGTAGGGCGCTAGGCTATACATTAAGAATAGCTTATCACCTTTCATAGTAATTTTCATTTGATTTCACTGCAGATAGCTGCTGTGAGAATGTGCTGTGGAGAGAAGAAATGAAACCCCATAGGCCTTTTAGACTTGCCCCATGGTTTTTAGTCCAGTCCTTGAGGGCCGGAGCTTAGCACAATTCACTGTTTTACTGCCCTTATGCACATTATATCTGTAGAATTAAATAAGCTGGAGCAAACAGTATTTTGATGGATGGGACTGACTGTACATCCCTGTACCAGAGCTAAACACTCCATCTTAATGCCCTTTTGGTGCCATTCCAAGTTCTGTGGTCACTGCTTTTTGATGCGGTCACATTTTTGTTACAGAATATGTAGACCTTGGCATGTAGTAGTGTTTGTTTATCTGACTGAGCCACATCTTACATTCACAGGAAAACTTGATGTAACAAACCACTACCTGGAAATGTGCAGCTGCCAGAAATAGGTGTTTTATCAAACGCCAAGCATTCTTATTATACCAACACGTCTCAAAACACACACATACGCCTCAGTTACTGGACCGAGGCCTGACGGAGGTTTACTGTTTGTCTGGGCTGCTAGTTTAATAATAGCTGAAGCACTTTCAGATGACTCACCGAGAAGCACTGGCCAATTTAATGAAAACCGGATTACGCGCACACAAATCAATCCGAGAGGGCCATGGGAGGGCAAATGGACTGCAATAACACAGAGGGAGATTATACCAGTAATAATCTGCTGTAACACTATTAATGACCTGCTTATGGCACCTGTAACTATACACAGTGAGATGTCCCACTTGGCCCGGCCGATCCGCCACGCCACCAGACGGTGACCATCTTCAACACTCTCTCGTTTAAAGACAGAAAAAGAGCGAAAGGAAAGGAGAAACATACGGCAGAACGCTGTGATACCACCTGGTCCACCCCTCCCTCTTCGCTCTCCTGCTCCGTGTGTTTATGGAGGCTTTGGGCCAGGAGCCCAGACGTGGTTTCTCTGCTTTGCAGGAGATCGTTATGAGTTGGCTTGAGATGGACAATCTAAAGATATTAATTACCCCAGTCTAGCTAAGTGTGGCGGACGACTTGACTCCCCTTACCTGGTTTCATTAAAGAAGCATTCCAGCCAAAACAGAAAAAATCTTAAAATCTTAATGATTAAGCTAACACACAACTCTAAGCATTGAAGAGCTAGCAAAGACTTAGCAGTGGCTCAAGATGTAACCAGCACACCTAAGCCAGCACACCTCAGCATCTTCAAGACAGCATATTTTACCTGCACAGCACATCCTGTGAAGTTTATAACATAATGATAGTAACTTTGGGTTCTTTTTTCCAGTGTACTTCCACATAGCTCTAAAGTACTTATGGTGCTAGTGTTATCTTTAAAAAGACACCACAGAAAACTGTAGCTATAAACATAACATAGATATAGCAACAACTGTAATGAGTCTATCAGTGGGTCTTTATTATGACTTGCCGCATCTCTATCACAAACCATAAGTCACATTAATATTAATAAATATTATTGCATGGTCAGCTTGTTATATCTTACCTAAGGACAAGGTTACATTACAGCCAAGACTAGCATTTATTTTCCTATCCCAAACCTGGCTAAATTACTCCATAGAACGGACTGAGCTACCAAACGTCTTCTTGGCGTTAATCCTACCTGTGGATGAAGAGAGGGTAGTGACTGAATAGTGTTAGCTTCTTCTCAGAAGCACTTTAATAACAGCTGCTCCGTATATGTGTAATCCCAGCTCCAACACACTTAAACTAATTACAAAATCCTTAATTATATTAAGCCTTGCTGTTGATGGCATATCACTCTAAGTTCATAACAGCAAATTGCTTCCTCTTAAACACAAGGTGAGGGGGGGTTTGGGAGAGATATATTTGAAGGGAAATCACGCATTAGGAGAAACAGCTGAGGGAAAATGAAAGCAGAAACCTTTCAGCAGCAACCAACCAGACGAGAACATTCAAATCTTTGACTGAAGCAGATTCAAGCCGCATGCTAGGACTGCATGCATATATCTAGAGGAGTCAAATCGATTGATAAATCGATCGATTAGTTTGTTTGATCTTACACCATCCAGTCGGAGCGTAGAGGCCAGATGCAGCGGCTGCTGGGAAGGAAACATAACTATTAATCATACTAGTAAGAGGTGTACACACTACATATAACAAATGGCATGCATAGGGATGAGCCCTATGACGAAAACGAGTATGTGCACAGCCAGATCCAAAATTACTGGCAACCTTGATAAAGATGAATAAAGAGATACTGAAAAAATGTCTTTATGTTTAATTACCTCCATCTCCCGCTGAGATATGAGACTACATTTAGAAAGACTGACAACCTTATATAAATTCTTATGAACAAAATGTAACTGCTGGTCTTGGGTTGCTTTCGTCGCATGGATGCATGAGAGATGGAGGTGCATCATTATCTCAACCACTAAAAAAAACTTTTTTGTTGTTTAAACTATTAAAAATCAATCTGCATACGCCAAAATCATAATTGGGATGGCAGTCTGATCAAAACTGGGATTAGATACTGTCGCCATTGCTGACAAACTATAATCTATATATGATAGTGGAACCAGGTTCTATGGTCAGATGATGCAAAAATGTACATACAATTTTAATTCATTATTTTCTCCAAATGTTCTGAGAACTTTATCATAGACCAAGACTCGTTAAATAAAATTTTGATGCCTCTGCCAGAAATCTAAAACTCGGCTGTGCTTGAATACTTCAGCAGGATAATGATCCAAAACATACATCCAAATCCACACAAAAATGACATGGCGGTGGTCCCAGTCCCCTGACCTAAATCCCATTAAAAAGGAGGGTACTACAGAAAGGACCTGGTCTCAAGAACCTTGCTTGCGTTGCATCTCATCGAGGATTATAGGAGAGGATTCGCTGTTGTTCGATTTTTCTCGTATTTTAGGTGTGAGGTAATTAACCACAATGAAATTTTTTGAGACCTGTTCGCTGATCTTTATCAAAGGTGCCAATAACTATAAGGCTGGCTGTATTGTATCTTGGTGTCTATCATTGTGTCTTGTGTATCTTGATAATGAGAATCTTTGTACTTTAGTGGTGGATGAACGTATAAACTACTTCAGTAATAGCTTATGGAATCTTTTGTCATGTGTTTTGCACTGACTATTTTTTCTACCACACAAATGTAAGCAATACAAGAAGGCTAGGCTATGACTTCAGAGGCATTCATCAGTTCACTCTTGCCTGTTCCGAACTAGAAGTAGCACTGCCTGCACTGTTACAAAGAAACGAGTAACGTTCTTGCGCACTGCAACTTAAATCTGTCCTATTATAATTCAATACAAATCGTTGGACATGTTTTTTTCAGCCTCCATCCGTACCAGCCAAGCTTTTAGGCATGCATTTTTCATGCAGTCTGTTGTCGGCAGTTCGCGTCACATTTCTTTTGTTTGTGCATCTTACATGTTTGTCATTTAGTAATTAAGCTGGAGGTCTTCCCCCCTGGTTCGCATCCTTTCTGCTTTTACAGACGGGAGCGGAAGTACATGAGTGCGCGCCCGCCCGCGGGGCTGCTGGGAACGTGTCGCGGCTCAACCAAACGTGTTCTCTGACCTGACGTGTGTGCCCTGGCCTGGACATTTGCATTTTCTGAAAGGGAGGTAGGGGAGTGCTTAAGGGTCTTCAGCACAGTGTGCACTTCTGCCTGAGCTGCGTAAAGGCCTCCAGCATTCACTCCGACCACTTCGGAGCACTGATGCTGCTGCTGTACATTTACTCCCGTGAGCCAGCAGCATCTTTGAAAGGCATTGTCTGGCTAATAGCTATGTATTTGCTTTGACACCGGGGTTCAGGTTAAAGCTCAGGTCTAGAGGAGCTAATACACAGGAGGGGGAGGGCGTGAGTGAGCTCAGTGCTAACCCACCTGGACAACATGAGTGTACATACTGTCAGGATACTACAGCACCACAACACTGATGTTTTGGAGCACAAAACCACCGCACACAGCAACACACAAGCACGGAAGCCACAGCAGCGGGGAGAGAGAGAGACTTACCCTGGATACTGCAAAGTCTGTAAAGACAGAATAGAAGGTGTTGTTTAGTTGGGGCTACGTTTAGAGCGAGGTCTGTGCATCAAGTATTAAGAGTGTAAAGCTCTGACCTCTCCGTGATTTGATGACATTCACCTCAAGGAAGCGATTTAATTCAATGTTGGAAGCTGAATTCCCAAAATTCAAAATTTGGTATTTTTGAGATGAATAACAATTTACATTTGACTTTTTTGTGGGCCAAGACCATAATCCTATTACTGAATACTATTATAACAGGTTAGAGTTAATTATATCATGCTAAATTCGATACAGTTGAATCGCCACCTTTAGATCAATGCATTTTTACACCCCTATCAAATACGCATTTGCCCACACCTGTGTAAAACTGTGTGTAATCAAGGTGTTATAATCCTTGGTGATGCTCTCTAGGTGGTACAGAGTTGGAAAACATATTTAAAATCCAGCCATTTCACTGAGATTTTAGGGACATTAGTTTGTCTTTGGTAGTGAAGAAAAAAGATGATGTCCTTAGAAAGACATTACATGCAGTGCAGCCTATTGCATCCATTCATAAATCAGATGGCTTAAGTCCAAGTGGTGGGAGTCTATACCATCCTCGTTTCCCAATTCCAATCGGATTTACAGAGCCAGCAGAGCGCCGTCTAAACCCCAGAGTGGGATTGGGAATCAGCGGGAGGCTTGGAGTGTGGGAGGCCGGAGAAAGAGTAGGCCGAATTTGGAACCGCATGAAAAAATGTGGAAATGTGCCTATCCTCTAACTCAGTCAACAAAACTAAGCAGTAGGCCTACACCTCCTTCGAAAAATCTTCAATTCCTTCCTTTTTTGGAACTTAAAACATGAATTCCTCACATGTCTGAACGACAAAAACTGAACTATGCGTTAGAGATCAGTCGTCTTCCACTGATCAATCTAATGTGCAGTGTTGAAGAATTCCTCTTCTGCACTCTCTGTCAAGGTGTACGGTAGGATCACTCAGAGATGCGAGTCACGTCCGGCAGCCCCAGGATTCCCTTCAGGCACCATAAACTGTAACGAGGACAGGAAAGCGGCTCCGCGCTCATTAGCATGATGCTAATGGCCCCAGCTCGCTCTCCCTAACGCTAACGGGACGTGACTCGGCTTAGCATTTAGCACCGTGATGGAGTAGGGTGTGTGCATGTGCTGAGAAGGAAGGCAGGGGGTGGTGGTGGAGGGGGTGGGGGGAAAGGAGGGGAATCATCTGAAACATGGCAGCAGTGATGCTGCACTCAGGAAGGGAGATTTGATGAATTATGAAGGGCTTTTTGGAGGGAGAGAAAACGGTGAGGTTACAGCAGAGTGGATTAAAGTGAGAGAGAACAAATAGAAGCTGGGGGTGGCTTGGCAACCTGCCACCAGGTTTTTATTGATGCTGCAACACCGATTCCCTGGCTATTACAGATGCCACGCACATAGAAATGGCGCACACAAAAAGCACCCTGCCTGCCCCCCCACTTTCCTTCTCTCCACCTTACCCCCCACACCCTCCCCTCTCCGCCTTAAAAAACCCCTCTGATGAAATAGAATTAGCAGTTAGCGAGGGGGGTGATGAAGTGTGCATGTGTGTCTGTGAGAAAGAGAAGGCACAGCTGCAGAGTGCCGAGTCGCTGGGGAGAGAGCAGCAGCCCTTCTTATCCTGCCGGAATCTGACACGTAACCATGGCAACTTCCTCAATAGAATCAGAAGGCTATGAAGGAATTGGGTGGTGATTTTTTTTCTTCTTCTTCTCCTCTTTTTCTTTCTTTCCTTCTTTCTTTAGGCAGCTTGACACATTCTTACTTGCTCCCCCATCTCCCTTCGCTCATTCACTCCCCCCTGCTCCGATTTTGAGCCCCCCTCCCCGCCATGTTGTGGAGCATTTTATCAAGATGGTAACGAACCTTATCGTAAATGATTTAACGTTCCAATGTTCAAGCAAACACATCCCTCTCTTCAAGCCGCCTAGTGCCACGCAATCTCACCTCTCACGCTCAAAAGGCATCTGAATTACTGGCGCGCGGTGATTGAAAAGCTAGCGGGATGATGAAATCTGCTTGTCACTACAATAGCTGCGCGGAGCAGTCTACCACAGAAGTCTTGCTCAAGAGAGGAGATGAAATATTTATGAACATGTGCCCTCTTATGCTTTCATGAGAGTCAACCCCCACCCCCCCGCACACACACACACACACACCACACACACATACACACACACACTTCAGCCCACATCCTCCACACCAGCCTCGAACATGAACATCAGGCTGAAAGGAGTAAATAAGACAAGATGGAGGCGCTACAGAACAAGCCCCATCATCTCCCTGAGACCCACATTAGTGCAGCAGCCATTTTGTCTGCAATGGAAGGGGTTTCCCTGCTTCTTCAGAGAGCTAAAAGCCTGTTAGCGCTCTGAAGGATGATTCCCTGTATCTGGAAGACCTTCTGTTAGATATTAGAGGCTTCTGTTACTCCAGTGCGTATGTTGAGGGTTTGGTTGCTTTTATCCATTTCAGACTCTCAGGTTAAATGTCTTAGTGATGAGGGGAATCTTACGCTAATGTTTTCCAGGAGTGTACCTATGTTCAGAGGATCTTATGTACCCAGGGTCCTGTGTTCCCAGGGTGCTATGTTCCTATACTGTCCTATGGTCTAAAGGCCCATGTTCCCGGAGTTATGTGTTCCCAGGGTAATATGTTCCTAGTGTCCTATGTTCCAATGGTGCTATGTTGCCAGAGTCATATGTTCCTAGTTTCCTATATTCCCAGCATCCTCTGTGTCCAGGGACCTGTGTTCCCAGGGTACTATGCTCACACGGTTCTTTGCTCACAAAGCTTATGTTACTAGAGTCCTGCATTCCTAGGATCCTATGTTCCCAGGATCCTATTTTCCAATCATGTCATGTTCGCAGTGTCCTATGCTCCTAAGGCACTATGTTTCTACATTCTTTGCAACAAGGGGCCTGAATTCCCACTGCACTATTTTCCTAGGACCCTATGTTCCCTAAGATTATGTTTCCAGAGTCCTTTATCTATTATTCTAGGGTCCTATGTTTCTAGAATCCCATGTTCCCAGGGTCCCATATTCCCAGAGCCATATGTTCCAAACATCCTATATTACCAGGGTCATATGTGTCCAGGGTACTATGTTCCCAAGGTTCTATGTTCCCAGGGTCCTTATATGATACTAGAAATCATGATTTTAAGGTTATGGCTAAAGTAACGTTTCCTAGAAAATTTAAGTAAAGAAGAACTTGTAATTTATGGCCCTGGAAACACGGCTGTTTTAAAAAAATACAAAGAGGAAAAACAGGGTCTCTGAAACATAACACTCTGGAAGCACTGAGCTGTTTATAGGACATCGCAGGAAAATGTCCCCTCTCTTAGGGCACATAAGCATGATATTTGTCTTTGCTGGTGTCCATTCTTTTCTAATTTATTATTTTTTTAGTTGCAGAAAGAAGCCTATGATATCCTGTACCTCGAACCAACAAACACTCCGACTGTTCCAACGGCATCTGCACAGCAGCACCTATTTCCCTGCTCTGTTCTAAGACACTTTCTTTGTTGTCAGTCCAGCTTGTTAGTCATGGAATTTGTTGGCCTGGTACATTCACTAATTTGTTGTTGTTGTTCGAGTGGAGTGCTTTTGGGACATAGTCTCTTTTTTCAAATATAGATTCCTGGATATGAAAACAGTATAATCTCTTCAATAACTTTGTTCTTTCTATGTGCTGTTTGTAGAGCTGGTAGTTGCCTTTAACATGTCAAACATAATTACGTCCTATATGGCCTGGAGTAACTGTAATACTTCTGTGACTGTTACTCTCGTTCTTCTGAACCTGCCAGGCCTTATCACCATCTTCACAATGCTGTGTATAGGTCATAGCACTGGATCATTTCTACAAGCCCCCTCTCACCTTTATTGTCACCCTTGACTTCATCTTGCAGGAAGTCGCTCTGGCGATTCCCGAGGACGAAGGCGAGGAAGGAGAGGATGAGTGCATCCAGGATGCCGATGATGGCCAGGATGTAGGCCCAGCGCACCGAGCAGTTCCCCAGCGTGTACTTCCCTGTCTCCTCTCCACACATGTCCCGAATCACCTCTGCGTCCCAACCATCCGGGAAAATCATACAGCCCAACACCAGACACACAGCTACAGGGAGAGAGAGAGAGAGAGAGAGAGAGAGAGAGAGAGAGAGAGAGAGAGAGAGAGAGAGAGAGAGAGAGAGAGAGAGAGAGAGAGAGAGAGAGAGAGAGAGAGAGAGAGAGAGAGAGAGAGGAAATGTTATACAAAAAGGCAAAAAGTGAAACATGTAGATATACTATTGCTCAAGTTCAACAATATGAAAAGTAATAAGATCAATGATGATAGATGCCAGTTAGTTAATAAACTAGCAACAACCACTTCTCCATGTTTTCATAACCTCCATATTGAATGAATAACCATCTCAGTCCTATAAAAATATACACGGTATGTATATATACAGTGTACTATGTATCAGCATGTTGTAGGCATATTACAAAAAAGTATCTAAAATAATACATATAATAAATATAAATACCATAAGTAATTTTTACCATAGTATTTTTTACATTTTTAATGCTACATTACAAAGCAAAACATGTATCTGCAAAATGGCAACTTTACAGGAGAGGCCAAAAATCTTCTTAACTTTTAATGTAAGTCAATGGAACCAGAATTTTCTAAGCTATTTTGAAGTATTTCTATTGGTCCATTCATTACGAAACTATCTACAAAACTATCTACAAAAACAGGGATGCATGTTTTTCTTTGGACAGTGCGATTTGCTTCCTGACATCATCATTATTATTATTATTATGATTATTTTTATTATTATTATTATTATTATTATTATTATTATTATTATTATTTTTCCCTACATCCTCAACTTTAATAACAGTGTAAATTAGCAAGCTAAGCTGTTTTAGACTCTATGGTAGTGTCTTGTGCTGATACAGCCTCACTTTGAAATCACAGTCACAATGAATTTAATAGTCTGTTTGTGTACAATCATTTCCATAAATGGGCCATATTGACTGAGGAGTGAATTAAGTAGTTTAAAATTTTCACAACTTTAACATAAGTGCGTAATCAAAAGCTGAAAAAAAGTGAAAACGCAATCAGATAATACAACACCAAAAGGTTCTGTATGCTAAACTGGCTGTATAAAGAGAGAGGACACAAAACAGCATGTTTGTAGAGAACACGTTATTGCTGACGGGGTGCTCAGTACTGTAGAGAGGTGTGTGGGTTAAAGAACTGGCATAGCAGCAGCTCCGCCCCTAAATCACAGGCTCACCGCCTGCAACGGTGAGTGCGAACCCTTCCCTAACGCGCACACACACACTCCAAATATCCCCCAATCAGCCAAAACTGCTCGTTCCATCAGTGCTGCACCGGCATCCTTTTCAAATGTGCAGCGTTGTTTTTCCACTGTATCTGCAAAAACAGTCCAGCTTTGGTGCATCGTGTTTGAGAATGCTATATTGCTTTTTTATTACTGTAACAAGGAAAGGTCATTTTATGGGACATTCCACTGGATGCTATAAGTTCAGCCTTAGAACAAATACTTTTTATTGAGCTGCTGCGTATAGAGACTAAGAAAGTTGAATGATTTTATATGTGACTTGGGCTGGGATTCATTAAGCGTGTAACAAATCGGAGGTTATTTTGAGTTGTAGTTTGTATGTGGTATAAAGTATGAACACTCCTGGAAACTATTTAAATCAGTTGAATGCATTTGAATTCACTTTGCTGGAGAGAACAGGAAATGCTGAATCACAGGTTTGTGTATAATGAGGTATGCATTAATGTGTAGTATACATCAGAGCGGCAATACATCATCCAGAAGAGACTTTCATTACCACAGCCCTTTTGGGGGGAAAAACATTCCTGTGTCCCGCACAGACAATGTAACAGTAGCTCAGATACTTGTCAGCCACAGGACATATTGCAAGGACAGAACAGTGGCAGCGAGGGTGTGTGCACACATCCACTGTACAGTTACTGGTTGGGGCTAAGGCTATTTAAATGGGTTCGCTAGGTCAGTTGTCGACCAGAGGAGGATGTGGTCCTCTTTATGAGTCTTGAGGTTTCTTCCTCTTGTTCTGAGGAAGTTTTCTTCAAGTCACCCTTGATTTGCTCATTAGCGGATTTTTTGTAAAGTTCCTGAATGTGTCTGATGTATATAGTATGTATTTGTAGTAAGTATTAGACATTGTTGTTGATAATATGCATTTGTAATGGAGTATGCATCTCCAGCAGATGTCTTCAACTACAGACCTGTAATCCAGTACCTGGTCCAGGATTCTCTAATAATTGTAGTTGCCTGAACGGGAATTTAACTGTATGTGAATGTAAATATAATCTTGTAGCAGACCTAGATTACACTTAAACCTGGAGATAAAGATTGATCTATGTAGTGTGCACTATTTTGTAGTATGCAGTATGCAAAGTTATGTAGCATGTAGTGAGCATATTTAGTATGTAATATGCATTTGTTAAATGTAACAAGCATTGTAATATGCATCTGTAACATGTATTATGCACTGGTGTGTAATATTTTGTATGCATTCATTTGTAGTATGTAGTATGCATAGTTGTGTAATATGCAATATGTATCCGCTGAGTGGTATGTAGTATGTATTTGTAGTAGGTAGTATGCATTGCTGTGTATTATGTACCATGTGTTACTATGTAGTATGCATTACAAGTACATAGTATGCATTGTTCTGTAGTATGCATAGTTGTGTAATATGTAATATGCATCTGTAGTATGTAGTATGCACTGTTGGGTAGTATAAAGTAGGCATTTTTTAGATTGTAGTATGCACCGCTGAATAGTATGTAGTATGCATTTGTAGTAGGTAGTATGCATTGCTGTGTATTATGTACCAAGAACATAGTATGCATTGTTCTGTAGTATGCAGTAGTGTGCATAGTTGTGTAATATGTAATATGCATCTGTAGTATGTAGTATGCACTGTTGGGTAGTATGAAGTATGCATTTTTAAGCATGTAGTATGCGCTGCTGAAAAGTATGTAGTATGCATTTGTAGTAGGTAGTATGCATTGCTGTGTATGATGTACCAAGTACATAGTGTGCATTGTTCTGTAGTATGCAGTAGTATGCATAGTTGTGTAATATGTAATATGCATATGTAGTATGTGGTATGCACCACTGAATAGTATGTAGTATGCATTTGTAGTAGGTAGTATGCATTGCTGTGTATTATGTACTAGATACATAGTATGCATTGTTTTGTAGTATGCAGTATAGTGTAGTACATTTAGTGCAAAGCATGCATGACTGTAGTATGTATTGTTGTGTAACATGTAGTATGCATCTGTGGTGTGTGGTATGTGCTGTTGTGTAATATGCTGTATGCATTTTTAAAAGAACATCCCACTGCATACCGCATGT
Organism: Megaleporinus macrocephalus; assembly: GCA_021613375.1. Taxonomy (NCBI): domain Eukaryota; kingdom Metazoa; phylum Chordata; class Actinopteri; order Characiformes; family Anostomidae; genus Megaleporinus; species Megaleporinus macrocephalus. Next base: position 15,519,246 of record CM038704.1, read on the forward strand.
CCAGCTTTGTGAAAACTAATATAATGAGCTGTCGTACTGAGAGACCATAATGATGCAAAAATCTCAAATTTCATCTGACCAAGAAAAAAAGTGGACATTGTTATTTCTGCCCTTTTGTGGAGGTAATCAGGGGGGACAGCCTGTGCCTGTCGCTGCCCTGTCACATGCATTCAGGGGAGGATCCCTGGGTTTGTAATGCTGCAACATGAGAGAGCCTAGAGAGAGCACACTACTGCTGATTAGTTATGGAGAAAAAGAGAGAGAAAGGATTGATTTTAAACAAACTTCTATCATGAAACTCTCAAGGCGGAGGCAACAGCTTGAGGGTTTTAAACAAAACATACCCCCTATTTCCCAATTCACATAAACCAACACGACGCAATTTGGTGCAATTTTTAAACTCATCTGAATCTTTAATTGATGAGTATACAATTACAGGCAAGCCTTGGTTTCTGTGGACTGATAATGTTCCTACTTTACAAGGATTTTAAAGGACAAACAAAACAGGTGAACAGTTTAGGAAGAGGAAGGTGGAGAAGAACAATAAAACACAAAGAAAAGAAAAGTGATGAGTGGAACTTACAAATGTCCCATAATTTCCATGCAAATAAAAAAAAATACAAACACCTAGAAGAGAATACAGTATGATAGAATAGAAGAGAATGAAATGAAACAGATTACAGAAATAGAATAGAATGCAGTATGATAGAAGAGAAGAGAATGAAATGAAATAGATTACAGAAATAGAATAAAATACATTATGATAGAACAAAATAGAATGAAATGAAATAGATTACAGAAATAGAATAAAATACATTATGATAGAATAGAAGAGAATGAAATAAAATAGATTACAGAAATAGAATAGAATACAGTATGATAAAAGAGAAGATAATTAAATGAAATAGATTACAGAAATAGAATAAAATACATTATGATAGAAGAGAAGAGAATGAAATGAAATAGATTACAGAAATATAATAGAATACAGTATGATAGAAGAGAAGAGAATGAAATGAAATAGATTACAGAAATAGAATAAAATACATTATGATAGAACAAAATAGAATGAAATGAAATAGATTACAGAAATAGAATAGAATACAGTATGATAGAAGAGAAGAGAATGAAATGAAATAGATTACAGAAATAGAATAGAATACAGTATGATAGAATAGAAGAGAATGAAATGAAACAGATTACAGAAATAGAATAGAATATGGTAGAACAGAAGAGACGATAATAGAACTGTATGGAATGGAATATACTGTAACAGTAGTAGTAGAACAGAAAAGAATGAAACAGATTAAAGTAAAAATAGAGTAGAATAATATAACAACACAATACAATAAGATGAAGCAGTACAGAATGGAATAGACAATGTCAGTGTACATTAGAATAAAATAGGATAGATGTTTTAGAATAGAATAAAATAAAATAGTACAGAATGGAACAAGCTGTAACAGAATACAGAATCTTATGACATATTAGAATAGAATAAAACAGAGTACAGTAGAATAGATTAGAACAGTAGAAATGGAAAAGAATTGAATAGAATAAAATAGAATAAAATAGACTGTAACATAACAAAGAATAATAAAATAGAATAGAAAACAATACATTACAATAGAAGAGAATAGAATATAATTAATTACTGCAGAATAGAATAAAATGGAATAGACTAGAACAGTAAAAATAGAACTTTTAATTTGGTTTAATATCAGAAACAGTAATTAAACTCCTGCAGAACAAGCAGAGACAACACTATAATTACATGGAAGTTAATGAGTCAAAGCATAAATGTCTGTCCTTCAAACATGTGTCCTTCCACAGATAAAAATACGGTGGGCCATGTGGTGGGTCACACAGGCTCAATTAGACACTAACATCACATCCACACATGTTCTCTCCCTCTTTTTCTCTCTCACACACATACACATCACCTGAGCACATGAAGTGATTAACTTCCATAAGCGCATGTGAAATTAGATTCGTGGTGCCAAGGAGAATTCTTTATTTCTCATTTGGACACAGACACACATCCTAGTAGCACCAAACCAAATCACTCAGTGATTCCTAATCATTTGGCACTTAACACACGAGACTAAGTAGAGCACCATTGTGAGACTGAAACGGCTGCATGTGAGCGTGTTTTCTCTTCTAATTACCATTTCAATCATTTCAGGCAGGAGTGGATTTAAAAAAAAAGTCTCAGGAAACATCAGCCGTTGCTATGACGCAAAGCTGAAGCTGGTGCCACCAAACACTCCTCCTACCCATAAGCCCCCAGGCAGGCACATTCTATCTCTCTGGTGCATTCCACCAGGCTGTACTGGAATAGCTTTTTAAAGGAAAGGTTCTTTTTAAAATGACATTAATAAAAGTTTATGTGGAAATGCATCATCAATGATCACCTACGTGATACATTCAGAACACACTCTGTGATATAGTGATTATCGTAGTGCTTTCGTATCGCTATGCAAAACATTGGCGGGTGGCTACATTATGATTAATGCCATATTGTTTTGAGAGAAAAACTTGACAAGAAAATCTGTGTTTTAGGGGCTGCAACATAGAGGGCTCTTTATACTAAAAACAATAAGCCTCGGAGGGCTGGGCGCGATGATGCGAAGGTGCTTCTTGGTGTTCTCAGATTTTGGTGGATTTTAAAATAGTTTTGATCAGCTCTGATCAGATTGTAAGACTATTCAGTTTATAATATGCATTTGAGACAGTTTGAAGTGTGGATGATTAAAAATTCCGCAAAAGTTTTAGAAGTCTATAAGTTTTAGAAACTAGTTAGTTTTGGCTCTTAAACTTTTAACGCCCCTTATAAAGGGCCCATATCTTCTGTCAACACTATTTATTAGGGTTTTTAATACACAGACAAACATTCCTTCCATACAAACAAAATGTATCCTAGTCAATACTCCTCTGTTTTTATGGAGACAACAATTCTCTGCCCATGGAAGGAAGATGTAAAAAAATGTAATTAAATTAAAAAATAAATAAAAAATAAACTAAAAATAAAAATTTAAAAATAATTTTTTTAAAAATAATTTATTAAAGTGAATAATACATTCACAAAACAACAGAAATGCAGTTGACAGAGATCTTGATAAGTCATCTTCATACCATCTCTACACACTCATGGTAAGTTCAGTTGAAAATTATATGATATACAATTGACTGGTTTTGCCTCTAAGTGAATATCTGAGTGTTTCAGTTGGAGCTGAGATAGTTGGTGTTTTTTGTTGTTTTCAGTTTAGTAATATTAATCTACGTGCTAGCAATGTGACAAATATAATCACACAGTGTTGGTTATTTGATAGAGTTGGACCACTGATCCTAACTCCTAACGGAGCAGTAACTGGGTCTGGGTCAAGGGGTTTGTCCGAAATGACTGACACGAACTGAAATTATATCTTCTACCATTTTACTTATATTTTGTTTTTGTTCCTGAGGATAGAATTAAATAGGTTGTTTGTTTTCTATTGTGCCTTGTTCAAAAAACAGTCCACACTCAGAATGAATGGACTGCTGTGGGCTGAATAGGTGGTTATCTGTTTGGTTGTTTTTTTTATGACATCACAGAAACAATTAATTTCAAAACAGGCCAACTTCATTTCCATATACACTTACCAAACACTTTAACAGTGTTTACGTACGACATGAATCTCTTTTCTTTTAAAAAAGCGAGGACATTTTGCTTGTACATAACGTGGGCCCTTAAACAATAGCTGCAGATTCGATAGCTAAATGGAGCCATGAGCCTTAAGCACATGCTGAAAGAATACTTACCAACAGAAAAGCAGTATTTCAGCTCTTAGGATTAGATGTAGGTGTGTGAGCAGAAACATCCCAAAATATGCCATGGTGCAGCTGCAATGCAGCTTGTGTTTCACTAACTGTATGTTCTGAGCCAGAGTAGAATAACACCCCTGTTGAATGTTCTTGTGAAGAAAAGTAGGCAGTCCTGGATGCGGTTTTCTCAAAACTACAAACACAAATAACGTTAGCTAGCTAACGTTAGTGCTCTGCTTCGCTTCCAAACACACCAAGGAACACAGTAAAATAAAAGAACAGGCGTACACTCACTGCTGGCTCCCACTCCCTAAACTGTCTGCTGGCTAGACTAACAACACAGCCTAAGCACACAACATAAAAAACCCTGTAAAACTCAACCTGATATACGTTTTTACAGACTAAACTACCATCAAATAACATTCTCAAACAAATACGCACACAAAGTACATACCAAACAAACATAGCTAGCTTGTTAACACCTTACAGCTGGGCTGACACAAGCATTAAGCAGACTAATATGTAAGTAACTGGCTTTGGTGACATAATTCAGAACAATAACTAATTCCCATTAAAAAAACAAGTCAAATAATTTCCAGTCCAACAGACAAATAGTGCCGTGGCAACACTTTCCAGCTGTGTGTGTATGTGTGTGTGTGTAGAGCCATATTAGGGGCTCTGCAAAGGCGCAAATGAACACATGCAGCGCACGCACACTTAGACAGGTTGTTCTACAGGCAGGTAGACCATTCATTCAGTCCATCTCATTCTGAAGAGGTTTTGTCACCACAGATAACATCTTTTTACGTTTTGATGTCAAAGGATTTGATTTATTGATTGCTATCGGAATGTAATTAGTATTTCAAGAAATATAACAAAACAATAGACATAACAATACGTCTTTTACTGCTAAGATGAAAGAAGATGAAGACAAGAGTGAAGGCAAACAGGCCCCTGTGGCCATCAGATGCAAAGTGCTAGACATGACAATGTATTTAAAACACTGTCAAACTTACTACTACTTATACTGAAAGCAAAGTTATTACATTGGAGATATTGGATATATATATATATATATATATATATATATATATATATATATATATATATATATATATATATATATATATATAAAGAGAGAGAGAGAGAGAGAGTGAGAGAGAGAGAGATATGGATAGATACATGCACTTTGGCTTTTTGGATTTAAAATACAATCAATTACATTTGTGCCTTATAATGTATTTATGCATTATAATATATTTATCATACTATCTCATGGCTATTTGCTTTCATTCCTAGTCAGCAACCTTAGCTAAGACATATTGCTAATGCATGCTATGTAGTTATTTATACAGTTGTAGTCGTATATACAGGAACCTATTTTCCTGTGTGTGTTTTGAAGCCCCCTGTCCGCCCCTTTGTATATGTATGAGCCTCACATACTCATGCACTGCTGTCTCCAGCGTGTTTGAACAGCAGTGGGGCTGCTACAGAGGGGGGTTGGTGGCCCACAGAGACTGTTTCTGCCCTAGCCAAGAGCACTGTCTCCAGGGAGTCACTCGATGGATGAGTCCCTCTGCAGGGCGCTCCTGCGGATGACGATAGTGCAACAGAAAAGCCAATGGCAACGACTGCCTCTTCTGTGTGTGTGTATTAAAATGACTGTTTCAAAGTGTCCTCAGTAGTTGTGCGAGTCTCATTGCTCCTGAGTTTTGACTGCATGGGCAAAGTCAAATAAAGTTTTGTTTGTCATGGTTTAGATTGGGGTTGCCCTGTGTGCTTTCCATCTGTTTCACTGTGTGATTGGATAAGGAGAACTAGCAGTGCTCTATTTCATCATGTGCTGCCTAGAGCAAACATACCTCATCCTCTCACCTCAACAACAGGGGAAATTTTAGATTCTGAGCTCTGGTTTATGCTGCATGTCTATATACGTGTTTCAGCCATGCTCATTGCTAACTTAGCACATAGTCATACAATCTCCAAAGATAAACACGGGCCGCAATGTAGAGTTCAGTGAATTTAAACATGACATTGCTATGCTACCTTTGCCACAGTCACTTTTGTCTATTAGATCTGTCCCAGTCAACTTTAAGAGCTATAATTAAGCATCTAGGTGAAAAAATATCTTGAACCATGCCATGAACCATGCAAACTCACAGAACAGGGCCACAAAGTGCTAAAGTAAATGAAAAAAATTTTATCCTCTGTTACATCACTCACTAGTTCCAAACTGTTTGCAAACAACAACAGCATGAGAACAGTATCAGGAGCTTCATGAAACAGGTTTTAGCTGCACACAAACCAAAGATCACTATGGTAGTAGAAATGTGTTTTCTAGTGTGACTATTTGGCAATCTGAAAACCGGGTTTGGGTGAAACCAGGAGAATGGTGCCTACACAAATGCATATTGTCGACAGTAAAGTTTGGCAGAGGTGGGATAATGGTGCGGGGCTTTTTCGGGGTTTGGGCCTCTAGGTTTCAGTGAAATGTAACATTAATGCTACATTATATAGACGTTTTAGACATTGATATGCTTCCTACCTAATGACCACAACTTGGAGCAGGCCCTTTTTTCCTGTTCCAGCATGACTGTGCCTCTGTGCACAAAGTAAGTTCCATAAATGCATGTTTTAATTACTTAGGTGTGGAGGAGCTCCAGTCCTAACCTCAACCCCACTGATGGTTATTAAAAAAGGGACTTTGACTGCAAACCAGCATTGTCTAGCATCAAAGCCTGACCTCGAAAATGCTCTTTTGACTGAATAGGCACAATTTCCCACTGACAGACATCTTGTGGAAAGCCTTTACGGAAAAGAGCAGCAGCTCCTATAGCCACATAGCTCCATATTAACACCCATGGTTTTGGAATGGGACGTCCAGCAACATTAAACACAGTCATATGGAAAAAAGAATTACATGTAAATATGCATGGTACATAATAGAAAGTAAGTGAAGTTGTGTCACAAATTTTAAAAAAGGATATTGTTAAGGATCTACTAAAAAAGTAAATACATTTGTGGTTTCATTAACAGGTATTGGTCCGTTTGACAGAAACAACTTTAGTTTCTAGCATCTGCTCTTCCCTGCACACAATGTTTGAGGGGCTTCTTGCAGCCAGTTTACACCCTGTTTCCAGTCCCTCCACAGAATCTCACAGGCATTCAGATCTGGGCTTTGACTAGGCTATTCCACACCCCTCCATCTCTTCCTTTTGTGCCTTTGCTTTTTACTTTACTTTATACCTGTATGTTTGGTATCATTATCCTGTTTGAAGGCCCACCTCTTCAGCTTCAGAGATGGCCCTACATTACCCTTAAGCACTCTCTGGTATCAAAGAGAAGTCATAGTCGATACTATGATCACAAGTTGGCAGCAAATCAGCCCCAACATTTCCACCACCAGTTGGCAAAAGGTTCTTCTGATCAAACACTGTCTTTGTTTCTTGCCAAACATGGCTTCTGGTACTGTGGCCAAACAGCTCTTGACTTGCATTTCCACAGCACACTGTATTTGCTTCCACTTTCTGCAGGCCTCAGAGAGCTCTTTTGATGTAGTCATGATGATGGCACACACACAGAGCAAACCTGACCAGGCATCTGAGGTTTAATTAAGAACGGCTCTCCTAAAAAATGTAATATTCACTAAAGGGGTTATAATTTCTGATATGTAGAGATGTATGCAGGAGTGTGCTCACTTTTTTATTATAGGAAAGCTGCATTACTGTTTACTTCCATCATATAAAGGGTGACGATAATGTTAATTAAATTACCACCTTTAACCATCTACATTTCTTTAAAATGAAGAAGGGATATCTGTATGTTTCAATATGCTGAAAAAGTCTGTTGAGGTGCGACGGTCAGGTATTACGCCGATGTGGGGGTTTTTCTGTTCTGTGTTGCTCTATTTATTTCCAGTTACACTCAACACTCGGGGGAAATGTAAGGAAGTTATCTAACATAAAAACAGATCAGGCTAAACACACACAATGACTTCATAATAACCTCATCATTTCTAAATATAAAGCAGTTGAAAGCACAGACTTAAAATCATTTACATTAATAATTAAGACACAGTAATTAAAACTTTATAACTACGAAATCAGAACAATCTTCCAAAAAGTTAGAATCACACACATACAATTATGCTATAAAAGGACAAGACATTTAGAGAAAGCTGCTTTGTGAGAAGAAAGGTCCTTTTGATTTGTATACCTGTGAATAAGACCTTGGGGAAAATTGCAGATTCTGAGCTGAGCTTTATCTGATATGTAAACACAGCCACTATAGTAACTTTCTACAATTTGAAAAATATTACAAAAATTCTTATTCATGCATTTGATACAAACAGAGATGATTTCTGTAGCACCTGCCTGGCCAAAAATTATTGTCATTTGGGTTTAAATAAGCAAATACTCAAAAATGATTAATGTGTTCCAGATTTTAACTGGAACTGATACTGATACAGTGCGTATCTTCATATTTATTAAATGAACATTTCTTAAAACTTCAGCAGTTTTCAATTATTGGTTTGGATTAAGCAGACCAGACAACTACTAGAGATAGAAAATAGTTTAAATAAGCGAATTAATATGATTAATATTTAAAGCAAGAGCGTTTCCACATTTACAATGTGACAAGGAGTCACATGATTGGGACTTAACACCTTAGTGGCCTTTACGAAAACCACATCATTAACTAATAATCATAGCAAACCACACTATAGTCGAAGTTGCAAGGTTCTTTTGTGGCGATATGGTTAATCGTTTGTTTCATAAAGCTAAAGTTATGTCAAATGACGTTCCGAAACTGTTAACATTATTTTTGGCTCAATAAAGCAAACAATATATTAAAAATGAGCATGTAAGGTTGGAACTCCTTTGTGATTGTAGCCTTATACCTCTTATACCACTGTGTTAAGTCTTGTTTTGCGGGGATCTGGATTTTTCCACTTTACTAATACTGCTGGCTGATTTATCCATAGCTCTCCCGTGAGCACTGCCCAGCGTAGTCTGCTGAATTGCTTATACTGCTGCATCAGCTGTATGCGTGCGTGCTTGTAAGTGATGCTTCAGACTCAGTGTACTTTGGTGATTCACAGCATGACGGGTGCAGGAAATAACTTTCATCAAAAAATCATTTTAATCAAGTAAGCCATCAGAGGAACTTGCTGTGTAAAAGCTGTATTTGGACAAGGTGGGCTACAGCCGCAGAGTCAAAGCAACACACAGTGCGTGATCAGAGGGGCTTCAGGTTGTAAATCCTGATGGTTTGAAAGGTCAAAAAAGGAAAAAATGCATTAACGCCGTTTAAGCAGTAAGTGGTCTTAGTAATTTATTGTGTTAATATGACTTTGACACCTCTCTCTTTCTCTCCCACTCTCTCTCACTCTCTCTCGTACTCGCACAAACCCAAATGACTCCTTCATAGCAGTGTGTACATTAGTTCCCACAGACGTTTCCTTTCATCACACAGATCGTTAATTTAATGTTAAAGCATTTAATATACAATAAAAGCCAAACAAACCAAGTCTGTTCTCTTTCTTTCTCTCTCTCCCATCCTCCCCCTCTCTCTGACTGTCTCTCTCTCTGACTCTCCTCTGACTGTCTCTCTCTCTGACTCTCCTCTATCTGTCTTTTGCTTTCTTTTTGATTCTCTCTCTCTGATTGTCTCTCTCCTGTCCTCCCCCTCTCTCTGACTGTCTCTCTCTCTTTGACTCTCCTCTGACTGTCTCTCTCTCTTTGACTCTCCTCTGACTGTCTCTCTCTCTCTGACTCTCCTCGGACTGTCTCTTGCTTTCTTTTTGATTCTCTCTCTCTGTTTGTTTGTCTCTCTCTCTGACTCTCCTCTGACTGTCTTTTGCTTTCTTTTTGATTCTCTCTCTCTGATTGTCTCTCTCCTATCCTCCCCCTCTCTCTGACTGTCTCTCTCTCTCTGACTCTCCTCTGACTGTCTCTCTTGCTCTCTTTTTGATTCTCTCTCTGATTGTCTCTCTCCTATCCTCCCCCTCTCTCTGACTGTCTCTCTCTCTGACTCTCCTCTGACTGTCTCTCTCTCTGACTCTCCTCTGACTGTCTCTCTCTCTCTGACTCTCCTCTGACTGTCTCTTAGTCTCTTTTTGATTCTCTCTCTGATTGTCTCTCTCCTTTCCTCCCCTCTCTCTGACTGTCTCTCTCTCTCTGACTCTCCTCTGACTGTCTCTCTTGCTCTCTTTTTGATTCACTCTCTCTGATTGTCTCTCTCCTATCCCCCCCCTCTCTCTGACTGTCTCACTCTCTCTGACTGTCTCTCTTTCTCTCTGACTCTCCTCTGACTGTCTCTCTCTTTCTGACTCTCCTCGGACTGTATCTCTCTCTCTGACTCTTCTCTGACTGTCTCTCTCTTTCTGACTCTCCTCGGACTGTCTCTCTTGCTCTCTTTTTGATTCACTCTCTTTGATTGTCTCTCTCCTATCCTCCCCCTCTCTCTGACTCTCTCTCTCTCTCTCTGACTGTCTCTCTTTCTCTCTGACTCTCCTCTGACTGTCTCTCTTGCTCTCTTTTTGATTCACTCTCTCTGATTGTCTCTCTCCTATCCCCCCTCTCTCTGACTGTCTCTCTCTCTCTGACTGTCTCTCTTTCTCTCTGACTCTCATCTGATTGTCTCTCTTGCTTTCTTTTTGAATCTCTCTCTCTGACTGTCTCTCTTTGTCTCTGTCTCTCTCTCCCTGACTGCCTCTCTCTGAACCTGTCTCTTACTCTCCCCTTTCTCTATGTCTACCTTTTAATCGCCCTCCCCTTCTCTTTACTCTTTCATTCTCTCTCTTACCCTTTTTTGCTTGTTCTCTACGCCTGTCTTTCTCTCCGACTCTGTCGTGCCGACTTTCTCTCTCTCTTTACGTGTCACTTAATTTCCCTCCCTTTCTGTCTCTCTATCTCTTTCCTCTCTCTCTCTTTCGCTCTGACTGCCTTTCTCCCTGATTGCCTTTCTCTCTGACTCTGTATCTCCCACTTCTCTCATTTTCTCGGACGCCCAGATGCCCTCTCTCACTCTGCCTCTCTTTCTTGCGTACTCTCTCACTCTTTCTGACACCCCCACAAATGCCTTTCTCTACTCTCTCTCTTTTCTCTGACTATCTCTCTGACTTTTTCTTTCTCTACTCTTTCTCTACTCTCTCTTTTTCTGTGTGTGTGTGTGTGTGTGTGTGTGTGTGTGTGTGTGTGTGTGTGTGTGTGTGAATAATGAGGATTTCTGTTTGTGTGATGATTCTGTTTTTTGCCATAAATTCTGCCCAATCTAATCTGTCCCCCTTCAACACTGCTCCATTTCTGCATCAGCTCCGCATCTCTCTCTCTCTCTCTCTCTCTCTCTCTCTCTCTCTCTCTCTCTCTCACACACACACACACACACACACACACACACACACTTAAAACTGTCATCATTTTGCTGTAGTCAGTACTGAGAGCTTTTGGAGATGGAGATTCAACTTTGGACAGTTGTTTGCAGAAAACAATTTAAACTGTAGTAAAATCAGTTTATTGAAGCTTATTTTTAGCTCAGTAGGCTCGACATCGTAACATTTATTCTGTATCACTGCCTACTGACCATCAGCCCTACCCATTCATTTTATTGTACCAGTCACTGGCGTTATTGCCTTCACATCTTAGGACTATTGCAGTCTCTCACTGTCATAGAGAATCACTATATTCTATCTGTGTTCTCGTTATTGACTGTTGTTTGTTGTTTGCTTATATTATTTCAGACTGTAGTCTAACCTGTAATAGCCCATCTGCTGCTATTTGACTATTGCTATTTGGATTGTTATTCTCTGACCTGCCCCCAGTAAAACTGTGACCTGCACAAGCATCCAGCATTCAGCTGCCCTCAGTCAGTCCTTACAGTGTATGAAATTAAACGATGTGTGTGTAGTCTTCACTGTATACTTTCTATTACTGTAATTGCCTGTAGGGTCTTTGAGCTTGACCCCCCCTTCAAGCAGGCAGAGTAAAGTTTTATTTGCCCTGCATTTGATTTCTGCACTTTATTGCAAGAATAATAGGATTTTAGTTATCTTAATAGAATCTTACTGCCGGTGGGATAAAGAGTATAGTCCTTTATAAATTTATAAGTAAGAATACATTCTTTCTCTCTCTCCTCTTTCTCTCCCTCTCTCTCTCTCTCTCTCTCTCTCTCTCTCTCTCTCATATATATATATATATATATATATATATATATATATATATATATATATATATATATATATATATATATATATATATATGGCATTGCTAGCACTGCCAATGTACACTAGAAATCAATAGTCACCCAAATATTTTGCTCATACATCCCCAAAAAAATTCTCAAATCATACCAAGCTCTTTATTTAAACGCATAAAGTGTGTTTGAAATTATTCTGCTGTCTACAAGTTTTGTGACCTTGAGCTCTGCACTGATTTGCTGGTTTACAGGGAGATTACAGAGAAACAATGTTACTGATACTAACTACTTGCTCACTATGAAACTTTCAGCTTAAGATGATCTGCTTCAACCAGCTAACAGTGGATGCAGGTTTTGGTTAGTGTTGTGATGCTAAAAAAGTGTAACTGCTCAGTGTTAAATGCTGAGTGAAGGTTGGACAAAGATGTAGGAGCTGAAGTTGGCTCCTATCCGCCAGCCTATTTTGCAGATGTGCCGTTCCACCTTAAATGGCACAGCAGTTACACCCAGGCTCCTGTACAAGCTGTAGCATTTAAGGTGGAACAGAACATTCAGTTAATAAGTTGGTGGATAGGAGCCAACTTCAGCCTTGGTAAAAGACAAACATCAATGTGGAAAGAGTTTGAAAAGTGCCGACATCACCTTCACAGCATGAAACGATAGATTTCTCTCTGTAGTCTGCTGTTGTCATTAAACAGGGAGGTGTAAATATTATTATGCCAATGTAAATACAGTTTTCTATCCTATGGCACCTTTAAGGCTGCACAGACTTGTCAATGTGGGTTAGTGCACAGTACAACTTAGTGTACACTATGAAAATGAACAGAGCCAGACTCTGGGGTGTGGAAGGCAGTGGAGGGGTGATTTGGGACACCTGTTGTTTAAAAATGCAGCATTTAACCACACGGTGCAGTTTTGATTATTTTTATAGTTCACAGTAATACTGTTCACTAAACCACACCGACAGTTATGAATGATCATAATGAAGAGCTGGATCTGGATGCAGCTTCAGAGAAGTTTTGAAGGTATTTATGGAAATGATCTGGGTGACCATTGACTTCTGTTGTCTGTTAACGTTAGCTCGGTAGGTCCAGCACTAAAATAAAAAAAAGTTTGGACATCAAACATGGCTTGTCTGTTTGACTATATCTAGGCTAAAGGGAAAATGATGTACAGGTGATTTCTTACCAAATCATTCCTTTAAATCTACTTCTGTTAAATGCATGCATGTCATCGCTGCTCCTAAGCAAATGCTCTCGCTGATAAGGATCTGTTTCATTGTTCTAAAGAAGAAAAGTGGATTTGGGTTCAAT
>CM038704.1:15535058-15937558 GCA_021613375.1 Megaleporinus macrocephalus
ACTGTGTACAACTGTCACATACAAATTGCATTAGAGTACATAAATAACTTTTTTATCACTGTTGACAAAAATTGCACCCTATGGCTCTGGTCAAAACGCAAATGGGATTAAAGGAACACTGTATCTATAGCTGCTGCATATGTATACTGCTGTCTATCACCTTGAAAATAATTTTAAACATGTTTCCTAAAAATCTGAAGACTAAAAACACACTTATAGTAGGAGCCTTTCATTTTTCTGTTCTTTTACCAACAGAAACGCTTTAACATTATTGTCTGTGTAACTAATCATATACTACATTGTAATGTTTTTTTATTAGTCCATCCAACAAAATGTAATCAATTATATAACAGATAATCTTTTTAACAGACAACTGTGTCAAGAAATGGCGTGAAAAGCATTATATTCAGCACACTGCAAATGTATAGTACATTATTGTATATCTTTTTATGATTTTCTACTACAATATTCTGTAATTAATCTTGTACGTACACTCATAACAGCTTACACTGAAACACACCTTTTTTGATCACAGCTTATTTTTTTAATAAAGGTTATATTTGACTCCTTGTTGTTGATGGTTGTATTCTAAGACATACAGAGTCTGTTAGAAGCGGAGGGCATGCCAAAAATAGACAATCAAAATGTTTATGAGGCTGTGTGTGTGTGTGTGTGTGTGTGTGTGTGTGTGTGTGTGTGTGTGTGTTACATAAGAGTTGATTCAGCAGCCCAGCCGCTGGAGTGTGGCTGAGACAGCAGGCGGTGGGGAAGAGGCGTCTAACATATCGCCTCACTTCTCCTGGCACACGTGAGCCTGCCTCACACATTAGCATAATGACACCACCAGACTGTTACAGAGCCATCAACTTTATAATATTATATAATCAATATCCAAACCACAGCTAAAACTGATTTTGATGGCAAATCACTTTTAAGGCCCATCTCAACGCTGAACAGATACTAAAGAGATAATCTGCTGAAGATTCACAGTTTTGATCTTAACACAAATGTAATCAATCAGCCGATCAACCAGACAAGAGCTTTGTAAAAGTTGGACAAAGATGTGGGAGCTGAAGTTGATTTCGATTCGCCAGTTTTTTTGCAAATGTTCCGTCCCACCTTAAATGGTGCAGCAGTAGAACTATGAGGCCAGAGGGGATAACAAGTAATGGAAGCTTTTATGTTAGAAATTCCTACTTAAGTAAGTCTTGGGTACAAGTAAAAGTAATATTAAAGAAAAATACTTGGAATACTACTGGAAAACTGCTTGGGAAATTGAATTTCTCCAGCAGCACTGCTGTGTCTGATCCACTCATACCAGCACAACACACCACCACTTCAGTGTCACTTCAGTGCTAAAAGTGAATCAGTACCCATATAACACCTGCTCTGCGGTGGTCCTGACTGTTGAAGGGGGTGCTGACAAAGTACGGGTTCTACAAAAAGTAATTGTAGAACTACAAAGTGTGCCAGTAAGTGATAAACTGACGATGAGTGTGGATACGATGTAGGTGTATGTGTTAAAATGTCTACAAATTAAGTTTAATATGTATTATATATGTATACATATACATTCACTGATAAGCACTTGCCAGGCCAGCAGTTTCTGTAGTGTTCGTCTCAGCCATCAAGGCATCATGGCATAGTTTGTGGGGCTGTCTGCCTTTGAGGCTCTCATTCAGCACGGGGCATATTACCGCAACTGAATAACATCCATTACAGGCCGAGGATCAATACCTCCATGTTTGACACTGATTGAAAATTTGATGCCTAAGAGGCACGCTCCATTATCTGAGATGCTAGCAGCCACAAAGCAGACAAAGATTGCTAGCCTCCTCGTTACGGAAACGCAATGCAATCGCATTTTCAACGGAGGAAGGAGAGGTGATTAAAAATCTATAAGAGGCTGTTATGACTTACAGCCAGCTGGAAACAGTCAGTGAGAGAATTCTCCATGCGCCGATGCATGAACATGCACACACACACATATATGCACACTTAAATATGCACAAGGACTGACTCATCTTATGACCTACACTCATGTAGAGTTTAGCCGAACATGAAAGCTCAATCTGGCTACACGCACTAAACTAGCCATTAATGTTGAATGTATACAGTACTGCGCAAAAATCTGAGACTGGACTTTCATTTATTCAATTTCCAGACATAACAGCCATTAAGGGCAAAATATACAGGGGCAGAAAAAAAGCAGGAAACATATTTAACAGAAATAAACACCACAGCCTCCAACAGTAAATGTAATATTACATCTATCACTACCTACTGTAGAAAGGCTGGAATTCTTTACCTCACTTCAACAAACAGAGCTGGTCGGAATGATCTCTTCCTCAAAACTATCTACTTACAACTAAATCCAATTCCTACATAAATAGGTTTAGCCAGAAATAACCAAGCCTCATCTTTCTAGAACAAACTTCTCTCTTAGCCTTGGCTATATTCCAACATCTCTTAAATTAGCGGTACTAAAACCTCACATTACGAAACATAATCTGGATCCCGCTGAGTTATCAAATTATAGACCTATCTCAAAACTTCCCTTTATATCAAAGTTCTCAGAGAAAGTTGTGACACAACAGTTGCGCTTCTACCTACAAAGGAATGACATACATAAAACATTTCAGTCTGGATTTAGGCCTCATTATAATCATAGTACTGAGAAAGCAATAATAAAAAACATAAATCATATTTCATCATTCTCTGACAAAGGAAACATATCCTTACTGGTTCTTTGTGCAGTATTTTACACGATAGACTACTCTTTCTTACTTGACAGGCTAGAATAGCTCTTTCCTGCTTTAACTCTTACCTGAGTGATTTGTAGTTTGTAAATAAAAATCCCAAAACAACTGTTCGTGCAAAAATAAAGTATGGCGTTCCACAGGGCTTTGTCTTAGGACCTTTATTATTTGTTTTATTTATGCTACCGCCAGGTACCACTGAAAATATAGCATAAATTTCCACAACCATGCTGATGACACACAGTTGTATATTTCAGGCAAAGCAGACGCTACAGTTCAACTTAATAAAAAAGAGGACAGTGTAAAAGACACAAAGGAATGGATGTCAATTAACTTTGTTCTTACCTAATTCCTTATTAATTCACTTCCTTATTACTGAATAAAATAGAAGTTTGTAAGCATGGTTTAAAATCTGCTAGGCACAAACTGTCTACATTAACACATAATCTTAATAGCACCTCAGCTGCACCAGGTACGTCTGTTAAAAGCCTTGCTGCCACGATTGATCCTAATTTGGTGTTCGATTAACATATAACTAATATCACTAGAAAAGCTTTCCTCTATCTTCACAATATTGCTAAACTAGAAAATTTACTGTGCCTACAGGATGCAGAGATGCTAGTTCATTCCTTATATTAATTTGGATTTCTGTAATTCCCTGCTTTCTGAATGTTCCAGTAATTATTAATAAGTATTAACAAGCTCTAGTTAGTTCAGAACACTGCAGCCAGAGACCTTACGAGAACTACAAAATCTGACCATGGCTCTAAATGGCAACGCTCCTCAGCACCTGAGTGGACTTATCTTTTACTATGAACCAACACATCCATTTATATCACATGGTATTGGTTCACTATTAGTACCTAGAATAAATAAAGTTACCTCAGTTGGAACAGTCTTTTCATACAGAGCCCCCCAGCTTTGGAATAACTTTCCAGTCAATGGTCGGGACTCAGACACTGCCTTAGTTTTTATGTGTTGGCTAAAAACCTACTTGTTTTGTTGAACCTTTAGTAATTAGTATGTTCGTTAGATAAAAGGTGAACTGAGAATGTTGGTGCTGTTGTCCAGCTGCTCACACACGCTCACTCAAGTTTGTTGACAGTGGAGCGGATAGGCACTGACACCTCAGGGAGCACTCATCGCCTTCTGGCTCTCCCTTTTAGTTATTGTGCCGGTGTGACTGCTGCACCCTATTAACAACAATATTATTAATATACTGTCCTCAGTTCTTCTATCAAAATTATCTGTCTACATGTTTCATTGCCAAGCTGAACAACTACCCACCTGTGCGGTCTGTTGCTTCATCTGCCTTGACTGCATTCTGGACCAGGTTGCCCACCATGGAGTTTCCTGCTGTCCAGTGTTCTGTGAAAAGCTTAACCTGCATGTGCTGGCCCTTCCAGAAGATCCTGCTTGCTTACTTAATTTCTTCTCCTGCCTTAAAATAAACTGAGCTCTCCTCATATTCTTACTAACAGATAATCACTGTGAGCTTCTAGCAGCAGTTACTTGCATTCATAGTTTTTCACGTTTATCAACTCCTAACAGCAAGTTACAGGTTTTACTGGTGACGTTGACTGATTTCCGATTGATTTCTCATTGCATAGCACTCTCATTGCTATTCTGATAGGACTCTAATGGTTCCTTTTGAGATTCTTCCTCTTACTCTTACAGAGTTTTTCCTGGCAGGTGTTACTCTCGACAGTGGGGGCTTGCACTCTTGAATTTTGCAAAGCTGCTTTGTGACAACATCGGTTGTAAAAGGTGCTATATAAGTAAAACCTGACTTATTTAATTTATCCACTGGACACCATCCAATCAAGTCATTCCCAAAGAACTCAGTACTCATCACAAACATAGCTGCTCAAAAACTCTGGTTCTCGAATTTCTAAATCTAAAATGACTGAAAACATTTTTTGCAATTGACACAAAAACACTGCTGGTGTTCTAAGAACAATAGACTGACCGTTGCATCCAAACCTCAACATTACTGAATGTGTTTAAGATTTCATGGATCGTAAGAAGCAGAAAATGCAACCAGCTCAACTTTAGAGATGTGGACAAATATCCCTGCATAAGTCTTTCTTAAAGAAGGGAAGCTGTAAATAAGGTGATGGATGGACAAACTAAATACTGAAAAATGAACCTCAGTTGTTTGTTTGTATTTTTTAAATTTTAATTTATGTTTTCTACTGGCACTGTACAATTCATCAATGAAATTAAAAATACTATATTGGTGTGTGTGCACATGTGCATATCAAACTATTCAAAAGTACTGGTCTACTGAAAGTAAAGGATTTGATGGTCTGAACATCTATATAAAATACAGCCCAGTTATAAGGAACTGAGGCACTGGTGGGATTGATCTTATGTATAATGAGAAATATCTGCTTAGATGGCCAAATGCAGTCTCTCTCCTGAAGGCCTGTGTAGAACTGCATGAAGCACTCATGCCTAGCAGTGAAGACTAACTAGGCCAAACACTGTTCTGAAGACAGTGTGGCCAACAGCACTGGAATAATGATAACAACACAAGCCTTAGCGCTAGCAAGGTACAACATCTTCAGCCAACAGGCCTCAAATATAGACTAATTAACCACAAAGAACTACAACTCCCTGCAGACCTAGTCTGGTGTTTATACTTATTTAAGGACTGAATAGAAAAACTGTATGGCATGAAGAAACAGCACATTCGCATAAGAGCACTGTGTGAATTAGCAAATGGGATGTACAATTTACAGCCTGTGTGTGCATGTCGGTGGGTGTGTGTGGCTTAATTTCTGCCAGCCGTGAAGAGGTTTCTCATCAATATGCAGAGTCAATACCTTAGCCATCAGTATTCTGTACGAGTTTGACTGGTGGGGGGCAGAGTGGAAAAAAGAAGGAAAGAAAGGAGATGAGGTGAAATGATGTGGATTGGGTTGTAAGTAAAATCTGCTTCACACTGCAGTTTATTTCACTTAGCTTTGCAATACCATTCAGGCCACTATCTTCCATAGCTAGCTAGTGTGCTGCTCACTAGCACGTTAATATGTTTTAAAGTGTTTAGGTGGTATAAATTTGCATGGTAATCGTGCAAATACAGACAAAGAAAACTGCAAGTTATTAAGGTCTTATATTTCTTTGTAATCCAGCATTGTTAGGTGCTGAGGTTGGTTATGAGGTTAAGGCCATATCAGTATTAGCCTGAATAACCAGTCCAGAACTACGTACAACGCTTTTCCACCACATGGTATGGCTTGATGCGACTCTACTCCCCTTTGATACTAGCTACAGATGTAGAACCCCCTCAATGTAGCAATGTAGCCACATGAAACTGCCATGATGTGATAAAGACAAATTTTGTTTAAGACTGCTGAAAAAGAAAAAGAAACAGGAGACTTTGGAAAATATTACATCAGAGATCCGAGATGACATTTCTGGTTCCTCAAAGATGATGCAATAGGGCATGCTAACCTAGTAGCTAGCTTTAGGGTGATATAGTAGCCTGCACACTTTTAGGACCGACCCTTTTTACATTGATAGGAAAGTAAAACTGTAGCAATTTAGTGTTTTTACATAATTTTTTGATATCGACTCAGCTTGCTTGGCACCTCAGCTGAGGTGGTATCACAAATAGTACCAGGTGCCACGTTTGTCTAATGGAAAGCCAAAAAAGCCAGTAGACTCGAGTACAGGCCTGAATGCTTGGCCGCAACAGTAAGGGGCTCTGGTGGCACGCTTATGCTGAGGGGAACATTTTGTTGATGTGATTTTGTCCACCTGAGTCACTGGAAGTTAATATAAAGTTATTCTGAGTGATCACCTTTATCTCACGATGAACAATCTCTATTTTGATGGAAGTGGTCTCATCCAGGCGCAGCTCGAGGGGTCGCTAGATGGTTTTATGAACGTGAAAATGATGTGCTATCGTTCTTCCAGTCACCAGATCTCGATCCACTAGAACTCTTACGCCTGTTAAATTCACACATGTGAAAGACATTCTACAGTGAAGCTTCATGATGGGACCCACTGAGACAGACCAGCAGGGAAGGACGAATAGGCAACCTGAACAGGAAGTGGAAGAAGGCCGTTTTAGTACTGAGTGTGACAGGAAGAGTTGTGAAAGGAAGGCTAAAGATAGGTGAGTGTGAGGAGGGCAGCTGAGTGCAATACAGTCGCAGTTCAGTACCAGAGAAGCTGATTAAACTATCGTCACCACTAGGGCCCAGAGTATTAGATCTACATCCAATCCCATTACTCTCTCTCTCTCTCTCTCTCTCTCTCTCTCTCTCTCTCTCTGTCTCTCGTAGTCTCTCCAACACCCCCCACATACAGTCACCCCTCTTCAGCAGCTTCAATAATATTCATTTTGACTGCATGACCTCTATGTAGCCCTGTTCAAACACATCCTTTTCAGCAGCCTGTGCTACGGATGCAGACGTGCTTGTAGCCAGGCGTTTGTTCAGTGATGTTTGTTCTTTTCTTTTTTCCTCTGTGTGTGGTCACTGCAGTGTGAGCAGCGTGGTTTTCTGTTGGAGCTCATCTCCTGCTGACGTTGTCTTTGCATGCAGCAGCGTGGAATCAGTGGAAGCTTAACCCCTCGGGGAGACAGGAGGATTATGGGTAGAGAAGGTGGGAGCTTCTACCATAAGATGTTGCAGAATTGAGATAAATGTGCTATGGAATGATAATATTTCTGCACTGAAGCATATTATACAGGCTAATGGACGTTGCTTTTGTTGTTGCCTTATTGATTTAAACAGATTTCTCTCAACTTCTCTCTCTCTCTCTCATTTGTGCAGTTCCATGGTCTCAGCCCTGGTGGAGTGGCCTTTGAAAGAATTAGGCTACTGTGTTCATTTTTGCCATGTGATGAACACTCGGGTCAAGAGCTTTTCAGAGCATCTACAAATCGAACCTTTTGTTCTGATTTTTGCCAAAAAAGAGCCTCTGCAAATTACATCCTCCAATCCAGATTAGAACCAGAAAAACAGCTAGATTACTGGCCTCAATTCCCCATACAAATTCAACTTTAATCTGCAGCCCCAGTGTCTTCTTCACTATGTGGACAAATACTGTAATGCTCTTACTGCACATTTAATATAAGTAATACAATTGTCCTTGTAATCTCTGTATTTTGAACTGCACATTTGGGTTTGATTCATTTAAAGCTGGAAAGGAACAGGCAAAATAACAAAAAGAGAAATTATTTAGATTAACCTTGGCGTCGCCCTCAAGAGATCATTCTCCAAAAGCTACATATAGCAATGCAGTGAAAACTGGTGCTGAATGCTAAAGGTGTTGGCAGCTTTTGTAGGTTTGTATGAGGCCTTCGGTCCTCCGAAACCAAGAGAAGCACTGGCTATGACCGAAAAAAATCAAGCAAGAGTTTTAGATTAAAGCACTCCAAAATCAACTAAAAGGATTATTAGAAAAAGAAAAAATTACATAAATAAGTTTGATCGTACGTCAATGAATAGTGCCTTGTACCGCAATTCCACTTTGCACCACAATAGGCAATAGTGAGTTACTGTAGTTGAATCAGTCCAACAAGAGAGGATGAAGAAGTAAGACTTCTTCGGTACATTCTAATCTATTGTTAATCAAGGTGAAGGTTCTGCTCAGTTAGATCATGTAAGAAACAGCAGCCAATGAAATGAAGAGTATACGTAATGATGGTTAAAGGTCCTGGATAAAAAAAAGCTGGTGTGTTCTCAGAACAACTGACTGACCACCCCAGAACCCAGGCCTTGCAGACAATATATTTAGTTGTTGAGGCTTTTTTGTGCAATTATCTGTTTTTTTTAATATATATATATATATATGATGTTTTCTGCGCTGGCTCAAAAAAATAAAAGCGTGGTCTCTGACTTTTGCACAGTAGTGTAAGTCATATCATACACTTTAGTGAAGACAATATATTTTTTCAGAAATGCTCTGCAATGTCACATGCACAACACTTTTTTTATATTTTTATATATTAAAGAAATAACATTTACAACATCTACAATCTAATTCTGTATGTTTTTAAGTTTGGTTTGACTAGTACTGACTGCTAATGGATCTGTAGAAACGTTTGTATTGTTGAGTATCACAGAAACTGTCAATAGACAGAAAGTGCTCTTTTGCTGGGGTTCTGGCTGCTCGCAGAATCAGATGTCGATAAATCAGAGAAAGTGTCAGCAGTGCGTTTTTTTTCTCCTGATCCAGCAAACCTGTCCTATCTGTGTTCAGATCTGGGATTACGGCTGATCACACTGCTGTGCTCATAATCACCGTGGAACACACACACCCTCTGTAGACTGCAAACACACTCCTACACGCCACCCTGACCAGGAGTGTTTGATAGTGTAAGTCTAGTCATTTGTAAAGTTCATTGTTTTCTCCAGAAGGAGGTTACTATGTTCTTGCGCTCATTCTTTTTTCATTTCCTCTACAGGCTGGCTGTGCTGTAGGTGGGAGAGCACAGATATGAGAAGAAATGGTCAGTTTGGTAAAAGTGAAATATCACTAAACCAAAATAAAATAGATAAATAATAAATAATAAACCTAAATAGAGACAAACGTATTAGAGATATCTCCTCCTTCTGAAACACTGACTATTTAATATAGTCAGCAATAGTAATTAGCATACTAGGACCCTTTCACTTAGATTAAGTAGGCAGGGACTGCACTCTAACATTACTGTCTATGTTATGTGTGTAAGAAAGCTTTAACATAACTTTTAATTTTAATCATAAATGGTTTTGGAAACCAGCAACAGGTGCGCATGAAGTTGTACATCTGGTAGCTCAGCTATTGTCATACCTAGATAATGTCTCTCTCTCTCTCGAAAAAAGAAAAGAACAAGAGAGAAGAAGAGAAGTGAGAGTGCTAAAAGGAGCAGGGCAGCCAAACTGAGCTAGTGTTGCTGAGGGGAATGAGAACAAGGTGTTAACGCAGCGCTAGCACACACACACACGCACACACACACACTCCTTCACATGCATGAGCTTCATAAACCACACACAACACCATCTCACCATCTCATAGTCTTCAGACCTGTTAATAGAGTGAAGAAATGGAGGTGAGAGATAGAGAGACATGGGAATACAGACAGATAGATGGAGTTGTGGTCAGGACTCTGAACAGGCCCCAGATTTTAATTAAGGTCTCTATGGGATAGCAGTGTGTTAATGCTACACTGATGGGCTATACACGTGAACTTTCTGGCCAGGTTCTACAACGGTATTATATAGAGCCGGTATTATTTTGGTGGTGGATCATTCTCAGCTCCTCAATGACACTGATGTGGTAGTGGCGCGCTGGTGTGAGTTGATCTGACATAGCAGTGCTGCTGCAGAGTCACTGTCCTTACTATTAGACACTTGTACCTCAGAGAAGATAGCTCATCATTTGCTGCACAGTTCATGTTGGTGGTCCTCTAGATCTTCATCAATGGTCAGAGGATGCTGCCCACTGGACGCTGTCAGCTGGTTTTGTAGGTAGTCCAGCTCCTGAAGTTCCAACCAATAAGAACTCAGTTCACTGTATCCAAGTAGATGCCACAGAGAAAATCCTGATTGGATAATTTTGCATTGAGTGTTTCAAGATTTTAACCCTTTTGTTTCCAATTAAAACACAACAGTGGAAAAAAATAGTAGTACCTGCAGGGCTTATATTAAATTAATTAATGTATTTTTTATGTAACATAATCATTATTCATGCCCAGAGTGTTCATCAGCAGATCAGCAGATAGAGAGTACACATCCTCTCAGCACTGGGTTGTGGAGCAGTGGAACTATGTTCTCTGGAGTGATGGAACTCCATAGAATACCTGTGGGATGGGTGGCATTTGTGATCCAGAACTAATCATTAAACGTTAATTCCTGATGTTGAGTAGAGGCTGGAGCAAAGGGGTAACTAACTCCCTATTAACCCCCTTGATTTCAGTAGAAACGTTGGATAAGCAGGTGTCTAGAACCTTTAGACATACATTGTCAATTGATAGACAGATAAAAACGGAGAAACGCAGACTGAATGGCAGAGTGCAGTAAAGGCGAGCGTAACATGATCACCACTGCTGGAATGACTTTAAAGGCCACACTAATGTAAACATCTTATTTCAAACAAACAAGCACGATGACCTTTCCAAAAGCGAGGGAGCGCGAGAAAACTCCATAAAGGTCACGCCTGGTTGAAAGTGCAAGAGGAATTTGGCCTGAAATGAGAAGAAGCAACAATCTCATTTCATGAATCAGAAGTAACATTCCATGGTTTCTATTACTCTCTCTATATATATCCTTCTCTCTGTCTGCTTGCTGAATAGGAATTGACTTAAAAGACTATAGCACAAATCAAGTGTTGATGTTTCACCTCATCATATCACTTTTATCTTGCAGAATGCTGCTAAGACTGTAGAGCATTCACAGCTCATTACATCCATCTGCTTCCTGTCCATGAAAACAGCAAAATAATTCAAAACAGATGACAAGGCATGAGCACACACAGTGCCCAAAAATATCCAGACACCCCTTCTAATTAGTGAATTCAGCTACTTCAAAATGCATGTATTGCTGACACAGTCATTTCACTATGCATACACGGCTGTAACCTCCATAGAAAAACACAGCCAACAGAGTGGGACACTCTGAAGCAGCCAAATATGAGCCTGGGGTCACCATGCCCAATACCAAGAGTCAACTAGAGGAGCATAAAGCCTCCCAGCACTGGTCTGTGGAACTGAAGTGATGAAGCACAATTTGGATAAATTGGAGTGATGTATATGGTTCAGAACTAATCATATACGATTAGTAGCTGATGTCACTATTAGACTTATGGCAAGCAATCATTACAGCAATGTACTTACATCTAGTGTAAAAGCTGTAACTGCAGCAAAGGGGGAACAAACCCCCCATTATTATCCTTGATTTTAGAATAAACATTGGATGAGCAGATGCCTATAAACCTGTGGACAGTATGAGGGATGTAGATAGCCAGACCAGAACCAGATCTTGTTCTATGAGTTTGCTTTAGCACAAGCAGCATTGTTTTGGTACCAGTACATCCGTGCAAACAACAACATGGTGTAAATGATTAGTGCTTTAGAATCTCCAGAGAGACTCTGACTTCTTTACAGTGGTGGTGATGGGAGCCAGGGGTCTCACTGTGTACTATGCAAATATAGCCATTTTATTTACTATCTAAATGACCAGTGACCCAACACATGAGCTTTAATATGCAATGCTGATAATGGTAAAACAGTGGCAACATTTTCTTTTGGAACTATTTCGCCTTACAACACCGTACTTGTACCTCTCCACCATTAATGGGTTTGAAAAACACACCAAAACCTGATCTTGAGCTTCCCATAAAACAGGCATCAGCCAGTGTTTTCATAACCATTCCGTGTAATAGCCTTCTGTGAGGTTGCTGACATTAAATGCTTCAGATGGCTGGTTCCTATTACCACTGTGAACAATTCTGACTCAGTAAATGTCTAATATTTAAAGACCATTTTACCATCAAATCACTCTGACTGTTTTTGTTGCTGTAATTGTGCAGAAATTTTGAAAATTTTGTGGAATTTCCCTTCATGGCAGCGAGTAATTGCTATCTTGTGTCTTATAGCAGTCCTGTAAAGCTTCATTCACATATACTCCTGTCCACTCTTGTCCAGCACATGCTGCTACAGACTGCAGCAAACAGGCTTCAGGAACACATTCATTTACACTTGGTCTCATTAACTGAAGATCTGTATAATTACCAATCATTAGTGGCTTTAAGGGGCTGGCTTTATCTGTGTTGGGGTGTGTGTGTGTGTGTGTGTGTGTGTGTATGTATTTGTGGGGGTGGGGTGAAATACATCCTTTTGGTCCTATAGGCTTAACCTGCTCTTTGATCCTTATGTCAGATCTTTTATCTTTACACAGAAATGGGAGATGTTGTAGGCTACCATACAACACAACACCAAATGGGTGATTGCACTAAATAAGCCACTATATAGGCCATAATGTAGACATGAAATGCTAATACAGTGATATAAATGAAAGACCCAGCCACCTACATTAACTAGATGTGCACATGCAGCACTGTGAAAGTCAGAAACCACCATTCATTTATTTGACTTCCAGCCAATATGACCATTAAGTACAAGTTACTATTCAGATGATATTAATTGTATAAGTCAAAAAAACTCAAGGTAACAATAACGATACAGTGAAAATGGAACTCCTAACAACCAAGTAAGGCCTGGTAGACCCCCGTCTGATAAACAGTATGTAAAGCTTTCATCTTTGAGAGAAAGGAGGACATCAAACTCCACTCTTGCTTCAGATCTGAAAACATCCACAGGGGGTTCTGTCCATCCATACACTCTGAGAAGACACCTTAACGCTATGGATTTAAGGGGATGTGTAACTGTAAAGAAGTCCTTACTGAGAAAAGGAAAGAGACTAAGCCATCAAAGAAGCTGCTGATGTTCTCAGAACAATAAACTGACCACCCCCGGGTCCAGACCTCAACATCATTGATTGTGTTTGGGATTACTTGGATTGTGAGAGGCAGAAGATGTGACCAGCTTCTAAGACTGAACTATGGAGGTGTGGAAAATGTCCCTGAAGATTTCTTAGAAATTCTGAAAGCAGGTCTTCTGAAAAGAATGGAAGCTTAAAAGTAAAGTATAAATAAATGCTGAGTCTGTATATATGAGGCTTCTGTGCATTTTTCTTGACTCTGGAGATGCAACATTTTGTACTCAGTGTACACTTGCCTACTGAAGTTAAACAAATGAATAGGGGGCTCTCGATTAGCATTCTATTAGACAAATACCACCCAAACATCAGCAACAAAAAGCAAGCCTTTCTGCTCTTTATGCGTTTTAACAATGTAGACCACCATAACGTCCAAATGTTTTCCACCATTCTGGGGCCATTTGAGCTTAATACACATCACACCGTCTTTCCAAACCAGGCAACAGCCCCTCACACACACGAGCGGCTGCACCTATCCCCACCTTTCCATCCCCCTCCTCACCAGAAACCAGAAATAAAAAAAGGAAACAACACCCCCTCACCCCCTCACCTCTCCCCCCACTCACCGCACAGCAGCTGCATCCACGCGCACGTCTTGTACACGGTGGCCGTGTTGCAGAAGAAGAAGAGCGCCATGCAGGCAATGCAGCTGAGGATCAGCACCATGGAGAGCAGCACGAAGAAGGAGGCCGCCTTGAAGGCGCCTGACGGGATGGAGCTGAAGTCGGCGAACGTGCCCTGGCACTTGAGATCGCGGTTGGAGCTGCCCTCGCCCACGCAGTAGTGGAAGAGGCCGAAGTAGCCGGCCTGCGGCGTGTTCACGCTGTCGCCGATCCAGTAGGGCTGGATGAAGACCACCACGTTGATGATGGCGAAGCAGATGGTGAAGATGGCCCAGAGCACGCCGATGGCGCGCGAGTTGCGCATGTAGTTGTCATGGTAGATCTTGGAGGCTTCTTGCGAGGGCAGCATTTTTGTGTCTCTGAATGTCTCTCTCTCTCTCTCTCTCTCTCCTCCTTTAGGGTGCTCTTCTCCTCTCTCACCCCACCACCTCTCTACTCCTCTCTCTCTCTCTACCTCCCCCTATCAGCCCCTCGCTCGCCCCCCTCACCAGCAGCGCAGCTGGACGCTGATGATGGCCAGTCGATCACCCCTCGTGCCCTCTTTCCAGTGGCCTCTCTAACATCACAGCCGATGGGGAAACGAAACAAGTCGCTGGGTGCAACAGCGAGAAGAAGAACAAATACAATCCCGTCCGTTTGCCCCCCTCCTCCTCCTCCTCCTCCTCCTCCTGCTCTTTCTCTTCTTCCTCCTTCTTCTCCTCCTCCTCCTCCTCCTCCTCCTCCTCCTCCGCTTTCCGTGCAGAAGCTACAGCAGCAGCAGCCGAAGCGGCTGAGCTCACATCTCAGCGCGTAAAGCGGCCATGGCCACAGCGCGCGATCCTACAGCCCCGCTCCAGCAGCAGCAGCAGCTATCAATAATGTAGCCCCCCTCACCTCGCCTCCCATCCAATCTGACGCTTAGCGGGGATGCAGGGGCTACAGGCAGCACGCGCGCATCCTCATCCTCGGTACCACCTCGCTCTGCGTCGCCCGACGGAAAGAGAGGGTGACGAAGACTGTGGGATGAAGGCTCGAGGTTCCTCCGTCAGGTCAACGCACCGAAGAACGGCAGGATCCGCTTTGATGTTTTTTATTTGATCTTTTTTTTCTTTTGCGTCCGCGCCGCCGCTGGTCCTCCGCGCTCCGGCAGCCTCCCTCTCCTTCTGTACGGCTCCTGTGCGCGCTCCCGCTCACGGGCACAGGCGCGCTCCCGTCTGGAGGATTGCAGAAAGTGAAATGGCCCGACGGTCCTTCAGCAGGCGCTGTTCAGCAGCTCCTCTGCACTCGCTCGCACACACGCACACACACACACACACACACACACACACACACACACACACACACGCACGCACGCACACACACACACACACACACACACACACGCACACACTCGTTTCTATTGATGTTTGCATTATCGTAGCTATGTAATACTACACCTACGACTAAACCTAACCCTGACACTAAGACAATATTCTTTATATTTCAGATTGTCCTACACTTGTGAGGTCCTCATAAATATACCACTACACACACACACACACACACACACACACACACACACACACACGTTTCTATTGATGTTTGCATTATCGTAGCTAAGTAATACTACACCTACGACTAAACCTAACCCTGAGACAAAGACCATTTTCTTTATATTTCAGATTGTCCTACACTTGTGAGGTCCTCATAAATATACCACTACACACACACAAACACACACGCACACACAAACAAGGTTCATTACGTCAGAAAAAATTAACATAAACGAAATATTGCGTTATAGGTTCTTGCATTCTTTTTCTTCTTGTTCTTATTGTTGCTGTTGGTAACAACAATAATAGAGAACACAATTTATGACATATTTTAATATAATAAAATATAATATAATAAAAAAGCTAAAAAGTTATATTATATTTTTATACTATTTTTTTCTATATTTTATTGTAACGAAGTATTACAATAATTATTATTATATTATTATTATTTGTAGTAGTAGTAGTAATACTACGATTTAATATCACTAATCGAAATTGCTGAAATAGTTATACATGATATTGTTTTGTGTGTGTAAATAAATATATCGTTTTTGTTATTATTATTATTACATTTATTTAAATGATTAGTTATTGCTTGAAAAATTACTTGATTACTACATTTTAGGATTTGCTTCTTGTTCTTTGTACTACATTTTATGCTCTGAGTTCTGTGTTCCAGCTGAATTCATAGTAGATTATTGGGTTTATGTTTCAAAATAACCTCACACTCACCAATAGACTAGAAAATAAAGACATGCTTAATTTCCACTAAAAGGAATATAGTTAAAAAGTAAACTATGGATTTGTCGGGTTTCTTAATCCTGGATACTGAAAGTAGACAGATCTTCCCAGTATCATATGAATCTCATAATAAAATAGAAAAATCCCACAATGCAACTCAAAAAGAGGTGGACACAAATATACCCACACCCTAACTGGTTGAGTGTATCCCAGCATGCCCTACAAATAAATCCTCTTGATTTATGTCTGTGTGTGAAAGGGCACACTGTTAGGTGTAAGTAAGGTATAAAAATAGAACTCTTATAAATATCTTTAGACAAATGAATCACACATCCTAGTTTTAATTGCATTTTAACAATGTAAACACATTTATGGAAATTGGGTTCGTATACAACTATATTCCAAAGTTTGGGCACGCCTGGACAGTAATTTCTGTTACTCTTCATAGCCATATGAGTAACAGGTTTTTAAAAATGCATTAAGTTAAATATAACTTAATATATATATATATATATATATATATATATATATATATATATATATATATATATATATATATATATATATATATTTCTTTTCTATTTTATGCAAGACTTCTTTTTATTTTTATCTTTAATAGATTCACTGTAATAAAAAAAAAGGTTCGGGCGGACAAAGTGGCCAGTACCTTATAATACAAACTTTTGCAAGTACTTGTTCTAGCTCAGTGAGATTCTTGGGTTATCTTGTATGCGCTGCACTTTTGAGGTTTATCTACAGATTTATGATGATAGTTAGAGCGAGGACTGTGAGTGCCAAAGCAAACCTTTGCATCTCTTGAGGTATTCCATTGAGGTAGTCCACTGAGGTAGTCCATTGAGGTAGTCCATTGAGGTAGCTCACTGAAGTACAACTTACAACTGAAGTACAACTAGCAACAACTTAGCAACCACCTGGGATGCCATAATAATCATCCAGCAACCTGGGATGTTGCATACCATAGCTACTAAGATAACATAACAACAGCCTAGAAACACCTTAGCAATCACCTGAACTACCACAACAACAACTGAGCAATACCATAGCAAACACCTGTGATCCCAGACACCATAGCAATCACCTCAGATAACATAGCATGAACCTAGCAACAACCATGCAACCACATGGGATACCATAATAATCCCCTAACAACACCTTGGCAACCACCTGGGATACCATATACCATAGCAACCACCCTAGATAACACAGCTTCAGCCTAACAACAACTTAGCAACTAAGCAGGTAGTCCATTGAGGTAGTCCACTTAGGTAGTCCATTGAAGTAGTCCACTGAGGTAATTCATTAAGGTAGTCCACTGAGGTAGTCCATTGAGGTAATCCACTGAGGTAGTCCATTGAGGTAGTCCACTGAGGTAGTCCATTGAGGTAGCTCACTGAAGTAGTCCACTGAGGTAGTCCACTGAGGTAGTCCACTGAGGTAGTCCACTGAGGTAGTCCACTGAGGTAGTCCATTGAGGTAGCTCACTGAAGTAGTCCACTGAGGTAGTCCACTGAGGTAGTCCACTGAGGTAGTCCACTGAGGTAGTCCACTGAGGTAGTCCACTGCAGATTTTTAGGAGTTTATGTGTTAGGGTCATTATCTTGTTGTAGTGTTTCTTCTTTTTCTTTAGTGTTTTTACAGATTAAATATTTCCTTTCAGAATTTGCTGGTATTTAATTGAATCCCTTCTTCCCCGTGTCACTGGCTGCAACACAAGCCTAAAACAAGACTGATCTCATGCTTAACAGTTGGAGGGGTGGTCTTTTTTTAAAAAAAAACATTCTGCACACTTTTTTCTCTATACATCCCTTTGCATACTACAGCCAAAACATTCCAGTTTATGATGCACGAGCCTTGTTTAGATGTTCCTTTGCAAATGGATGATACTGAACTTTTGAAGGATGCAAGAAGGTTTTCCTTCTGATGATTCCTCCATGAAGGTAATTTGTACAAGTTGCTGTAGTGGAATGGTGCACCTCCACTCCAGTGTCTGCTAAAACCTCCCCAAGGTCTTTTGCAGAGTAATGGGATTTTAATTAGCCTTTCTAGCAATCCTACAAAGCAGCTCTCTTGAAAAGTTGTTTTGCCTTCCAGACCTCAATTTGACCTCCACCATTTTTGTTACCTGTCGTTTTTTAAGAACAATACAGGAAACAACTACCTGAATATACTTTGATATCTTCTATACAGCCTTCTTTTGTCTCATGGGCATCAGTTATTTCATTTTCAAAATGTTGAGGAGCTGCTGAAAGGAGCCTATGACTACCGAATGTTGGGACGAGGTTTAAAGAGGCAGCATAGTGGCCAAAGAAAAACATTTATCTCCAAAATAGTAAGTTTACAGGACAGGGCAAAAACTGTCTTTACTTTTTTTCAATTTTTCAATTTTGAAGCATTTCTATTGGTCCATTTATCATGAAAATTGTAGAAAATGTCAATGGCAGCTGTCATGTTCAAATGATGTAGAAAAATGAAAATTGACAAAAAAGGAGATATATGTTATATAATGGAGAGTGATGATATGTTCTTTACTTTCAGTGTAAGTTTATGTAAAGAGGTTTTATTGAAGGGGATTTTGAGCATTTCTATTGGTCCATTCATAATGAATCTTCCACAGGACATGGGTTGCCATGTTCAAAAGATATAGATAAATGAATATATATTAAAATGAAGATACATGTTTTTTGGACAGTGATGAATGTATGAAAATCTTCCTCCAGTTAAAATGAGCTAGGACTAAATAGTCGAAAGAAATTTTACTAAAAATAAAATAGAAGTATATATATAAATTTGTTTTGTAGACTTGTTTTGTAGACTTCTGTACCATGAGTGAAGATCGTCAAGGGGTTTAGGACCTATTGCGCTGGATAGCAGGTGAGCAGGCCAGAAGCAATGCTCATTTTTATAAGGAATGTGTGTGTGGAACAATGACTAACACATTATACAGACTTTCCTGATGCTCTGACTGATGGCCTGTTAAAAAAGCTTATAAAACTTTGGAAAAGCCTATATGCTTAGAACACTTAGCTTTATAAAACTTAAAATCTTTAAAAGGAAGGGTTTCAGTTTTAAAATGTTATGTTAAGCTTGTCCTTGTCTGCCTTGCCAACATTAGCATTATTTGCAATATAAAAACAGAGTTGTACATACAGTGGTTTATAAGAAACCCAAGTAAGCGTGTTTGAAAAGTCACGTTTTACATCCAAACACATTATTTTAGGCTAACATTTCATACAGTGCAGAATCAATATGTCATTTGTATTATTTGCACCCCTCTGATCGCTTGAATATTAATACTAGAAAGTATATGACATTTGACATAAAAACCTCAGTCAAACTCTAATCATTCTAATAAACTCAAATATACAGAGCTACATAATTATAGAAGTCATAATTATTATATGTAAGAATTCTGCATTTCAAATTAGTACTTTTTATAATTTTGTAATTTAAATCAGTTCAGTTTTAACACTTGGTTTAACACTTTGTTATTTGTACAGATTGATTGAAGTGAATTTAGTAAATATTTTGAGGTACAGTAGTAACCAGCTAACAACCACCTGGGATACTGTATACCATAGCAACAGACTAGCAGCACCTTATCAACCATCTGAGCTACCATAGCAACCACCTAGCAACACTATAGCAAACACCTGCGATCCCAGACACCACAGCAACCACTTCTGATAATATGTCATCAAACTAGCAACAATTTAGCAACCACCTGGGAAGCCATAATAATCATCTAGCAACACCTTAGCAATCACCTGGGATGTTGTGTACTATAGCAACTATCTAAGATAACATAACAACAGCCTAGAAACACCTTAGCAATCACCTGAACTACCACAACAACAACTGGACAATACCATAGCAAACACCTGTGATCCCAGACACCATAGCAATCACTTCAGATAACATAGGATGAACCTAGCAACAACCATGCAACCACATGAGATACCATAATAATCTCCTAACAACACCTTGGCAACCACCTGGGATACCATATACCATAGCAACCACCCTAGATAACATAGTCTCAGCCTTACAACAACTTAGCAACCATCTGAGATACCATAGCAACCACCAAGCAAAATCTCTATCAACCACCTGGGATACTATATACCAATCAACTTAGATAACACAGCATTAGGCTACCAACAGCTTAGCAACCTGAGATACCATAATAACCACCTAGCAACAGCTTAGCCACCACTTGGGATACCATATACCAAAGCACCTGAGAAAACATAGTCTAAACTAGCAACAACTTAGCATCCTGAGATCTCACAGAAACCACCTATCAACACTCTAGCAACAACCTGAGATACCATAGCAACCACATAACAACCCCTAGCGGCCACCTGTTATATCGTATCAACCACCTCAAATATAACATAACAACCACATCAAATAACCTAACTCAGCCTAGCAACAACTTAGCAACCACCTAGGATACCATAGCAACTACGTAGCAACACCTTAGCAATCAGCTGGGATCCCATAGCAACACTCTAGCAACCAAATTGCAACACTCCAGCAACCACCTAGAATACTGGATTAAAAATGTTCCTCCCATTAAAATGAACTTAAATAGTGAAAACTGAATTTTTACATACTAAAATACGAATCTTACAAAAATAATAATTTTAAATTTTGTATATATTTTAAATGTAATGTTTTACTAATATATGTTTAAAGTTATTGACATATAGAAGATCAACAGCGCTTTGCACTTTGATGTAAACTGAAACTTGAACAGGTGCATGTTGTGAGTTAAGCTGACAGCATGTCGTCATTTTTAGGAAGTGATGGTCACGTGATCGCGTTACTTTCCTGTTTACTACTCGCTCCATTCCAAGTCCGAAACTCGGATTGCAACACACTCAACGGCCGGACTGTATCGCTAAACAACTGTAGTCGTGTTGTGCCATTTTTCGCACTAGCGACAGCGAGACTCTGGCAAACGACTTTGAATAGTTTCCATTCATGTTCTAATTCAACAGAAAGATGAAGACGTGACACTGTGGAGCCTGACTAGGCCGGGAGTCCTGCGGGTTTCCTGAGTGAGGAGTCCGCTCATGCTCGCCGCCTCTCTCAGGTCGTCTCAGGACTCTGTTCATTCGGGTTGAGAATATGAAACAGAAAAGTTTCCGAGAAGCTTCGTTCTTAGGCAAGGCGGTTACTTGCTTCTGCTGTGAACGGACAGGACCGTTAGTGTGCTAGCTGGCTGAACTTCTCTTGTTTGCTGACCGTTTTAAGTCAGAGCTCCTGAAAGCTCGGCTGAGTTAGTTACTTAGCTAGCTAGCTAGCTTGCTTGCCGGTGAGGGGTTAACTAGCTCTGTGGCTAGTTAACGTACCAGTCAGCGTTAGGGGGTATCAGCTCGCCGGTACCCTGAACACTAGACGCCTCCCCGGCTCCGGCCCCCTTAAGCGGGCGGTGAGGAAGAAGCTGGCCGGTAAAGGATGGCCTGGAGGCTCGTCCCGGCCTCAGGGAGCGGCGCTGTTTGAGGGAGGGCAGGTCCGGCTGGAGCACACGGCCGGCCGCGGCGCGATGATGGCCGCGTCCGCATCTGGAATCACGGCTCGGAAGAGCGAGGAGATAGCGGATCTGATAGACTTGTTTTCCAAGACCCAGTACAGAGCGAAGGAGGTTACCCCGCGGGTAAGGCCAAGATGACACGATTTGCGGTTGTACACATTTAATGCCATTCATTGCAAATAGTTCCCCCACAATCAGCGTTAGATTGCAACCTGTAAACATTTATCTTGTGTTTTCTGTGTGACTAATAACGCGTGATGCCTTTTTTACATAGCCAGTCATGAGGACAACAACATTTTTATTGAAAAGACCAGTACAGTTGCCAGTATAGTATTTTCCAGTTTGTTTTGATACCATCATGAAAGCTTCTGTTCAATGCTCTAGGGTATACTGTGTGTTAAATATGGTTAACCTGTAGCTGGTGTGTTGGCAGGTGGAGAGAATAGAGAAGCGATGCCTGGAGCTGTTTGGCCGTGACTACAAGTTTAGTGTCATCCAGAACAGCAACGGTGAGGTGTGCGGCCACTACCCGCGGCAGATTGTCTACTTGGAGTATGAAAGCACTGAGCCCAATAAAGAAAGGTAATATTCAAGCATAAAAGTCAACAAGCGATACTGTAGAAACAGTGTGAAATACAAATCCTCCAAAAATCATGTCTGTTTATAATAAATGCAATCGCTGAAGTGTTTTCCACCCCTGCTCAAAGGTACCTTTCAACTCAGACTCTTTGTGTTAATGTATAACTATGGGAGGTGGTTGTTCATCAACTAAATGCTGAGATAGTAAAGAATGTATAAACAAAGGGTTTTGATGTCAGGTTTAACAGGGCAGTGGACGTTAAACTCTCAAATGCACGTGGACTTGCAGTTAAAAATGCACTTCACTAGCAACACCTGTATTGACAGCACTTTGGATGATTAGTCTTTAAAAAATGGAAAAGATGAAGGACTGGCAAAAACATGAGGGAATAAAGGCAGTGTTTTTCTTTCTAGCAGAAGATTACAGCACTGTTGTTTTATCATAAAAATCTTTTATTTCCATTTTTTCAAACTTTCATGGCGAATACATCCGCAGATGTTTTATTTACAAGAAATCTTGTGTGGAGTTACCACTTTAGAGATATGAGGTTTCACTCACCCTTTATTAAATTTAGCTACTTAAAGATGCACCTGTTGCTGACACTTCCGTTCAGTTGAAACACACCACTTTTATAATCTTCATAGAAAAGCATGTGCCGAAGGTCACCATGGTTAATGGCAAATGTTGACTACAGGCTAATAAAGCCCTCCAGCAATGGACTGTGGTGCTGTAGAACTCTGTTCTCTGGAGTAATGGAGCTCAGTCCAATAATTTTAGAGTGAGTTGAAGTGGTGTTTGATCCAGAGCTTGTTCAGTATCAGTAGCTGACCTCACTAATGATCTCTGTAGAGGCTGTTACTGCAGCAAGGTGGGCACAATGTTCTTGTCAGTACTCTTGACTTCATTGGATAGAAAGGTGTCTGCAAACCTATGGAAATATACTTTTCCTGAACATAAATCAAAGTAGAGATTACATTGAAGCAGACTTGGGTTGACCTTCTTGGGTTTGGTTGAATCAAACCAAATAGGCCAAATGTATGCATGTTTACTTGATTTTCGTTTCTGTGTGATGAAAGAAATTAAGTCTCTCTCTTTCTCTCTTCAGCTTTGAGAGTACAGTGCAGATCAGTAAGCTGCAGGATTTGGTGAACCGCAGTAAGCTGGCCCGCTGCAGGGGGAGATTCGTCTGTCCAGTCATTCTCTATAATGGCAAGGTACTGCTGCTGGTTTCTGAAACATAACGCTGATTCAAACAAAATCCGAGACCTATTTTTTTTATTGTGCTTAAATGGTCTCTGATGAGCATAAACTTACTATATATCATGCTATCTGAATGTCAACAGTGGAGTTTTGTGGTTTCTTATGTGTCTGAGATGCATTTGTGTTGGACATTGTAGCATGTGTGTCGGTCGTCTACACTGGCAGGATGGGGGGAACTGTATGGACGCACCGGTTACAACTATATTTTCTCAGGTATGTTAAAAAAATTAAAAAAAAAATTAAGTTCCACTGCAGCTGATTTAACTTCCCCCAGCTCCTCCTGCTCTGTAAATGTCATCTAGCGCTCAAAACCTTCCTCTACCATCCTTATCCTTATTTTATAAGACATGATTCCTTTAAATCCTAATAAACACTCCTTTTATCTACCTTATATAGGATAGGATAGAATTCTATACAGGTAGTTGCATCTTTCGCAGTGGCCTTGTTTTGTGCAAGCCTAATGTAAAGCCTGTGTGTGGATGCAAACCAAAGGCAGTGCCTAAAGGGATCAGGCATAGTGATAATTACAGATCCCAGTTGTTTTACTGTATCTGTTATGCTAAGTGGTGCTGGGAAATGGAATAAGATGCACTTCTGTGAGGCACTTTGCATTGGGGAACTGAAAATCGTGTGCAAATGAGTGCAGACGGTCATAAGATTCTCGAGATTGTAGTTGTGGCGCTCTAAAAGTTTGTTGTGTGCTCTCTCAGGGGGATCTGATGACACGTGGGCAGAATCCGAAGAAGTGCCAGAGGATGATACTGCGGTCCGGTACGAACATCATATTTAGAACTCTAGAATGCATAATGTGTATATTAAGCAGATAGATATTGTAACCTGCTCACATTGCTGCAGAACGTGAAAAAAGAAAAAAAAGATTTAGTTCTCCCTTAGCATTCGCATCATGCATAAAGCTATTCCTGGTACACGTCTGAGGTTTCAGGCCTCTTACCCTTCACATTCCTAGTAAAGTTAAATGGAACAGTTAATGGAGATACATGGATCACATAATCAGATTTAGGGGCGGAGACAGTTTGCCCCTCAACAATGAACTGGAGCATTTATCGTCTAGTAATAATGTCCATTAGGACTGTCAGGATCACTCAGTTAAAGAAATATTTAACTAGAATTTATGAATTTATACTTTTTCTTTTTAATGTATTCTTATGTGTAATTTTTACTGGAGTGTTTTAAAGGTTCTTATTTTTCAAAGCATTTTTAAAGCATTTTAGAAACATTGAAAGGCTATACATTGTTTTCATTTATTAATTTATTTATGCTTTTTTAAAAAAAACCTCAGCTTACTAAATTAATTATTAACATAGTTTGTACAAATACAATTTATAGTAAAGACTATATATATAGGATATGATATGATACATGATATGCTGTGTATGTAATATGTAACAGATACTGAAATTCAAAGCTAATAGATGCTTTGGATGGCAGTTCACATTTTTGCTGTATCAAATGAATGAGTTAAGATCTGTACAGTTTCACTTCCACTCTGTCAAATGCAGCGTTTCTCCTCTGAGATGGTCATCTGTTAAATTCTGTTCTTTTCACAAAATGTTAAATTCAGATTCATATTTCCTCTTCTGTTTTGTTTCTTTCTGTCCTGCTATATCATGTCTCATTGTAGAAATGGAGATTCACAGCTGTTTGATAAGGTTAGGGGTTCGGACATTAAGCTGCTGAAGTATCTGTCCGTGCGCTACATCTGTGACCTCATGGTGGAGAATAAGAAGGTCAAGTTTGGCCTCAAGTAAGTGTAGTTCTGAGTGGGTTCACCTTACCCCACTGTGTCACTTCGTCATGGGTCAGCTGCCTAAACCCACATACACATCCACGCAAATGAATGTGCAGACACATGATGACTCACGGTCACTTCTCTCCTTTGATTAAGTGGCGGAGTGGAAGGCCTGTGTGTCCATGTACTTATTTTTTCCGAGAAATACGTTTGTTGTTTTTGGCAAAAGACCACATCTTTCTCTCTTGTTTTTTGGATCAGTGTCACCTCTTCTGAGAAGGTGGACAAGGCCCAGCGCTATGCAGACTTCACACTGCTCTCTGTGCCTTATCCAGGTATATTCTCTCTCTTGCTTTCTGTTTCTTTCTTGCTCTTTCTCTCTCTCTATTTTTTCTCTTTCTCTCATTCTTTCTCTTCTCTATCTGTCTCATTCTTTCTCTCATTCTTTTCTTGTTCTCTTTTTCCTACTTTTTTCTCTCTTCTTTCTTTTTTCTATTTTCTTCTCTCTAACTCTTCACTCTGGTGCATTAGTTAGAAACTGTGCTCAGTAGAAATATTGACACTGCAAACTGGTTGTTGCATATTTTTGCTGTCATACTGAGGTGCTCTTGTTGAACTCATGTACATGTTGTTATGGATTGCTCTCAGGGTGTGAATTCTTTAAGGACTACAAAGATAGAGACTACACAGCAGAGGGTCTGGTATTTAACTGGAATCAGGTACACTTATATTTAATTTGTGTAACTTCATAATGTGTGTATAATGTCTGCATGTCTGTACACTGCTTACTAAATGATCAGATTACACACAATTTTCTATTGACCAGTCAGGGGCTGGAGTTTACTTGCCACTGATCAGAATATTTTGGTGTTGATTTTTAATTTGTTTTACATTATTTCCACTAAAAAGGGGCATTCTACCAATTTTAATTTTCAGTTTTTGTTTGTTTTGTCCCCAGGACTTTGTGGATGCTCCCTTGACAATCCCTGCCTGTTTTACCAAGAACCTGAACATTGACTGGCATGAATATCAGGTGAAAACATGCAAACACAGACACACTTCACAGAATTGTAGTTTACCATATCCATCAATTTAAAACACAACCTAGTGTAAAATGGCTTGATTTCCTTTCTGTATTTTATAGCTGTAATAAACCCTTATTGTACTCCTACTTTTTCCTGTTTGGGCAGCAGCACCACTTGCTGCATTAGTAGCTGGTTCTGCTGCAGCAGACATTTAGAGTTTAATTAGTCTCGTAGGGCCATCTGCTGGTACAGCGTTGAACTGCAAACACTGATAGATCTTAACTAAACTACTGTTGTAAATGTTCTCTCAGATAACACTGTTATCTTTATAAGCCACAATACTTATATTTAAGAGACACCGTGAGAGGAGTGCAACAATAGCTTTGTTTTGAATTGGCCACTTTAGACTCATGTTTAATTTTTTTATTCAAAAAACGTGATTTATTTATTATTATTATTATTATTTTTTGTTTTGTTTTTTGTTGTTGTTGTTGTTGTTGTTGTTGTTGTTGTTGTTCCAAACAAGTGATTTTTCGCAGTCGTTTTATAGAGGTGTCTGAAACATTCTTTCTATGTAGTTCCATGATCAGATTCTGTTGAAAAGGGTGTGAAATTCACATCACAGCACAGAATTTAATTAAGCTATCGTGAACATAGCTTATCATAGCTTCGGTTATTTTTCATATATATATATATATATATATGTATGTATGTATATGTATGTATGTATATGTATATATATATATATATATATATATATATATATATATATATATGTGTATATATATATATGTGTGTGTGTGTGTGTGTGTGTGTGTGTGTGTGTGTGTGTGTGTGTGTATTCCTAGAAATCCATCTGTTAGTGCATCTCCAGAACCCACACTCATGCTATGCCTGTCCAGCATGTAAAATCCTGTAAAAGTGTGCTAATGACTATATTTGGGTTCTGGCTCTCTGTATGGTAGAAATTGTGTTGGGTGAAGCCTTTTTGAGTTTTGTTTAGTGTTAGTGCATTATGTTTGTCTAGCAGAACATATTAATATTATTTGTGTTCATGTCAGTCATGGGACCTGGTGCACCAGACACAGAATTACCTGAAGCTGCTTCTGCACATCATCAACAGTGATGGTATGTGAACATAAACATTCACAGTATTTTGTTATGCTGTGTTATTGTCTTGTGACATTGCCATGTGTGTATGAGCATCAGAGTGTTCTGCAGTTTTTGAGTAGAATGGGTCTGTCATAGCATTTTTCATGTGTAACAGATGAGAGTGGATTGTTGGTGCACTGTATATCAGGCTGGGACAGGACTCCGCTCTTTGTGTCCCTTCTTAGACTCTCTCTGTGGGCCGTGAGTATCTATCTCTTACATTCCGTCTGCCCTGCCTTGCTTTCCAGCTCTTTCTTCTTCTGTATGTGTCACAGGTTTGTCGCCATTTGTGGGCAGCAGCCTGCTAGCTTTTATCCTTTCATCTTATTATCTACCATCTCTCTGTGTCTGAATTTCTATCCTTCTTTTTGTCATCTTCAGAAATATCTTTTAGGAATGACATTTGAAAAGATACATTTGATAAATGTTGGTAAGTTTTTGTGCCTTGTGTAGGATGGTGCTGTTCATGCCAGCCTGGAGCCAGCAGAGATTCTGTACCTGACCATAGCCTATGATTGGTTCTTGTTTGGGTAAGAAATATAATAACAATACTAGTAGTCTAGAAATAAATTATTCTTTTAATAAATTAACATACATGTAGAATAGTGCCATGAAATGTAACCTACAGTTTCTTTGTTTGACCCTTCTAAACATCTGTATTAGTGCAGGCTATGACCTCATGATGATAGACAGACCTTAAATGACAACTCTTCTGATGAAGGTTATTGCAAGCTGCTACAATAGTGAATTTATTACTATAATACATTGACAGTGAGGTAGCATTTACAGTCAAAATGTACCACTGATGCAGGCAGTATCAGTAACTCAGCAGACTATCTGATCAGTGCCGATGGGAGAGCTATTCAATAAACAACAAGCAGCAGACTATTAAAAGTTATAGCTAGGTTGAAAGATGAAGTTTTTTCTCATGAGTATAAAGTGTAAGTCAGTTAAAAGTCTTGAACCAATCCAGCAGAACGATCCTTATATGCATTTAAATGATGGAAATAATGTTGAAATAAATGTAATAGTATTACATTCATTTCCATGAAGCTCCTTTTCCTCGGCATATATCGCAATGCACTTTGTTTTAACTGAGCTGAGAACTCTTTAGGGTCATTTATGCAAATGAGTTTATTACAATCAACTACACTAAATAATACTGTTAATTTGGATATTTAACTGATTTAATGGTTTGTCAGTAGTAGTAGTAGTAGTTCTATTCGAGATAGAGGTGGCAGTTACTAAAACGTAATACAGATTTTTCTTCTGATTCTGTATATTCCCTGAAACAACGAGGCAGAAATCTCTCTGTTAATGATGTGGGCATAATCTCATCATTTCACATATATTTTCAGAACTCCACTCCTTTTTTTAAATGAATTAGAGCAAGTGACTTCAGAGGAGTCTGAAATAGGCAGTAGAAAAAAGCAGACAGAAAATGCATAGAAAATAAGATAGTGAGGGAAAGAGAAGCAGAATGAGATTGCAGCAAAAAGGAAGAGGGGCAGGACCCAAAAGAAAGGAGAAAAACAGAAAGGAAAAGTGTGTTGCAAGGTGTTGGTCTGTTCTTCAATCGATGCGTGTCTAGAGAGTTTCCTCTTTCTTTGCTGACTCTTACAGTGTGTACTTTGAGACACACACACACACGCGCTCATGCGCACACCAGCAATCACACCGCGCAGTAATTATGGTGCACAGATCTCAGCCAAACTCCTGGGACCCCAGCCAGCTCTGGCTTTCAGAGAAAAGGAGAAGAAACTGAGGCACAGTGGAAAGAGAGAACATGCAGGTTATCTGAGAATAGCTCTAACATTAAACGAGAGAAGAGAGCTTTTATAATTGGGCTCTATGAGAGAGGGCTTTGTGAGCAGAGTTAGTGTATTGATTTTTTTTTTTTGCCTTCTAACTTCCACTTGGCCTCTTTCTAAAGAGGTTCATTACTCAGGCTGGAGTCTTGTCATTTCTCTAAGCTGCCTGTTCATACTGTCTGAAATACTGCTGTAGGTTGTAGTAAAGTGAATTCAGTGTAGTGATTTCTACAGTTGCTATGGATGTCTGCTTGTGTTTTACTAACTGAGGTTTTCCTGTTTCTGTAGTCACATGCTGCCTGATCGTCTCTCTAAAGGGGAGGAAGTAAGTCTCAAATTGATAAACCTGAATGATGTATAATGCTTTGTTAATCATTAGGTGTGT
Source organism: Megaleporinus macrocephalus (assembly GCA_021613375.1). Taxonomy (NCBI): domain Eukaryota; kingdom Metazoa; phylum Chordata; class Actinopteri; order Characiformes; family Anostomidae; genus Megaleporinus; species Megaleporinus macrocephalus. The sequence continues at coordinate 15,564,715 of CM038704.1, forward strand.
AACGGTACCCTTAGCCCACAACTCGATTCATGATACTTGGTTCATGATTCATTATTCTTAGAATATTTAGAACAAAATTAGATTGAAGAAAATTAATAACTTGTGACCCTGCTGGCAGGCAGGAAGGGTGCTGGAGTGAAGTGTTAATTGTTTCTGTGGTGTTTACTATGGTGTTTAACCAGTGCAGTTGCATTAAGTGGCATAAATAATAAAATATAAATTTTCTGCAGTGCAGATTGTCACTATTTAGCACTGTGATATCACAATTTTACAGTGCATTGTTACGCCCCTAAATCCTGGACAGTTCCGCTTCATATTATGCCTTTCTGTAATTTAATTACTGTAGTGTTATCATTTACTCTAGAAAATTGTGTTTGATGAGTGTTTATAAAGTAATGATACATTTTTAAGGCATGTTGAATTTTATTCATATTTATGGTGTGAATAAAATGTGTTCATGTATGTCTATTTATCTTTTTTTTATAACAGATTTTCTTTTTTTGCTTCAATTTTTTGAAGCACATTGTCTCTGAGAAGTTCTCAGTCATTAGGAAGCAGAGGTGGGTATTTCTTTGTGAAGTAATCCCAGAACAGTGTATATGTGAGTTAGTTAACCTTGCTTGCAGATATAGTTTATTGATCTCTATACTTTTGGAATGATAAGCAAATACTATTACATGGTGAAAAAGTCACAGACGGTCAAATGAGGTTTTATATTGAAGTTTTGTTATTCTGTTTTCTCCTTGACTGCAGTGCTTTAGTTCCCACTGGGACTTAATACACACCTTCTTTGATGACTCTTGTTTACTGTCTGTTGTCATAATCACCTTTTTCCTGTTTTGTTCATATTTTGCCTTTTCTGAGTCTCAATCAGTTTTAGTCTCGGTTAGCCCTCCATCTTTCCTTTCTCTTTATCCTCCTCTGTGTCTTACTTTCTTTGTGTCTCTCTCTCTTTGGCTCCCAAAGGAGGAAAAACTCTCACTTTAAAGACACTGATTTCACAGTGGACGACCTCTGCCAGCTAAGTAAGTCTTGTTTTTTGGAAAAAACTTGGAAAGGCTTAAATACACTGACCTCTGTAAAACCACTACTCTTTTAAAAAAAATTTTTTTTATTATTATTATTTTTTTACAATATTTGATTTTTATTTTTTTTTGCTGACAAAAGAAAAGCTTATTTTTATGGAAAGATGCCTTTTTAAATATAATATCCACAATTGCCTAGAATTTGTATATATATTTAATGTTTCAGTCTGGACTACTGTTTAAAAGAGACAAACAACAGGGCAGCCAATCAGAAGTCAGTTGAGTCACTCTTAAGGCACAGTAAAAAAAGCAGTTTAATGCTGAAGATAAGAAGATAAGATTGTTTTTAGTACATTAATCTGCACAAGTGGACCTCGGGGGAAGTGTAGGACATAGGACCTGTGAGCCTTTTCAATATGGTAGTTATCTTTTGTCTGGTTATCAGTATTTAAACTTAAATTAGTAAACAAATATTGTGCATTATTAGTTATGGACTAATAAAGGTTATCTGATAAATCTGTTTGTTTTTCCCCCCTTTTTGTTTGTTTTTTCTCTCAGAGTCTAGAGACAGGGGCAGTGTGACCAGTCTGAGTAGTGACTTCTCTCTGATCACTGAGGATACAGCTGCTCCCTCCAGTCTGCCTCCTGAGCCTCTAGTAGACCTAATCTCCATAGGGCCTCAGGCCTCCAGCGGGTAAGATTGAATGAACAACTAGTGAAGTTGATTGTTTTCATTTTGTAAGACACTGAAAGCACTTTAAATTTAATGGTACGTATTTAGCTGGTATGCAGTGAGCTTTTTTGCACGGGTGCTCCTGACCTAAAGCTTTTTAATATGTAAAGCTTTTCCCTTTATTTCTTTTTCATCAGTTAGAGGTGATGTTTAATGTGATTTTTTCTTAAATAATAATTCAGGATCCTAATAAATACATACATAACATTAGGAACTATAATTTTCAGTCATTTAGTATTTGCTTTGTTTTTGTCTTGCAGTTATCTTGTGTGTAAAAGTTGCTGACTCCTCTCGTATTAACATCAGCACATAAACAGTCCGCCGGGAACTTCATGGCATGGGTTTATTTGGAGATGCATGCATGCCTTACATCACCGAGCACAATGCCAAGCCAGTGTTTCCAGTACATATATTTTGCAGCCGCTGCTTGAGAATCTGCAGAGGGCTTTAAATTTGAACAGGCAGGCAGTGAAAAAGAATATTCGCAATGTAACATAAAGTCTCTCACACACGACTCACCGCGCTCTCTAGAGGAAATGCTGTGAACGTGGAATGCAGTAGTGTGTAAAGCACATAACCGCTGGACTCAGGAGAGGTGTAAACATGTTCTGTAGACTGTAGAATTATGCATCTCTGTCTGGCAGTCTGATGGCAAAAGGCAATTAACTTAAGTCTTATTGTAAAGCAGTTCTTAACTAAACCTTGAGGCATTAACAACCACACAGGTAAGTTATTTAGCTGGTTAGTTAGGCATCTTGTGACATGTATGATGAGCTTATAGGCAGATTTTCCTGTCATGCTGGATAAATAGCATTTCAGGCGGGTGGCACATAGTATCGAAACACTAATAGAGAATATGCAAAATGAAGTGGTAGGCTACTCCAGTCAAAATCTGTTCTTGCACAGATGCTCCTAAATCCAAAATTCTGCTAGCATCTTAAAAAAAAAAAGAAAAGCATTGAGTGATACTTGGTGTGCTGTATTATTGTTAATAAGAATACTCTGTCAGGACTGAAGCAGTCATCCAATGATTCTATTGATTTCAGCTGTCTACATGGCTTATTCCCGTTTGTGTCCTCATAGGAGGAAAGTTATGACCTCGTCACCTCAGACAGTGTTTTGGAACCGGCCAGTCACATCTGAGGAACGGCTACCTCATCCACTCACAGAGGGCAGGTCCTCTAGTTCCTCATCGTCCAACCAATCAGAGCAGGGATTTATTCGGACAGGCAGTAGCCCATTGGCTGTGCCAGGGAGAAGGTGAGTCTAAAGCGTATATGTCAGTGTGTACATGGTTGATTTTAAATATTGAAATAGTTATAGGGCCACAGTTTGACCAGAGATTGCACCAGTGTGGTTATTTGGCTTTACCAGTTGGCTTGTTTTATACATTAAAAACTCCAGAACCAAGAGATAATTCTGCCTGTTTGTTATGCGGTTGTGCAAGTATCTGTATATGGTTCTGCTCACAAGTCAGGTTCTGTAAACTGTCACGACGTGCTTTTCTTTTTTGTGTGTTTCTCAGCATTCCTGGTAATTTTATTGACAGATTTAATTGCCTGTCAAACGATTATTATTGTAACCACTGCTGGTAGCCAGCAGGGGCCTCCCTAACCTCAGGGGTCCTTTTCAGTTGCATGATTTTCGTGTCAGCAGATGATTCCGTCTTTGACACTTTCTGCTTTGCAAAGCTTTTGCAAACCTTGTTTTGCTTAAAATAATGTATTTTTTGTGGCTGCTGGTTTTCTCAGATCTTTAGGTTATTTAATAAGGGTTTCTCATTCTCAGTATTTGGTGCTTAAACTGTTTATTGTTTAATACATAGTGTGTAAATTATTCATGTGTCTATATTTGTATCTTTGTGTCTTTTGGTAAGAGAGTATACTAGGCTGTTCTTTATTTTAGTAACCTGTGGAACATATCGCATGCACATTGCACATTATGTGAACTCCCAGGTTTAGTGTAATAATTCTGTTTGTGAAATTGAACACAAATTTGTGAGAGATGTGGGCTGCAGTGCGTGTTGAGTGGTATGTTGATGTTTATTGTATATTCAGTTTCTAATGTATGTGTGACTTAATGATGAAATTAATGATGTTCCTGACGGAACAACAGGAAATCTCCTTATCTTCATATTTCATATATATATATATATATATATATGTATGTGTATATATATATATATATATATATATATATATATATATATATATATATATATATATATATATATATGTATGTATGATATATATATCACAAAATTATATTGGGAGAAAAATGGTACATGTTTAAAGGTTTTTTTTTGGCATGTTTTTGGTTTATTTATTTATTTTTCTTGGGCTCGGTGGTGCTTTGGGTGGTGCTTTGGTGGTATGTTTTTTGCCTATTTAACCTGCTATGTTTGACAGTTTTAGTCTGCTTTAGTTCACTTTGTCCTTAGTCATTGTTCCAGTGACAGGAAATTAATAGTGTTGTTGTTATTGCAAGTTTGTTAAAAAATTGTGGGGTGATTATATTTAAGATATTTGACAGCCTGCTCAGGCAGGAAATGGTCCAGAACTTGACTTTGCTGAAATAATAAGGTATAGAATTGACGTGTGCCATTATATCAGTCATTGTGGCTGAGCTCTTTAGGTTCTTGTCCTCTCTCGTCCCTGTTCTAAAAAACTTTCTGAAAGCTATGTGGTTCAGGTTCACTACTCTCCAGTCGGTTCAGTCTGCAGTGTTATATTTATTCATGGGATTTTTTTTGTTCTCCTTTAAATGACATATTTAAATGACATAATAATAGTTCCTTAAAACCTTACTTACACAAAAGCATTATTATTATAATTGAGATCCAGGAGTGATTTTCAGTGTTTGTGTGTGTGTGTGTGTGTGTATGCATGTTGGCTTAAAAGTGCTAACACTGCTTAAATAATACAGAAATGCATACATTTCTCCATTTGACTGACTTACAACAACTGCTGACTAAGTTTTGGAGCCCTTTCACTCTCCTGATTGCCCTGCTAGTGCTGTGACTCATTTCCTTTCCCTAAACCCACCAATTATTTTTGCTTTTATCACAGGGTGTTTCTTATGTCTTTCTCTCTGTGTCTGGATACCTCTTTCTCCTATTTGACCTAAAGCCCCTGTCTACTTATTTATGTCATTTTTGTTATGTTTTTACTATGAATCTGCAGAGAAAGTGGAGAGTTTTTTTCGATGACAGATTTTTCTAATTACCTTTTCTGTTATTCGATTAAAGTTGGACGGGACTAAATTTAACACAGGTGACTTCAAAGCTGCCAAACTAGCAATCAGAGCAAGCTATTTGAATATGCCAACTCCTTGCATTCATACTCTCAACTTTAAACCACAGACAAAATCCCAGCCTTTTAAGGTTATTTAAACGTTTCATGTTTATTACGCTGTTGTTTGTATTGTAGCTACACTCTGCTGTACTACACTCTGTCATTTGTTGCAGGACCCTACTATAGGTAATTAACACTATTTACTAGAGCATGATAGATAGCGGGCCACCTTTAATGTATGAATAAAAAGCTAAACCGTTAGCTGCTCCCCCTCTCAGCGTCACGGTTGACAGTATTTCCCTACAGTCGTACTGTATAGACATGGTGCATGAAAAAAACGCATCAAGATTTTCTCCAGACTTTATTATAGTACAATAAATAACATAGTACGCTGCAACCACTGCATATAACTGCAGTTTGTTCGCTTCATTTGAATCAAAGAAGCAACAAGCAGAAGTACAGCCTCGAATTCTCACCAGTCATACAGAAATACCACTTACTCAGCTTCACATAGCTCTGTAAGAGGGGGTGATCTCCCTGTGTTGTCCTCCTTTTGTAGAACGGGATGTGCCCAGTTTATGTATCGTTTATCTGTTGTGCTTAATGAAAAAAAAAAGATGTAGAATATTTAGACAAAAAGCACTCGGGCTTGGTGTGAGGGTCCTGCTGTGTTAAAAATCATTTGTATTTTCGGTCAAAAAAAAAAAAATACTTTCTGTGAATAGGCCTCAACATTGGTAATAACACTGGTTGGTGTGTCTTTACTGTTATGACAAGAATAAATATAATAAATAAAAAGTAAATATTTAAAACAGTGTTGACAGGGGCTTGAACATTTCATCTCTCTCACTTTCTGTCTTTCACCAGTCTTAATATATGTTATCAATCAAGTGAGATTAATGTAACTGCAAGTCAGAGTCTCTCTCTCTCTCTCTCTCGCTCTCTCTCTGTGTCTGTCTCTCTCGCTCTCTCTCAGGTCTATGGTGGAGTATGCTCGTTCTGGCTCCTCGGTCTCTACAGAGTATGGTAGTTGGCAGATTGTTTCAGGCTGCGGAAGTATCCATGACGCTGCTCCTCTTCCTACCGAGTCGCCCCTGCCCTTCAGCTTCCAGGACGAGGGTCCCAATGGCCGCATGTAAGTCCCATGCACTTTTCCCATCCTACCCCACCCCACGTTCCTCTTATTCACCATTGCTTTGCTGCTTTTTTCCTGCTCTACCCCTCCTTTCAGCCTAGCAATGCAGGGCTGGGCCAGTGAGAGGGCTGCTCTAACATGAGACTTTGATGCAACATTGTGTGAGAGTGTGTGTGAGAGAGTTCTGGATTTTTCTGTATAGGAGGTTATGGGTTTAGTTCTCCAGTAGTGCTGCTTCAGGTGCTTTTTATGTGGTACTAATCCTTTTATGGGGGTTTAATTCTGTAGCTGTAATATGCAAAGATCAAAGGACTGATGGGTACAAGAAGGCTGCGTGGTGGTGCCAGTGGTCTTGTGCACAGTCAGGAATCTGGATGCCGGGGAGCGTGCGTTGGTTTTGAAGTTACTCTCACAATGAAACATCTGACGGAACAGAATGATGAGGCCAGCTAAAAGAGAAAAATCAGGGTATTAGATTGCAGTATTTCTCTCCCTCCGTCCCTCTTTCATTTATTTCTTCTGTTTTCTCAGAGTTGCTGAAGGATTCTGTCTTTCTGCTCGATCAGGCAGGCAAATTGAGTGCGTCTCCTCGACAGTGCACGCAGTCATCTTCTGCAAATAACATCCATCTGTCTCTGTTCAGAGTGGAATAGAGGGGGAGGAGAGGGAGTGATATGAAGAGATGCACCCAATTATTTTGTTAATTACAAAATGCGCTCTAAATCTTTTTAGTAAGCATGTTAAGAGCGGTGTAATAAAGTTACAGAGATAGAAATGAGTTCATACTGGAAAAGCAATCTCTGTTGTTATTTTTATTGTAATCCTTTTAAGTTGTTGAATCTTTTCTTGCTCTCTCTCTCTCTCTTTACCTTCCTTTGCCTGTCCTTTGTTCCTTTTCTTACTCACTCTTTCTCTCTCTCTTGCACTTGCTTTTCTCTCCTTTTCCCCCTCTCTTATTCTTTTCCTCGTACTCGCCTTTTCCCACCCTCCCTTCCCTCTCTTTCCTCCTCTCTCTCCTTTACTGTACATCTCTTACTTTCCCCCTCCTTTTCACCCCCTTCTTCTTCTCTGTTGCGCTGTCTCTGTGTCTGTAGGTGTACGTATGGATCAGAGAGGCAGGCTCGGTTGGAGGCGGTGAGGGAAGTGTTCTTGGCGGCCTACAGCTCCACAGTGGGCTTGAAGTCTTCCTCTCCCAGTTCATCCGGCGCGATCACCGGGCTGCTGGAGCAGTTTGCCCGCGGCGTCGGCCTCCGAGGCACCAACACCATTGTCTGAGTCCAACCCCTCCTTTCTTCCTTTCTCTCCTTTGTCCTGTCCTCCTTTCGTCTCTTCTTCCTGTATCGCTGTCCTGCGTGTGTGATGGCGAGGAGTCACCAATAGAAGTGTTCCCCGGACTCCCTCTCATCTCTTCAGTCTGACATTTTCCTTTTTTTGCTGCAGAGTCCTTCACTCTACACTAACTCACCATCCAGTGCATTTAAGTCTCATGAAGTACATGTGTATTTTAATACCTCTCATAGCAGATCACATCTGTGTTCAAATCCAAAAGCAACACTTCACCCAAAGCCTCCAAAGAAATCTTCAGCACCCACCGCCTTTAAAACTTGGCCACCCACCTGCTGTTCTCTCTTTTTTTATTTTTTATTTTTTCCCCTCCGCCCCCCCTATCCATCCCTCTGTGTGGACACCATTCTACCTGGACTTGAAAGGAGAAGAAAAGTGCCAAACTTTAACCTCGGGCTACCTTTTATTTCTGTTGTCCTTTTAAACCTTTTATTTACTTTTTTTACTTTGTTTTTACACACCAGATGTGACTGTCAGGGTGCCTCTAGAGAGTTGATGCTTAAACATAATTAACCCTATTGTTCCTTTTCTGTTGCTCCTAGTTTTGCCCCTGCCTATCAAAACATTTTTTTTTGGTGAAGGCAGTAAGATGTGCGGGCATGAATGAAAGAATAAATCCGAAAAAGGGAAAAGGGTTTCTTTTAACTCAACTTCATTTTGCTAAAGCCATATTCCTCAGGCTCTTGGAAAAAAAATTAAATGTCATTTCTAAGTGGACCTGCAAGGCTGTGAAGGAAAACAAAAAACAAGAAAACAAGAACATGTCAACCTGAAAGTGACAGTCTGTCCACAGGTGTGTAACTGTAAGAGGGAAAATGTGTCTTCCTTGGGGATAAACTGTACATGAAGAAGCTGCTAGTTGTTTCAGCCCTATATTTGCTTAGAAATGGCACTTGCGAAGCAGGAATGTGGCGATGATTTGATTGATTTTTTCTTTCTTAGCATTTCTAAATAGATCTAGAGAAATTGTCCATCCTCTTTTTTTCCTTAAGATTTTAAATGCCTAAAGCTGATTTGAAATATTGAGAAAGGTGAAAAATGTAGCTGGGTCTGGCCTGGTGGGTGTTTTATATATAAGGTCATTAATCAATAGAAGTGTTTGTGGGTTTATGTAATATTGTGCCCCTGTTCTTAATTTGGTAATGCTCACCTGTTTCTAGTCAAGCTTTAACATGCAAAGAAGTAGCAGACTGGCAGTTCATCTGTGTCCACCCCACCCCACTTCTTTCCCATTACAATCACAAGAGTGCACATGTTAACATGGTATGTACTCCATGCTCCTACTGTACACGGTTTCTTCAGTTTCAGTCTGGCCCTTAGCTTTCTGAGTTAGCTGTTTTTGGTCAAACCCCTGCGTCTGATAGACCTACAGTACCATCATCAGTACATGTTATGAAAGTATGAGCAAATATACTTTGTAGCAGATCTAGGACGTCGTGACTGGGCCTGATAATGCAGCGCCACCACTATTACATGCACCTCATATGTTTTGAGCACTTGTGGTGTTTTGAGAGTCTTAGTCTACAGATGACAGGAGTTTGAATATGAAACTAAGGCAGCACTTGAAGTTCAGAGTTTAGAATTTGGGATTCGTTTGTCTTCTTAATGCCAATGTCTTTTAATGGCCTTTTTACCTCAGGACCATGTGTTGTGCCTTTTTTTATTTTGTTTTTTTTGTTTTAATAAATATGGAGGCTACTAGACTGGTTTTTAGTTTTTCTTTTTTTCCCCCCCAGTATATTTTCTGCCTGTTATGGTATGCATCTTTTGCCATTCAAGTGCTTGATTTTTTAAAAAATATATTTTAATTGCTTAAGAGTCTTCTTCTGTTGAGTTACATTGGAACACTTCTTGGTTAAGTATGTTGTAGATCTGGCCTTTAATCCCCACCCATTTGTTTGTCGCAAGATTTGCTGTGTTTGTTTTATTTGGTTCTACAGAAACAGATAATTAAGTCAGATTTTTTTAAAAGCCTATCCAGAATTACCCCATGCTGGGTACATCAGAACGTTTCTGAATCTTAACCGCAATCAAACTGATCAAAATAGTTATTTGTCCCATGTATGCGCCGTTGTTATGCACACAGAAGTGGGCATCCAGCATTAAAAAATAAATTAAAAGAAGTTTTGCATGAGCTACCCCCTTTTTGTTTTGTCACTCAGTTCAGAAATTTCAAGTTGGAGATTTTTAATGTGGTCAACGAACTTTTTAACTTAAAGATGAACTTTCAGTTATAATCCGTTTCTTTTTCCTGTGTTATGTAATGAAATGCTTATTTGCACTCATCCTTTCATAACTGTAAAGAGTGGTGCACATGTTTTATTTGTTTATACAGGCTTTGGTTTTAATTTTAATTTTATCATTCTCCATTAATAATCTCCTTGCTGTTGTCAGGGAGACGTGGGACACAGAGGGTTATGTTCTTCCGGTGAAAATAAAAAGAATCAAATGAAGGCTTTGTTTTTGTCTTGATGCCAAATTACAGACGATTAAAAAGAACGTTTTTTCTTTATTCTTATGTTTAGAGGGTTGCTTGATTTACCCAGCGCTGCTCTTTTTTGTGCCCCTGCCCTATATATTTTTTCTGTGGTTTCCACAACTCTTACCAGCTGATTAGTTGGTTCAGGTGTGTTAATAAGTCTCATGTATGTTAGAGCAGGTTTTCTGTGTCTAGAAATGCGATTAAATGTTGCTCCCACCAAAAACAGGCTTCCCCCTCAGGCAGTTAACCAGTTGTGCTAAATATCACTGAGAATTGCAGTCGCAATACATTTACAAGCTCAAAGATGGAAATATTATGGGTTTGGTAATTTCATGGAAAACTCTGTTACGTATATATTTTTTCCACAACAATTAATTACGTGATTTTCTTTAATTGTTGAAAAAGGTATGTACACACAAAAGTATTTCAGCACAGTCATAGTTTGAAAATTCTTAAACCTTTTTCATATAAAAGAATTAATTTTCTGAACACAACAGTACTAAACATTTTAACACTGCTGCGCTACTACATGCTTTTGAACCACTTCAGTCAGCCAATGAGCATGCAGTAGCGGTAAGGACAACCAATCAGCGCTTGGTAGCATTAGCGATAGTGTCCTACTGGACAAAACTCATTTCTGTAAAAAATAATAATAATAATAATAACCTGGAGTCAACATTGGCATCGTTTAGCACTGCTGAAGCCGCTAGTGGTGAATCGGGGGTGAAGTTTATGCTGAATTTCTTCTAGAATGGTACATAAACAGCTGCTAATGTTTGCTTTGAAGAGGAGGGAGTGTGCGGTCTTTTCCTTGTTTCTTACTATGGGGGTGGGCACCATAACTTTCTGGAGATATTGCCCCATATTTGTGTGAGGTATACATTTGACAGCTTGCATCATCTCACAGATATCTCCTTTAAAATGATTTTTATTTAGTGACATTTGAAATATAACATTAACCTCTGTCTATACAGACCAGTCAAAAAGCACCTGTGTTCTAATATATGTATTTAAATGTTTATATGCTCACTGCTGAAATAAAACATATGATATTATTTATCGATTCTCAAAAGAAGCGCCAACCAGCACTAGAGTTATTCCAGAATCTAGCCGTCCTCGCAGGACCACGGTCGGGAGACCACCGGTCCAGTGTGCAAGATTACTTGAGCCGAGTTTTGTTTGCCGGTGTTTTGTCGCCCCCTACTGGCAGAGCCGGAGCACGACGCCCCTCTCGCGCTTCCCTCCGCGCTCTGAGCTCGGCGCGCGCGCGGCGCCGCACATGGAAGCGGCTCGTGCGTGAATTGGCGTCACGCAGGTGAAACGCAGCGGCTCGCGCTCCGTCCTCCGCTCACTTTCCCCCTCTCACTCTCTCCAGTGCGCTCGTGTGTCTGTGTGTTCCTCGCGCGGATGGAGAGGCGCTCTGGACCAACCTGCTGCTGGACGGAAAAGTAGAAACTTCGTTATTATTTGAAGGAAATTAGCAAGAAATAAAACAGAAGCTCGTGCCGCTCGTGCCGCTCGTGCCGCTCGCGCCTCACCATGGCCTCAATCGGGGACTTCGACCCGCTCCATTCCACAGTGCCGGCAACTAAGATTGAAGTTACTGTCTCGTGCAGGTGAGTCTCACATACTGTATTACAACGTACGTCTGAACATATAGAGAACTATAAAACTGTACTGTAAATAAAGCAGTCCGGGATGTGTTCATTTACACGACCTGAAAGAATCCAACTAAAGAACTGGCTTTTTATTCGGATGCCCCTTTCCACCTTAAATGGCGCAGCAGTTATTTATTTCCATTTAAGGTGGCACTGGATATTCGAACAGAAAACTGGAAACACACTCAGAGCTCAAAATTGCTGCTTAAACTTACTCACGCATGATTTTATTATATTCATACACATATTTGCTGGTGGCTGTGTTGTGGCTCCTCGCGCTCTCGCCACACGTTGAAGCGCAGAGCGCGCGCTGCGATTTTAAGGTAAACATGACCGTAACACGTATGCCGGGTGAGAACGGTGGAGGAGACGTGCTGTGATGAGAGTTTTAGAGCTGTTACAAGTTTACTGTGAGTTGCTGGATGTTCTGTGGCATCAGTTCACTATGTGTCCAAAAGTCTGTATACATTTAATAGTGTTTGCCACCCTGTGCTGCCAGGATTTGATTGCATTCAGCCATAAGAGCGCTATTGAGTTCAGGGGCTGAGGTTGGCTGGTTAGTTCTGGATTACAATCACTTCATTCCAGCGATGGAGCTTCATTACTCCAATGCTGGGGGACTTTATACCCCTATAGCTGCTGCTGCCCTTTGCATTAGGCGTTGTGACCTTAGGCTCAACTCCCAGTTTATCAGAATTAACCATATATATATATATATATATATATATATATATATATATATATATATATATATATATATGTCCAAAGAAAAACAAGTATGTCCCAACTTTACAGGGGAGGACAAATACAGTCTGCGCTTTTAATGTATGTTTGTTATGAAGACATTTTCTAGATTTTCCAGAGTTTTAAATGATGTAGAAAAATAAAAATATACAAAAATGGAGATATATTTATTTCTTTGGACAGGTGATAGATTTTTTGTGTTATTTTGCTTAAATACATCACACAACCACTGTTAATACTGCCTGTTATGATGCCGGAATCTAAGCTAGAGGTTACACAGACTTGTTAACTTAATTAAGTCACTAACGACACCTCAGAAAAGACATTGGTCATTGAAGGCTCCATACATCCGATTTTCTACAGGCTAGCAATAAAAAGTCATATGTGGCTGTAAAGTTAGAAGGTGGTTATTCTGATTTTCATTGAGTTCAGGTGCTCTAAATTATTATGGCTCTCTGGGCCTCCCCTTGAGTAGTGCAGAGGTGGGGTTGGGTCTCAGCAAGGCCACCTAGAGTGTGCCTAATTCTGATACAAATTTGTGGAGATCCATGGCTCATCAGAAAGGGCACATCATAGACTGACATGTAGAGCATTCCCTTGTCTTGTGGTTTTGCTTGTGATGCCAACAGTTGGGGAAAAATATCTAAACATAATCTAAAATCCTGGATTTATCATCATGAGGAGGAGGTTTTCCTGATCTTTAAGCTGGAAAGTCTTGCTGTAAACACTAGTGTGTCACCACTGTAGGCATGTTTACAACAGATGCAGTGGTTATGTTTTCATATGGTTGGGACTGTCTCTTTAAAGCCTGAATCAGATCTCTTAGGCTTTCCGGAGAGTTGTAGGAAGGATGTGGATGCACACACACGCACAGCCTCCTCTGTTTTTTCCCCAGAAACACTGCCTGCAACAGGGCCTCAGGTGTAGGTTTGTGAATGTGTGTTTTGGGGGACGGCCTATCTGTGGTGGGCAGAAAGGTCCTCCTGAATTTAGCTCTTTATCAGTTAAAGCACAGTCACAGCACCACAGAGCTCAATTAACAATGTCATACTAAATGTCTGTAGAAATTTCATTCTGTGTGTATCATTTCTGAACCATACCTACCTACACACACACACATACACCTACACACCTACACACCTACACACACACACACACACACCTACATAATCAAGATAGAAGCATGAACGTTTGCTGTAAGGTTCCTGAAGATCTTAGTATTTCTGTCAGCTCCCTATAGACGACTTATGCTCCTCCATGTCTGTCACAGCGGAGCAGATGTTTCCACCAGTTTCAGTCCAGCAGATATATGTCTCACTCAGTCTCACAGGGACTCACTACAGATGTGTTCAGATGTGTCTGGTGTACGAGGGGAACCAGAACACTGTGGCTACCTACACACATAAAAAACATGTAAAGATGCTTTTCTGTCTCTGTCTTTCGCTCTCATGCTCTTTCTCTCTCCCTTTCTTTCCCATGCTCTCTCTCTCTCTCTATCTCTCTCTCTTTCTCTATTATTCCCTTTTTTTGCGTTTCCGTCCCTGTTGTCTCTGTCTCTGTGGATCTTTATGTCTGGCTCTCACTCACTCTTTTTCTATTTTTTCATTATAGATCCCTCTATATATCACTCTTTGTCTATAATGTAGATCTTGTATACATCTCTGCCTTTCTCCATCTCTCTCTTTCTCTCAGTTTTTTTGTCTCTCATGTATATACCTTTTCCTCTCTCAGTTTCTCTCAGAGGGTCCTTTTTTATCTATCCCTCACTTTTTTGTCTCTGTCCTCTCTCTCAGTCTTATGTCTATCTTGTATATACATCTGCTTCTCTCCATCTCTATCTCTGTGTTTTCTTGTTTGTCTTGTACATACCTCTTCATCTCTCTCCATTTCTCTCTCTTTCTCCCTCTCCTGCTTTCTCTGGATCGTGCTTTCTGTTCGGTCACTTGCTGAACAGAAGACGATGAATGAAATGTGCTGCTCCGTCACAGGAAGTCTAAAAATGCATGTTACTTATAGCTCCCCCGACTTCTCTGCGTATGCCAGCGTGCAGGATTATGAGGCTGATTTATGGTTAAGAGCAGAACTAATCTTGTGTGCTACAGTGGGAGGCGCGTACAGGAGCAGTGACAGTGTTCCTCACTCAGACTGCAATTCATAAGAGTCTTAGACACAGAATCCTAGAATGTGTGGAAACACCTGATGATCATGTCAGCTGTGTATACCAGTGGAAATAGTCTTGTGGTGTTCGGTTGTATTTGCTCCAGAAAAACTTGAAAAATATATATTTTTTAAATATTCAAGTAGTATTAATACAGTAAGTAGTGCTTTTACATATATCAGTGTATTTATTTAACCCTTTCCAAGTTTTTGTGGAAACAACACAGTGTTATTTGCAGTTATCATCTAAAACCTGCTTTGACTGCTCATTGATGTGCTTCATTAAGCTAAATCAAGATTGGTAGTAAAGGAATTGAATGAATTTATACAATGTCTGGAGGGTCCAGAAAGATGTTATATACTTCTTTCTAAATATGATATTCATACTTTGTTTTTTTGCTAATTTACATCTGTTATTATTATATATAGTGTTTTTACTGGTGAAAATACACATGTTGCTAAGATAAAGGCTTTTAAACAAAGTGGCAGTGGAGAATGAATGACTGAGTCTGTTCAGTTCATAAATGAAACTGGTCAAAAAAGATAAACAAGGAAAAAAACACTGCAAGCACCGTTATTGGATTTGATCTGAGTGCTAAGAAAACATTATTCACATTAAAAAAATGTTATTTGTATTGCAGAGTTTGTAAGACAGTTCATGTTTTATTTTAAGCTTCTACCAGATTATATAAATTATTGGATAATAAATAAATCTATAGGATGTAGCAGTTTTACAGTGACTCCTTCCTGCTGCTGTTTTCCTTCGGACTGAAACTTGTACTCACAGTCAATGACATGTCTAGAATTAGAATTAGCATTAGCCACTATTTGCCACTTGTTTGACCTCCGCATTTAACCCACCCGTGCAGTGAAACACTTTAAACCTGTCCACTCACAGGTGTTCATGTCCATTTGTTGAAGAACTGAAGGATAAAGAATTTGACTCTCCTTCATGTTCTTGTGTGCTATGTAGGCACATGTTTTATTTGTAAATAACCAAAATTTTGAGTGGAATCTGTAACGTTAGCCATGATATCCATGCTGGGAATACCGAGTTAGCCTTTTCTTATATCTAGCAGACGACCCATGGTTAGATAGATAGATACTTTCTTGATCCCAGAGGAAAATTCAAGAATCGTTGGTGTGTGACGTGGTGCCGCTAAGCCTTCTTGTGACAGGTCTCATGCACACTGCTATAGGAGGCGTTCCGGGCCTGAAGTGTCAATGGCAGAGATGCTGTTTTCCCAATTATAGAGTAGTGTACCAAGAAAATGATTTTTAATCTGTTATTTTAAGGTAAAATCATTACATAATGTTGCTTTAAAGAAGATTCTTTAGGATGGATTTGCTCCAAAGAACCATTTTTGGCAGCATTTTTTTTAAGAGTGTTCAGTGGGGTTGAAAACATTATGGGAGCCTTATTTAAAAAGGTTTTCCACACTCACAGACTTTTATTTAGAGCAGCTTCCTTCAAAGATCCATCCACGGAAGGGTTCTTAAGTGAACCAAGAGGGGGCTCTCCTATGGGATTGCTTCAAAGAACAGTTTTTTGGCAGCTGTATTTTTCAGAGTGTAGCAGGGGAGTCTGTTTGTTGTCTTATGTAAAACCTGACCGCCACCGTCACTTTATGTATGGAGATCCTGTTAGACACACATTGAGCGTAGCTGACGCACCAGAGTGCCACAAACACACGCGCACACACTTCTTATGAATCTTGCGAATGATCCTGAGCTTCACCCCAGACACGTTCATCAGTCAGAACCTCGGCCTATTGCTTTTACTGCTGCGTTTAATATTTAGGACATGAAAGGGGCTCGGAGGATTTTGTAGCTGAGGGGAGTTGAATATGAATGCCCCTGGCCTTTCTGTCTGTCTCTCTCGCTGTCTTTCTATCTCTCTCTCTCGCTTTCCTCTGAGCTCCTGCCGGCTCCGTGCATGAAGGCAGTTCCCCGCTGGGTTATGGGGGCTCCAGAGAGAGTATGTGTGTTGGTGTGTGGTTTGTTTTTGCCCTAGGTGTACCTTTAGCAAACCTTCTATTATCATATGAGATCCAGGCCTTTTAGCTATTCTTGGCTGTTGACAGAGGTGCTGTTATTCACATCTGTTTGTGCCAGTATTGTTTTCATCGTTCTACATTTTTCAGATTGACTTGCTGTCTAATTTGCAGGCTACTCTTTAATAATTAGAGGTTGTTTGGTGTGCGTGTTGGTGTAACTCAACCCAATTAAAACACAGACGCTTACAAATTACTGCTATTATGTAACAGAGGTGTAATTATGTAATATTTTTACCCTTTGTTTGTTAGCCACCCATTACTGGCTCAGGTGTGGTCACATGATGGAATTAATGTCACACAGAAATAGGAAATAGCCACAACCACTAGAGGATAAAGAAAACACTTGTTCAGCTAACAGCCTTTGCTTCTCGTCTAACACTAAGGCTGCAGTCTAGGTGGGCTGCTAGGTTATTAATGTTCCAATCAGCAAGCAATGCAGCCTCCATTCTGACAATTCTTGAGCTACCAGACCATAAGATGACACACACACACACACACATATATATATATATATATATATATATATATGTATATATATATATATATATATATATATATATATATATATGTATATATATAGTTTGTTTTTTTTTTTGGTTTTTTTTTTTAACTGTGTTTTAACAGTAGTAAGAGACCCATGGCTATGCACCGAAAGCCAGAACACACCCCTGGTCTAGCTCCATTTCTGGAGAGACATGTGCTGCATGTCATATACTTATGGCTGGAAAAGTGACACAGTTTTAAAAAATGATGCACATTTGTAGATGCTATAGTAGCTACACTTAATTAGACTGTTAGTCTATACAAATCAGCCTACCTCTCACCTGCTAGTACAATTCGAGTCCCATAATCCCACCCCTGCTTTTAATCCCTGGGTTATTATTATTATTATTATTATTATTATTATTGTTGTTGTTGTTGTCAATAGAAGTGATATTTGCTCATATCTTTTAAAATTTTGAATGTAATGCTGAATATCCACCGATGCACATGCCAACATGTGAATACCGACACGTCTTTGTTTTCTCTTCAAGCGCTGATTACAAGCAAATTATTGTTTTGCCTGCCACGTTTATACACATCAGTGTTTTGTTTGTCAGTTTACTGTCATTCACAGTTTTTCTTCATCAATTTTTGAGCTCAGGCTTCTTTTCAATGATGTGACAAAGCCTTCACCAGACAGCGCTATCTCTCTCGGCTGCAGACTAGCTTTTAGAACACAGCTATAGATCAGAGATTTATTCTGAGAAACAACTTGAGCATTGTTGGTGCAGCATAAAACACAGAGACTCAACAAGCTGTGGTCAAAACTTATTTTTTTCTATTTTTTTCTTCCACAAAAAAACATGGCACAAACATTTCTGAAGGAATGACTTTAGAACTATTTGGCATTTGTACAGTGGAATTTGACTTCCACACCCAAGCACGTACACACAGATACTAGGGGGCAGTGAGCACACTTGCCAGGAACAGTGGGCAGCGCTATCCACAGCACCTGGGGAGCAGTTGGGGGGTTAGGTGCTTTGCTTAAGGGCACTTCAGTCTCGTCCTTTTGGTTTAGGGCAGAGGTCACTAATAGGCAGACTGTGGTCCGGGTTCGGATCAGACGTTGTTCAATGCGGACCCAAACTGATAATCTATTGAGAAGGATTTAATGTTGACGGTAGACGGTCTTTGCGGCGCAGTAACCTCACAGACCAATCGCATGCGTTGTAAAATCAAATTCGAGAAGCAGCAGTCGGAGAATAAAGCGAGTCAGATGGCGTGCTCTAAAAAAAGAAAAGTCGATGTTAAAAAACGACTTTTCAACCAGGAATGGACCGAGACATTTTTCCCACTGGCAGCTCCAAACCATCATGTCTTATATGTTGTGAGACCATGGCGCTAATTAAAAGCAGCCACATATCTCAAATTCATTCATTATCTTCCATGTTATCCCGCTAGTCGGGGTCACGGGGGGCTGGAGCCAATCCCAGCATCATCAGGCGAAGGCTGGGTACACCATGGATAGTTCGCCAGTCAATCGTATGGCCAACACTCACTCACTCACACCTACGGGCAGTTTAGAGTGAGCGATCAACCTAAGATGCATGTGTTTGGACTGTGGGAGGAAACTAGAGTACCTGGAGTAAACCAACTCAAGCACGGGGAGAACATGCACACTCCACACAGAACAGCCCAAATGTGTGAAAATGGTCCTAAGACAATTTCAGCCCAGGTGTAAAGTCCTGGCTAGAAAACCAAGAGCTCACTTCTCTCACTAAACAAGAGAAAGTATAGAGGAATACAAGAGTAAGACTAACCATTTTATTTACTTTTTTTAAATAAATACGCACTTCATAATACACTTTTTTTCAAAAGCATTTTTAATGTAGCCCTTGTTTTTACTTAAAGTGATAAAAAAAAGCATTTATTAAGTTCAGAATCTCAGTTTAACATTTAAACAGTACATATACCGAAATAAAAGATACGGCACTGAATCATAACATAAGTTAGAAAGGATGACGGTCTGGACCTTGGCCTGAGGAAATCTCCTCTAACTGGACCTCACTGACTTCTAATTAAATACCCCTGGTTTAGGGGATCTAACTGCTGACCTTCCTCCGGGCCACAACTGCCCCACATGGACCAATAGAAAGGGTCCAAAATGACTTGAATCAATGTTGTTTTTTTACTCTTAAAAAGTTAATTTTGGTTTGTTTTGCAGTTTACAATGTTTTTCTGTGTCATTCTTTGATGAAATGTCTTCGTTTTACGGACTAGCCAAGTTATTTTATAAAGCTGGAGTCTCCTCCCTCGCATTACCAGCCTAGATGTGTCCAAACATCAATTATTAACAAAGCTGCAGAGAAATTTTTCTTGCTGCATATTTAACAATGGGGTCCTACGAGTCGATTTGGACTGTCATGTATGTTAAAGAACCAGATTATTTGATTGATCAGCCTCGTAAAAAATCGATTGGCTGGCTTTGTGACTGTGTTGTAATTTGCATTTCTCTGTCGTTCATTTTGACAGGAGTTTACTGGACATGGACACTTTTTCCAAGTCAGATCCAGGTAAGGAAAGTTCTTTGTTTTCTAGACTGAGACACCAGATAAATATGCACCGGCTGTTACACATCTGTAGTTCATCAGTTGGCTTTAATGCAGTTAGCTCTGATTATCTGTCTAAGGCCTGCAGTGGTGCTTCTTGTTAAAATGCCAAATCAATGCGCCCCTCAGGACAACTAATCATTAACTAGTTCTGCATCACGTAGCTGAAGTTGCTGCTGGAGTAGTAGTGTCTGAGCGAGCGAGCGAGGATCCGTAGTCAATATCTCCGCTCATTGAGGGTCCTCTCTCGGGTTAAAAGCAGCAGCATGAGCAACATTAACACACTGATTCAAGCTTGTGACCTTTCTGGGGATTGGAAGGGCAGCGTGTGGAGTCAGGAGCGGTGACAGTCTGTGTCATTTAAGGTGCAGACAGTTCATTTTACACGGACGAGAGCGCACGTGTGTGAAAGAGGGGAATTTAGACTTGCAGGCAGGGGGAAAATCATTTCTCTCTTTATTCCTGACTTTGACATAATCCTCATGCATTGGTAGATCTTCAGGCTATCACATGTCAGCAGCGCCACTCTAACAGTATAAAGACCAGCACATTCCTCCTTTTCATGAATGAAGGCTGTCACAACATCTTTTTCAACTGTTGGCCATGCAGTGCTGCCCAAAAGCATCACACTCTACACAACACACTGAGATAGAGAAAAGCCCATTAGTCTGACAGGCAGCCTTACAGACACCTTCCTCCTTACACTGCACAGTGACAGGAACGAGGGGAACTATGTTTTTCTTTTACCCAAATAGCCAGTGGCCCTTTGTGATCCCAGGCACAGAAGAACAACAAAGCTAGATAAGTGGGGATCTTTATCGAATTTCATAAATGAGACTTACAGAGCCTGTAAATAATAACAAAAACAAATCTGTGTACAGAAACAAAGAAATAAAGTAAAATAGTAAATGAGGCAGTTTAGATGAACCATTGAAACACTGCGTTCATCCCTTTGCTTACAAAGAGCATCTCCGATGGTGGCAAGCAACACCAATGTTAACTCTTGATTTGATGCTGTGGTCAAAATGGTCACTTGCCAAGAGTGTCAGCCATCGTTGCTCTTACTTTTACTCTTACACTTACTTGGCTACTTTTTTCTAAAATGATCTAAACAGGAGCAGAACCTTCAACATAATTGACAAGAGATTAGAATACGCCATCAATGCAGTTCGTTTTTCTCACATTCTGTTTATAATTTTAGTTAATTTTGAAATATTTTAAACTAAAAACTGTACATATTGCACCTTTACCAACATTTGACATGCTCAAACATATACAGTTGTATAAAAAAGTTTGAAAATCCTGGTCAAATAACCAAAACTGAGTTATTTATTTTTTTGCCGATGATCAATTAAAAAAGAAACCTTGTGCTCATGATACATTGCCACCTATAGAATATATTTTGCGGCAGCTCACATAGTTTAAAGGATGGTTAGATAGAGAGGCAGTCGATATAGCAAAAAATATTATATCACGATACTTCAATAACTTCATGATACGTGATATGTCATTATATTTATTTTTCAGACATTTGATAAGCTGGAACAGAGAAAAAATACATAAAGCTACATTTAAAAACATACTGTTAAAACTGTGAACCCCGCACTCTACCGCAAGACCAAACAATCTCCTGCGCTTCAGAATACAGATGTAGAACAATGAAGCCGTAGAACACACACCGACCCAACATTCCCCGTTCCCCACATTCTAGAACAGTGTGAATAAAGTGGAACTATCTAGAACATTGTGAATAAAGGGAGACGTTTTAGGCAAGTGTGAATGAAGGGAACATTCTAGAACAGTGTCATTGAAGAGGAGCAGTCTTGAACAGGGTGAATGGAGAAGAACATTCTACAACAACATGAATAAAAGGAACATTCTAGAAGAGCATGAATAAAGAGGATCTTTCTGGACCAGACGGGACCAGTGTGAATGAAAGGGAACATTCTAGAACATTGTTAAAAAAGAGGAACATTCTAGAACAGTGTGAATAAAGAGTAACATTCTAGAACTGTGTGAATAAAGAGTAACATTCTAGAACTGTGTGAATAAAGAGGAACATTCTAGAACATTGTTAAAAAAGAGGAACATTCTAGAACAGTGTGAATAAAGAGTAACATTCTAGAACTGTGTGAATAAAGAGGAACATTCTAGAACTGTGTGAATAAAGAGGAACATTCTAGAATCTTGTAAATAAACAGGAACACTCTACAACAACATAAAAAGGAACATTCTAGAACAGTATGAATAAAGGAGAACTTTCTACACCTGTGTGGATGGCAGGAACAATCTAGAACCTTGTGAATAAGAGGAAACATTCCAGAACAGTGTGAATAAAGTGGAACAACCTAGAACAGTGTGATTGAAGAGGTGCAGTCTAGAACAGTGTGATGAGAGTGTCTTCCAGGCTTTAGCGTTCCTCCTGCACTGAAACACATGATTACATGAACAGGATATGTTAAAATCTAGGATGAGGTTCAGTCAAGACCTGAAACAGTTAACTGGGTTTGTTTGGACAGCGCAATGAAGCCTTAAATAATTAGAATTTAGAACAACGGATTGTTCAAGTTTTCTTTGAGTTTATAAATATAAAAATTATCTTGGGAATATCTGTGGTTTCTCTCACATACCCTTTGAAGTGCATATATTTGTGCAGTGGGAATTTACAGCCATACAGTAATTATATCAGTTGAGTAAGCATTGCAGGAATTTATAATGCGCATTGTTACCCAAAGCACCCTAAACGCTTTATTTATGTATGTCAGCGTTTTAATAAGAAAATCTAGCCTGTCTGCTGTTTTCAGCTGTATTACCTAAACTCTATAAACCAACATCTGCCACTGAAGAATAAAAGATCAGTCTTTATTTCTGTAGTAGATTCTGACACCTCAAAACTAAAGAACTGAACACTGATTGTGTTGTGAATGTATATTACACACAGTATATTCATGTGTGAATGTATATTCACACACAGTCAGCCAAAAGTTCAGTCAATGTATTCAATAAAAGTAAATCAGTGTAGTTGCAGACAAGTTTATTAAAGAATTTATCTTAGATTGTCCTGTACCACATAACAGTTTTCAAATACTTTGAAGGACACTGGGAAGTATTAAAAAAATCTAGATGTATTCAGAATAATGAAGAGAGCTGATTAATGAAAAATTTGAGAATTAAGTTGCAATTAAAAGGAACCTTTTTTCATCAGGAGGCGGGGCTTAAAGACACAGAGCAGAGGGTGAATACAGATGTAAATCGATTTTAGTAGAACCCATCCATTCATCCATTATCTGCCACTTAATCCTGCTAGTTGGGGTCACAGGGGGGCTGGAGCCAATCCCAGCGTCATCAGGCGGAGGTGGGGGTACATTATGGACAGTTCACCAATCCAAGAATCCAATCCAAGATCATCTTGCTGTAAGGCAACAGTGCTAACCACTACACCACCATGCCGCCGTCTAGTAGAACCCTAAAATAACATTATAAATATAGAATACAGAATGAGCAGAATGTATCCCCTTTAAATTAATAGCCATCATACTCATCCACAAAGTAAATAGATTATAGTTCAAGTACAGTGTTTCAGTTGTATTCACTTTTTGTTCACTGATTTTCTAGTTTTTATTATTATTATTATTATTATTATTATTATTATTATTATTCTAATATAGAATCTAAAAATACATTTTTACAATAGTCTGTAACATCTAAACCCTCATTTTATTGTTAGTACTAGAAAACAACATATTCAGCCAAACAAGGGATAAGTCTACTTTGCTGAGACTGATTAACTCTATGTTGGAATTTAGACAACTTCCTCTCAATTTATGATGAAGTACAGCACAACTTTACAGCACAGCATCTTTTTGAGAGTACATATGCAAACAGTACACTCCTCCTGCAGCAGAAAGACAGAAAGGTAACTAAAAGATTAGTCATTCATTTATAGTGTTAATAAACATGTATGTAAATACCTGCATATAAATCATGTGAAGGCAGAACAGTGTGAGTCATTAGGAAATACAACAACTGGAGAGAGAAAAAGAAAAGAAAGACAAAGCTGCTGTCAACCGGTGGAGTCATTGTTGGGCAGGGTGTTACCCTATATCTGATTTACAAAGATATTTACATGCTGAATATTCTATATCATTGCTGTCCAAAGGAAAAACATGTTTCTCTGTTTTTCTCTATTTTCATTTATCGACACCATTTGAACAGAGCAGTGCCGTTTGCATCATGTGAATATTTCATGGTTGATGGGCCAATAGAAATGCTTCAAAATAGTTGACTTACATAGAAGTACAGTATGTTTTTGTCCTCTGTTGTAAAGTTGCAGTTTTGGAGATGCAGTTTTTCATTAGACAGCGACGACATACTCAGAAATGGACAGAAGGACAGAAACAGAGAGTGTTTGAACACTGAAACTGTGTCTTAACTGAGCCCGACTCCTCAGAGAGGTTTAACCGTTGCAATCCTTGTGTAAGAACAGGAGGGATGATTAATGGGGGAGTGGGCAGAGCTGCCAGCGATGCAGGTAAGTCCCCTAATTCCAACTAGGTAGCAGAGAACTGAGGGTCTCATACTGTAATCAGTATTTTACAGATCTGAGGTTGGCAGCCCAGTAATCAGATTTTTGGGTGAGACATCCCACATAATAGTTTAGGTCTGTGTAAAATGTGTTTTGTCCCAGATGAATGCTAAAATAATTGTATTTGTTAAAAAAAGGTTGAGGGAGGAAAATTGGGCTACAGAAATGAAAACACTCTGGAGTGATCATTTTAGAAGTGTCTATGAATGGTGAAAAATTGGTAAGACTCGACTGCATGTTTGTGATAGATGACTTGTTGTAACTGTGTTGAAGTAGTTTCAGATGGGCTTGTATGAAGTAGTAATTTCAGAAGTTTGTGTGAGAGGGTGATATAAGCCCACACCACTTCTGTGAGTGTGTGTGTGTGTGTGTGTGTGTGTGTGTGTGTGTGTGTGTGTGTGTGTGTGTGTGTGTGTGTGTTTGTAGGGGGTTGATTTGTGGTCAGTTGATTGTTTGTTTGTGTGTGCGTGAGGGACCAATTCTTTTTTTATAGTGAAGCAGCACTTTTTTTTGAAGATCAAGTGCTTTAAGATTGCTCCAGCTCTGTGTGGCCCTTGGCCTCATAAAGAAACGGCGATGAGCGCAATACTGGCAGAGTGGATCTGCGTGTGTTTGTCTTAGTGTTATTACATTACGTTGAGCAGCACTAGTGCCCAAGGACTCTCGACTTCTCCAGCAGTCATACAAAAGTAATTAAAGCTTTCTCCACTCCGGCTGCTAGGAGCCCAATTAGTCTTGCTCTTTCATCAGAGCTTCTGTGTGAACATACTGGCTCCCCGAACAGCCTTGCTCAGCTTCAGCTACCCTCAATTCCTTAATTATTATTAGCGCTAATTTAATTGCAGTTTTTTCTTTTTACAAGACAATTTTCTTGTTTTTGACAACATCGATTATTGGACCTCATTGGTTCATTTGTGACCTCTGACTGTTAGAGGTAGATCTTCAGTGAATATTTCTAACACCTTCACGATGATGCTGATTTTTCTGGCCTCTAATAGGTGCACATGAACATTAAGTGAGCATGTTAATTAGCTAAGCCTAGCCTAGCCTGTCTCATAATACCCATTTGTTTCTGAAGAGGCGATAACGAGTCACTGTAGCATTAAATAAACTCAGTCCAACATGAGAGGATGAGGAAGTTTCAGTTTTTTAACCATGCTAAAGGTCCTGTTCCAGTTAGATGATCAAAAGACGGGTAGGCAATCAAAGGATAAGTAAACACAAAAATGGCTGAAGCTCTTTGCAAGAAACCACATTTGGCAGCAAACAAAAGATATGATTTATGTAGAAGCAAAGCAAACATTGGCATTGCTTTTCACTGCTGGAGGTGTTCTTGGTGAGTAAATAGTTAAACAAATTTGATGCTAAAATCATTTCATTGTTTATGATAAGGATGGACATTACAACTTTCTGGTTATACATCTCCCCCTATTGATTTGCGCTTTTAACACTGACATTTGGAATCTTACAAAATATTTTCCATGTTTTATATTAAGCTTCTAGCTGCCGTGTTTGTAGCATACATTATCCTGTATGTATTTTTTAAGAGCTATGATCTGAAGATGCCGTCGCTGGTTTCCACTTTTAATAACTGGCTGTAATCTGGTAAGGCCAGCACTAATATTCACAGTAAGTGATGCATCTAGAACTTTCAGAAAGTCTAGGGACATTTTTTTACCACATTATTAGTCCCACTTGAAATGTGATTGGCTGATTTCAGTAAATAATTGTGTGGGTAATTAATATAGCTTGACTGTATCTACCTTCAGAAAAAGAAAATCCTGATGGAACATTCTTCTGTTAGGATTAGATTGTAACCTTTTTTCCAGCCAGAACATAGAAATGAAATAACAGTGATACTGCACTAGTATGGTGTTAAAATACATCAAGCATGAGACTATTAAATAAAAATGAACTTAAAATAAATAACTAATAATTCCTGGAAACCAGTATGGCTTTTTCTGGAAGCGCAGAGGCCTTTGGGGGTTCCCCCTGATGGCTTCTCTTCCCATCGCTATCACATCCCATGTATTTCACATTCTTGATATGGTGAGTTTTTATGGTCTTTGTAAATTCATGAATTTTCTAATTTACCGAAAGCTGTTTTCACTCTAATGACTGACGAAATCAGAAATACTAGTGGCAGTGGCAGTTTCATATTATCTGAGTTTACCATTTGTAATTTAGCTGCAGCCATAAGTTCTTTAACGTAACGTGAATTGAGCAGCCCAAGTTTGCAATTGTTAAATATATTAATGACATCTAAATTTCTGTATCATAATGTGCATAAATAAGTATCACATGAAGCCTACCTATAGTAAATGGACAGGTCCTGATATGAGCAGTAAATAATTTAGGTTTGCTGTGAGAGATGTAATTGGTCCACCTTAGTCCCAGTTAATTGAGGTGGGTGAGAATTCAATTTCACTTGAATTGAAAAGACTGTGGCTCCTATTGCCTCCAAACAGATTGTCATTGTTATAAAATGGATATTAAAGTAAATGAGTCTACATGCTGGATCCATGTGATTTATTCACTTTAACCATTTAACCATCATTAACCATTAACAATTAATTCCCACCTTGCGTTTTAAACACCCCTTTCGTAGCTGCGACTGTTTGGTTTTAAATGTAAAGGTGAATACTTAAGAACCTCTGATTGAATAATTGCTTAAATGATGTTTCATCTGGCAACAATTCTTTTTAACCTTAACTGATGCAGTGAGTAGGTTCTCATTACTTATACAACCATGTGGGAGGATGATATTCCATGCTTGTGGAAAGTATGTTACTGTGTTTCAGAAGGGTCAAATAACTGACCTGCATCAAGCAGAGAAAATAGCTAAGGAAAAGCTGAAATGACTGGAATTGGGATCGAACTACATTATATCGAACTGCTTTCTCTGGAAAGATAAAACCGAAACGCCAACGTTGTGGTTGAGATTATTTAAACGTTTGGTAAAGTTGAATGGACAGTAGAACTCGGGGCTGTGTTTATTAGTAAGCTTCAGTTTGCATATAGATTGGACTCTGCAAAAAGGTCATGTGGTCTGATGAGTCCAGATTTAGCCTATTCCAGAGAGACGGGCGCATCAGGGTAAGAGTGAAAATGCATGAAGCGATACACTCATCATGCATCGTTCCCACTGTACAAGCCGCTGGAGGCAGTGTTATGTTCTGAGGTTGTTTTAGTGGGTCAGGTTGAGGTTTCCCTAGAGAGTTAATATTATATTTCAACCATTTAGACCTTAAATGCAATGTTGATCACTGTACGCTCGTACAGACATTATGTCAGTAGCAACTTGACACTCCAATATAACACAAATTGATCTGCAAACTGTTACAATTTTGTAAAACTGTTAAAACCTTTACTTGACAACACAATACCCAAGGTTGGTGACCCCTGTTATTATGTGTTTTTTTTTGGTTGGAAACCAGGAAAAGACTGATAGGCTGACAGGTATAATTGCACCACCACATGCTGTGGCAAATTGTGAGTCGGTGCATGTTCAGTCAGTGCTAATGAGCAATGACTAGGCGACCAGGTGTGCACTAAAAACTGATTTTGTCAACATCAGTGAGTTGTCAAAAGTCAGCTTATTAAAATGATGTATTGCGAAAGCTCATACAGAGTTTTTGGGGGGCAGAGGGAAACAGGGGCAGCAAGGACATTAATGAAACCTGATTTAATTTGCAGCATATAACAAACAATGTGCATTTTATGGGCGTTGACCAATAAAGCTCTGCTGCAGTCTGAGGGCAGAAAGGGTAGGGGCTCATGCCCCCTGGGGGGATGTCTGTGCATGAGCTGGGTGATGAGGCATCATTAGAGCATGACCCTTAAAAACTTGAGTGAACTGTATGCTGGTGCATTTGCAACTCGGTGTAGAATGTGGCTTGATTTGTGCACCTCTTGGGTTTTCTTTTATTTATGCGTGACCCAAATTTCCCCTATGAAGCTCCAGTCGTGACTGGTTTACTTCAAAAAAGGACATGCTGATCAACTGTACAGCAGCAAGATGTTTTCTCACAGAAAAGAAGTATCTTACACAAATATTGCCTATGAAGCAGGAATGACCTTTTACAAGTTTAATCAGTAAATTACTGCTTACATTTGAAAGGAGCTTTTCTGTGGGGTGAAATGTGAGGAATGACTGAAGTCAAAAATTCAATTCAGATTAATTAGCAAAATATTATGCATGTCTAGCATTTGCGAGTAGGCTATTAAATAACAGATAGTAGATGATGCATATATTTTTATGGCCTTGATTCCACATAGAAATAAATTGGGATGTGATATTGATTCAACAGCCCTTATCAGATTGTACTTGGAGATTACAGTCTCAGTCTGATATGAGGTCCTTTTGATCTCTCCCTCTCTATCTCTCCCTCTCTCTCTCTCTCTCTCTCTCTCTCTTTTGCATCTCTTAGTTTTGAGCAGGCCTGGATAATTTAATGGCTTAAATATTTGTTAATTCAGATAATACTTGATTCTCTATTTAGTAGAAGCTTTTTCAAAGTCACGACCATTGCAGTCTAAACTATAACAGTTTTCATTAGCAAATGAAAAAGGAAAATATAAAAAAAAACAAAAAAAAACCCAAAATCAAACAACTTTCTCATGTCATGTTGTGTAGTGTGTTGGTTACTGCTGCTGGGCTTTCTTTTAGTCTTCTATAGCATTAAAAGAGGTTTGGGGTTGAGGTGCATGTTCAAAAATTAAGAGCTTTTTGCCTTAAAAAAAATAAAAAAATCACGTTTGCCTCTGCTTGGCAACTCGACAACTGAGCAGACGGAGCAGCTGTGCCCCAGCAAACAGAAATTTTTCATAAACACTAAAAGATCAGAACTTTGAAAAAGCAGCTCAAACTGAGCTACAAACTGGACTATAAGCTACATATTAGCCGGTATGGAAGCACACAGAGATACAGCTTCTGAAAGAAGTGATGAAGCTCCTCACGCTACTTACATTTTTAGTTGAGTGTCACCGTTTGTCCTTTCTGCTTTGAGTGAAAAAACAAACCTTATTTGCACTGAAGGACATTCAGCCTGTTTGTTTCGTGCTTCATTTACTGGAAGTGCATGTTCAAAATCTGACCAAACACAGCTAAGACCAGCCCTGGTTCTGGACTGCTTTGCTTTGGTGGGGGGGGGGGCAGCAAAACATAATGCATGGGCATGTTGATAGTCATATTTTTTAACGGCAGAAATATATTCAGGGCTTGATTTGTGTATAAATGATGACAGCAAAGCAAACGATTCTTGCATAAATTGATATATGAGGTAAAGAAATAAAAATGTTGCATGTGCCTTCAAACTTAAACTTAAAACCTAAAGATTGAAGGGTGCACTTTGCTTATGTACATTTTAAAAAAGACAAAGACAATGTAATTATGTTTATTTCAATAACCCCCTTAATTAATTTTGCATTACACTGATAAAACAACTTGGTTTCGTGAAAAGCTTTAGTACAACTTCAAATCAAAGCTGCCAAAAGTACCTGGACACAGGCTGAGCATATAATACTCAAAAGTGGAAATTGGAATAAGTGAGAATACTAATATAATTAGTACATTACAATATAAGCCAAACAGAAATAAGCAAGGACATATGTTCACACTTTGTTTTGGTGACTGGTTTAGAGATAATGACTGTGGCTTGCATTGCGATTGGGAGAGCAAAGTCAAAATTTGTGGGAACAATGCCTCCCCTCAGCCCCCCCAACTGCTGGCCCTGGCTAAGATACAAGCTGCAAAGCATTAGCTTCTGAAATGAAGTGGAAAAGCTCCATGTTCTCCTTTCCTACACTATCCCACAGTTTTGTAAGAAGTTAAGGATATTTGCATAAATGTTCTATATCTTTTTTTCATGGCGTGAACAATTTGGTGTAATTAAAAAAAAACATCTTATTGTTGTGGCTGTTGCATATAGTTTTAATGTGCATAAATCACGTCTAAAGATTTCAGATTTTGCAACGTGTTCCTGTAACGGCCTTTAGTCTTGAGTCTTGTTGCTTTGACACCACAGTTTAGCATAATGCCACCAAAACAATACAACCATCACAGGACACAAACCTCCCCCTCGCTCCAAACTCACTCCTGTGCCTCTGAGTACACCTCCTTGTGTTCATTTTATCAGCTCCACTTACCACATAGGTGCACTTTGTAGTTCTACAATTACAGACTGTAAGTCATCTGATTCACTGCATACTTCGTTAGTCCTTTTTTACCGTGTTCATCGGTGGTCAGCATCCCTACAGGACCACCACAGAGCAGGTATTATTTGGGTGGTAAATCATTCTCAGCACTGCAGTGACTCTGATTTGGTGGTGGTGTGTCAGTGTGTGGTGCACTGATGGGAGTGGACCAGACTAGTGCTGCTGGAGTTTAAGTGGAACTGACATAAGCTGTAGATACAAGGAGGTGTACCTAATGAGGTTGGCCAGTAGGTCTGTTTTAAACTGCATTAATGAATATTCTGGTTAATTATGAGCTGTAGATGTTTATTCTTATTTTTAGAGCTGATTTTGAGCACGAGCATAGTGTTCATTTGGAAACAACACCTACGAGTGTTCGAAGCCAGTGAATTGTTGTTTAGGTCAGCCTTAGATGGTGTGCTGTGAACACAGACACATCCTGTAGCTGGTTCCAGATTAGCCCCTCGCTGGTATTTGAAGCTGCTACTTTCTCACAGTACGGGTCCCTGCTTTGAGCTCACACACACAGGAACAGCTGATAAACGCAGCAGTGAGTTGCACTGAGGTCTCACACACATACACACACTCCGATTCAGAGGATGATGGTGAATCAGAGGATAATAGCGAAGGTGAAAGTGTTTGAGTGTTTGTGTGTATGTGTGTGTGTTTGTGTGGGTGCGGTGTAATGATCGGTCATAGAGGATGTCCTGCACTTCAAACTCTGACCAGACTGAGTATAAAGGGGAAACCTTATAGTGTGGCGGTCTTTCATCTCTCTCTGCCCTCCCTCCATCCCTCTATCCGCTACGAATCCAACAGTGTGGAAAAAGGGAGAGGAGAGGTATGAGGTTCTGGAAAAAAAGAAACTCTCTGAGAATAGGGAAGTGTGTGTGTGACTCACATATACATAAACTCTAGTGTGCGAGGTTTAATGCAAGGATTGAGGAATACAGCCCCTCAACATTCATGATGATGAATTCAAAACAGTGCCACACACTATGTTTGTTTTTCATTAGGAGACTCACTTTACAAGAACGTAATTCAATTTCAGATAGTAATCTCACTTATTGCCATGCATGCGGTCATCGCGTGGTATGAGTTGGGATTTTCGATGAGAAATTTCTTTGCGGTAGATGTGTGTGTGTGTGTGTTTTCAGCTTGACATAAATGGCTTATTAAATCCATAGAAAACAGTTTCTAAGTATTACTTTAGAGTGTGAAGTCCAGGACCAAAAGACAGACAAACAGTTTGTACTCACAGGCCATCAGGCTTGTGAACACCTCACGCACTACCTCTCCAACCTTACCTATCTAAACTGGTTTTAACTGGTCTGATTTTAACTGCACCTTACACTCACTGTACTGCTGCTGTCAGAATACTGTTTACATTCACTACTTGCATACAAACACTATTGTTTACCTTTGTTACTTTGTAACTCCACTTTATGGCTGCTGCTCTTCATACTTGGACATAAAAGCACACGTAACTTTTATTTTTTAATTCTAAAAAAATACTTAAATTTTATTTACTTCAACTTATAATATATTATTATATGTAATATATTTGTATATTTTTTATTATTAATTTTTTTGTTATCTTTATCTATTGGTGAATGGAGGAACAGCAAAGTAAGAATTTCATTATACAGTGCAACTGTCTGTTTCTGCCGTGCATATGACAATAAAAAAATGTTGCATGTGCCTTTAAACTTAAATATAAAACCTAATGATTACACTTTTGTATGTAAATGAGAAAAAGGAAATGTAATTGTGATTAGTTTCAATAACCCCCCTTAATTAATTTTGCATTACACTAATAAAACAACGTGAAAAGCTTTAGTACCCTTCAAATCAAAGCTGACAAAAGTACCTGGACACAGGCTGAGACTATAATACTCAGAAGTGGAAATAGGAATAAGTGAGAATACTAGTATGATTAGTAAATTACAATGTAAGCCAATCAGAAATAAGCAAGGACATATGTTCACACTTTGTTTTGGTGACTGGTTCAGAGATAATAGCCGTGGCTTACATTGCGATTGGGGTAGCAAAGACAAAATTTGTGGAAGCAATGCCAATAAAACTTTTGGATCTTGAATCCTAAAAATTTACTCACATTACAGATTAGCAGGGGTCATCTGTACTGGCCATGCAAGCCACGCAGGCCATCAGTTTACACTGATCAGCCATAACATTAAGTCCACCTCTATTTTATCAGCTCAGTTTACTATATAGGAATACTTTATACTTCTGCCAAAAAGACTGCACGAGTAGAAGAATGTAAAACAAGGTTTAATCTTTGTACAGTTGGAAGGTTAGTTAATGTAGGACATAAAGAAAGTCTTTGGCCAAAGCCCAGTCCTAGGCCCAGGTTTTAAAGCGTGCAGACCCTCTCAGATCCTGCTGGATACGGACAGCAGGGGCAAAGCCGCCTCCCTGGACAGCAGGACTGGGACTCAACTGGTGGTGGTGGGGAGAAGGGGGGAGTGCATAGAAACGACAGTACCTGAAGGCAGCAGAGGGAGCATTAATTGAATCCTTTTAAAGACTGGTGGCGGCCTGCGATTGGCTGGAGTAATGGGTGAGAGAGTGATGTAGCATTGGAGTCTTCCTGGCAGAACTTTCACTAAAGCTTTCATTTCTACAATTACAAACTGTAGTCCATCTATTTCTCTGTATACTTTGTTACCCTGTTCTTCAATGGTCAGGACCCTCCATAGGACCACCACAGAGCAGGTATAATTTTGGTTGGTGGATAATTCTCAGCACTGCAATGACACTGATGTGGTGGTGGTGTGTTAGTGTGTGTTGTGCTGGTGTGAGGGGATCAGACACAGCAGTGCTGCTGGAGTGTTTAAACACCTGAGAATAGTCCACCAACCAAAACTATTCAGCCAACTGCATCCAGTGGGCAGCATCCTCTGACCACTGATGAAGGACTAAAGGATGACCAACACAAACTATCTACTTAAGGAATGAACTTGTTATATCTGCCTGTCATAAGAAAACTAGTCCATGCTCAATGAAACATCACTTCCTTTTAAAAATACTCTAGCCACACAAGCTGAAGTATTATAGTAAAACTTATTATAGATTAAATAATATAGAACTGTGGGCTTTACACATGGAATACCATTGCTATGTTATCATTAATACCACTGCCCTCTGTTGTATGTCAGCTGTTAAAAACTGTCTGTATTTAATTGCCTGAAGATAATTTTCTCAGGCTGAATTTCTTGGGATAATTTTCTGGGGTGATTTTCTTGGAGTAGTTATCTCAAAAAAACTCAAGAAGAATTGATGGCTTTCATTCCAAAATGCTATATATGGATTTCTATACACTTTGGAATGAAACGAAATCCTCATTATCTGCTTATTTTCACGTATGAATAAGTTAATATTACTGTTGTTTGTTTAGGAATGTGTGGAAATTCAGCTGGTCTGAATTCAACTGGCCATTTTGGTTAAAATGTGAAATGCTGTGGCCGTTCACACATCACCTATTACTAATAAAGCAACTACATTTAAACCCACCCTGTGGGACCTAAATATTGAGATAATTATCCAGAGATAATAATTTTGAGATAACTATTCCACCCAAGAAAATCACCCCCAGAAAATTATCCCAAGAAATTCAGCCTGATGTAATTACATACACAGGTATGCACAGATAGGAAAACTGCATGATTGAATTTTATATTAATGAAGATTTTACTCATTTTACTTGTAATCAATAATATATATGTATACATCTGTATATATCCGCCTTCTTATGAATACAGTTATGTTGAATCCTGATTACTTATTGCTGTTAAATGAATGCAGTTACTGCCCAAATCTGCCTAATCCAAATGTGTCTTAGTGTGGAGACATGTGTTTCATGTGGTTATATGGAAGGCTTTTATGTCCTTGCAATATTTGGCACTTATGAGTTAATTAGATTCTGATATTAAAGAAAAAAGGGTTAATTGTAAGTGTTATGGTTACTGGATTCTGTCCTGTATTTAACCCACTTTAAACTTTCTTCAGTCACTCCCATCTGCACTATTTAAACACTGGAGGTATTCCCTTTAGGCTCTGCCACTCTTACACAGTCTTATCTCTGTGTGAGGCTCACAGGAATCATTTATCCACCACACACTGAAACCCAGTGGTCCACCCGTCCTCTTTTCTCCTTCCTCCTTCCCTCCTTTCCTTCTACTCCCTCCATCTCTGTATTTATTCATTTAACACGGCCCTGTTTATGGTTGGCTTTGAAGAGGTAGAGAGAAGTAGAGGGGGACAGGGACGAGGACAGGGTCGGAGCGTCATGCCTGGCTGCTCGGAGCCTGCACTGCTGGCATTATGCTGATTGCTTTCTCTACAGCCTCCCTTCTGGCTTTGATGTAACGTTATGGTGAAAGTAGGGGGCAACTGATAGAAGCAGGAAGGAGGTATGGGGTGAACAGAGAAATGAAATTAGTTGTTTTCTTGTTAGGAATAAGTGACAGAAAAATGAAGAGAAGGGATTTAAGAGAAGGAGGTGGGCTAACACACTGTAAAGAAAAAACAAACTTCTACACAAACTGCAATTTATGCTTATTTTTTTCTCTAGTTTATAAAGAATGAGGAATTGTGAACTGAACACATGTCCTCCGTACAGGATGTGTAACTTATTTTCAACACTGACTCACCGACAGTGCAAAATATAGTCTACATAGTCCAGACTATATTTATATTCTTTTCAGAAACACCAGTTCACTAAAAGTGTACATTGTTTCACTGGGCAGTGTGGATCAGCACTGAGCTGATAGATGTCATCATTGTCCACGGCTGACAGATATTACAAAGTTGAGCCAGCATTGTGTGAGTGGAGAGGCAGATATTTCCACTCCTCACTCTTTTCTGTAACTACTTCACCCCAGCACAGCTCCAACTTTTCTATTTCTCGCTCAAATATTAGAGAAAGCCTACACCATGTCCACCCATATGATCAGTACTTGTGAACACATGGATAAGAGACTATCCGCTTTATTTCATGAATTATATGGTTTATGGCCATTATTATATGAAATACTTGTTGAATATTTTTTTTTGGTTTGGGCTTGAAGCAACGGCCCTGTCTAGAAGTCTGCCAAGACTAAATAAACACACCTGCTTTTATCAAACCCACACTCTCTTTATCATCCACAGTCTGACTCTCTAATATCTGTAGAACTCTCTTGTGGTTGGATGAATGGATGTGAGTCTGCTGAAGAGCTCTGCATCATGCCACATCACTTCTGTCAGTAGCCAGTGTGGAAAAAGGACTGACTACAGGATGAAGTGATGCTGAAGTGATTTCAGAGCGAGAGGGAACACTGAAGCTCCATCTTTCAGAACAGCCACTCCGTGCTCCGATCACAAATCACATTGTTCTGCTCCTTGCTCCACTCCCACTCCGCACTGCTCACAGACTCTGCCTGCGACAGTCCCAGTGTTTCTGTTCCCTTGATCTTTATCGGCCATCCTAATGTTTCCCTGCAGACATCATCATATGCCAGTTGTGTAGATGTCATCCATTCCTATTTTGGATATACTTTTGCAAACAGTTGCAAACAGTTTGTACATATTTAACTCAACTTGTAATTTTTATGTAAGTTGTTTTTATTTTATAATGCTCTGGCTTTGCATTTTTATCTATCTCTGATAAGTTTATGTATATGTACTTTGCAGTAAAGAAATACTGCTTGATTGGCCAATCACCAGAATCGTTTGTATATTAACAAATTAAACGAAGTTCAACAGACAAAATCTGAAATATCTTGGGTTCATACAGTTAGCAATGAAATAAAAGTAAACAACACTAACATTTTTATTTGCATTTTTTATACCAGAGATCACTAATAGGTGCACTATGGCCCAGGTCTGGAACCAGATGTTGTCCAATGCGGACCCAAACTGATAAAATATTGAGAACTATTAAATTTTGACAGTGTTTATTTTAAGCGCCGAAACTTTCCTTATCTTTTCACGGTACAAGTGCTTTGTGGCACAGTAAACTCACAGACCAATCGTGTGCGTTGTAATATCACCAAAGGCCAATCAGATCTGTGCAGATTCAGGAATGCGGCACGCACACAGCCGAGGTACGACGCGAGAAGCAGCATTAGGAGAATAAAGTGAGTCAGAGAGAAAGGCTAATTCAGACGGCACCCTCTAAAAGTTTTATTTACTTTTTCTATTAATAAGTACTTAATGCTGCACTTTTTTCAAAAGCTTTCTGTTTTTTTCGTAGCCCTTGTTTTTACTTGAGGAAAAAACATTTATTTGAAGTTTTATAAATAATTCCTTTAGTTCAGCATTTAAACAGTAAATATACTGAAATATACTGAACGGTATGTGTGATGTTTTGATGTTTCAGTTGCTGATGGTATAAAATGCTGATACTAGGTTACTTCGATATACAGGATATGGCACTGAATCATAACGGACCTTGACCTGAGGAAATCTCCTCTAACTGGACCTCACTGACTTCTAATTATATAGCCCTGCTCTTTACTATCCCAAATTTTTCTGATTGGGTTGACCATGACTTCTGTTTTCTCCTTATAATGATTACATCCCAAACTGACCTCTATATCATATGTGCAACACTGGACATGTTTGTATGTATTGATTGTGTGTCTGTTGTTACATATGCATGTTAATGGTTGTGTGTAAA
Source organism: Megaleporinus macrocephalus (assembly GCA_021613375.1). Classification (NCBI taxonomy): domain Eukaryota; kingdom Metazoa; phylum Chordata; class Actinopteri; order Characiformes; family Anostomidae; genus Megaleporinus; species Megaleporinus macrocephalus. Next base: position 15,601,897 of record CM038704.1, read on the forward strand.
TATTCCACCTCAGTGAGACACTACATTGGCACTTTTCTCCTAATTGTGTCGATGGAACGAGTGAAAAGGTCACTCCTATCTTGCTGAGGAGATATTTGACTGCACTTAATTTGCTGTGGCATTTCATTTCACATTGCCTCTTGAGCCTCTTTAATCTTATGCTCTCTCTCTCCCTCTCTCCCTCTCTCTCTCTCTCCCTATTTCCTACAGTTGTCGTTTTGTACATACAAGGCATAGGTACAAAGGAATGGAGAGAGGTAAGTCTGAATATATGCTTTTTTAGGTTAATAATTATAATTTTTTATTAGTATCTCTGATTTATTTGGGTGGAGTTCACTCGTCTGCTGCTTGATTTTCTGTTTAATCACTGTGCAGTTTAGGGTAGTATGGGCCTCAACATAAAGTAAGGTGTATAAGCAGAACATGCTTCTGGTCATGTTCTCCTTTCTCCATAGCAACCTCTTTGGTACATTTTTTTGTGAGTAACATATTACATTTTCATTATAGCTGTTTCTCATGTACTGAATTCTGTATATGAGAACTTTTCAAAGAAGCTACACCTGTACTATTATTTAGATTTTTCTGTTGATTGCTGTAATATAGCTATATATAAACAGCCCACAGTGAGAACGAGCCAGCCTGAAGTACAGCTTCTGCATTACAAAACCAACCTTGTGTTAGTTTGACCCCCCTCTTCCCTACTACCATCGTCTTCTAGAAATACAGTCATGTTCCTGTGACTTGTAATAATAACTGGGGTGAAATAGAATATGATGCCTTTATTTAAATGGAAATGCAGCGACAGTCTCAGTCAGTAAGAGTGTCCTTCCAGTTACTGCCTTTGATAGGGTTTCAGGAGTCAAGTTTCCTATGAGAAAATGAATCACAGTGTGCACCCCTAATGGACACCCAGAGGAAGTGGCTTGAGATGGGCTGGCGGACAAACCAAAGATGCTGATTTTACACTTATCTCATTCTTATTGGAGGCGCCCCGAAGGAGAGAGGACAGCCGAGATGGGAGGATCGCGTTATCACTCTCACACTCGCGCACACACACACACACACACACACACACATTAGGTTCTTGCGTTTAATTTGCGCTTTGTGTGACTATCAAAGGCTCTCTGGGGAGAAACCTGCAGGGTGTCAGTCAGTCTGACTGAGTCTCAGTCACTACATCAGCGTCCTAACTGCTGTCGATACACTGATAGATCGAAGAGCTCCTAACTCACACGACTGTTCACAAACGCACACAGTGTTGTGGTCAGAGTGTTAGGAATGGATATCTTATAATTCAGAGTGTTAGGAATGGGTGTCTTATAATTCAGAGTGTTAGGAATGGATATCTTATAATTCAGAGTGTTAGGAATGTGTATCTTATAATTCAGAGTGTTAGGAATGTGTGTCTTATAATTCAGAGTGTTAGGAATGTGTATCTTATAATTCAGAGTGTTAGGAATGGGTATCTTATAATTCAGAGTGTTAGGAATGTGTATCTTATAATTCAGAGTGTTAGGAATGCGTATCTTATAATTCAGAGTGTTAGGAATGCGTATCTTATAATTCAGAGTGTTAGGAATGGGTATCTTATAATTCAGAGTGTTAGGAATGGGTATCTTATAATTCAGAGTGTTAGGAATGCGTATCTTATAATTCAGAGTGTTAGGAATGGATATCTTATAATTCAGAGTGTTAGGAATGCGTATCTTATAATTCAGAGTGTTAGGAATGTGTGTCTTATAATTCAGAGTGTTAGGAATGGGTATCTTATAATTCAGAGTGTTAGGAATGGGTATCTTATAATTCAGAGTGTTAGGAATGGGTATCTTATAATTCAGAGTGTTAGGAATGGGTATCTTATAATTCAGAGTGTTAGGAATGCGTATCTTATAATTCAGAGTGTTAGGAATGGGTATCTTATAATTCAGAGTGTTAGGAATGGGTATCTTATAATTCAGAGTGTTAGGAATGGATATCTTATAATTCAGAGTGTTAGGAATGGATATCTTATAATTCAGAGTGTTAGGAATGGATATCTTATAATTCAGAGTGTTAGGAATGGGTATCTTATAATTCAGAGTGTTAGGAATGCGTATCTTATAATTCAGAGTGTTAGGAATGCGTATCTTATAATTCAGAGTGTTAGGAATGGGTATCTTATAATTCAGAGTGTTAGGAATGCGTATCTTATAATTCAGAGTGTTAGGAATGGATATCTTATAATTCAGAGTGTTAGGAATGGGTATCTTATAATTCAGAGTGTTAGGAATGGGTATCTTATAATTCAGAGTGTTAGGAATGGATATCTTATAATTCAGAGTGTTAGGAATGTGTATTTTATAATTCAGAGTGTTAGGAATGGATATCTTATAATTCAGAGTGTTAGGAATGGATATCTTATAATTCAGAGTGTTAGGAATGGATATCTTATAATTCAGAGTGTTAGGAATGGGTATCTTATAATTCAGAGTGTTAGGAATGGGTATCTTATAATTCAGAGTGTTAGGAATGGATATCTTATAATTCAGAGTGTTAGGAATGGGTATCTTATAATTCAGAGTGTTAGGAATGGGTATCTTATAATTCAGAGTGTTAGGAATGGATATCTTATAATTCAGAGTGTTAGGAATGTGTATTTTATAATTCAGAGTGTTAGGAATGGATATCTTATAATTCAGAGTGTTAGGAATGGATATCTTATAATTCAGAGTGTTAGGAATGGGTATCTTATAATTCAGAGTGTTAGGAATGGATATCTTATAATTCAGAGTGTTAGGAATGGGTATCTTATAATTCAGAGTGTTAGGAATGGGTATATTATAATTCAGAGTGTTAGGAATGGGTATCTTATAATTCAGAGTGTTAGGAATGGGTATCTTATAATTCAGAGCGTTAGGAATGGGTATCTTATAATTCAGAGCGTTAGGAATGGGTATCTTATAATTCAGAGCGTTAGGAATGGGTATCTTATAATTCAGAGTGTTAGGAATGGGTATCTTATAATTCAGAGTGTTAGGAATGGATATCTCATAATTCAGAGTGTTAGGAATGGATATCTTATAATTCAGAGTGTTAGGAATGGATATCTTATAATTCAGAGTGTTAGGAATGGGTATCTTATAATTCAGAGTGTTAGGAATGGATATCTTATAATTCAGAGTGTTAGGAATGGATATCTTATAATTCAGAGTGTTAGGAATGGATATCTTATAATTCAGAGTGTTAGGAATGGATATCTTATAATTCAGAGTGTTAGGAATGTGTATTTTATAATTCAGAGTGTTAGGAATGGATATCTTATAATTCAGAGTGTTAGGAATGGATATCTTATAATTCAGAGTGTTAGGAATGGGTATCTTATAATTCAGAGTGTTAGGAATGGATATCTTATAATTCAGAGTGTTAGGAATGGGTATCTTATAATTCAGAGTGTTAGGAATGGGTATCTTATAATTCAGAGTGTTAGGAATGGATATCTTATAATTCAGAGTGTTAGGAATGGATATCTTATAATTCAGAGTGTTAGGAATGGGTATCTTATAATTCAGAGTGTTAGGAATGGATATCTTATAATTCAGAGCGTTAGGAATGGATATCTTATAATTATAATTAGGAATGGGTATCTTATAATTCAGAGTGTTAGGAATGGGTATCTTATAATTCAGAGTGTTAGGAATGCGTATCTTATAATTCAGAGTGTTAGGCCACATGGATTTTTATGACGTTTAACATAAAATGTGCTTTGGCGACATTCCCACATTACCATCTCAACATCATCAGCAGTATTTACAGTGTTATAATTAAGCCTCCCAAAGCAAACAATTAGAGATACAACGCCTACATACCTCCTTTATATAAGTTCTTTACTAAAAGTATTTTGCTCTGATCCATTAAATACATACTTCTGATTTCATGCTAATGAAGCTTTGATGAATTAACTGTGTTTGCACTGATTTACTGATTGTTCACATGGTTTTGACTTTGTTCACTAAGAGATCAGGAAAATATTATTTATATACAAGCTGCAAACCTCTTGGACTTCCAGAATGTTCCAAAATCAAAATTCTTGAGGGTCCCTGAAAATATTAGAGAGTTTTGAAAACAGACAGTTACAACATATATCCCCCAGTAAGTAAGCCAAAGGCAACAGTGGCAAAGAAAAACTCCCTTAGACTGGAGGAAGAAACCTTGGGAGGAACCAAGACTCACAAGGGGAGACCCATCCTCCTCTGGTCAAACAGTATTTACAGTTTATTAACTAAACACCAAAGAAAAGAGTCTCTGTTTGAAATCTGGATAGCAAAGCTTTAGAACATTTTACCATCCATAGGAGAAAAATAAACGCTCAAATAGAAATTAAGGGTAAGGTCACTGTTTAGCTTCTTCACTAACAATCAGTAAGCTCCTGTCTTTGGACAGTACTGGTTTACCTCAATCAAACTGATCAACCCAGTTCAGGAATGTGACAGTGCATCAGCAACCACATTATCAATACCCTTTTTGTGCCTCATTTCTAGGTTGTAGTCCTGAATAAGGAGAGCCCAACACATCAATTATTGATTCTGGTTGTACATCTTGGATAGAAACACTAAGGATCTGTGGTCAGTAAACACTGTAACAGGCATGTGTGTTGATCCAACATAAACTTCAAAATGTAGAAGTGCTAAAAGCAAAACTAAAGTCTCTTTTTCAATCATGGAATAATTTAACTGGTGTGTATAGCAACATATAGGATGATCTGCCACAGCCTAGCGCAACCTGTTTATTCCTTAAACCAAAGACAAAAGTGGAGACGTGTAAGCTCCATAGCTCCACCCACTGAAAGAAAAACATTTAAAGAATTGCAAAGCGGTTTTCATTTTTCAGATGTATTACGTTTCTCAGTAGATAACACTGCACTGAATTAGATTTATTTGGATTTATTTGATTTAAATATATACATAAGTTTCTCCTGAATTATGACTTAATCATTAGAAACCAGAGTTGATCTTCGGCAATGCTGATTTGAAAACATGCCGTGAACATTCTTTCTTCGTCTCATTAGCTAATCAGAATAGTGAGGACTTGAGAAGTGATAAGTTTGTGTAAAAACTCAAGGATAATGAAACACTCAGCACGTCCGTATTTATGAGCTTGATAGGAATTGGACTGAATGAAAGGGAAAGTCTTTACTTTGGCTGCCAGATCCGAGAGCTGTCAGTGTTCTCCCAGTCCACATGCTTGCCAGAATGGAACACAGCCTGGACTGTCCCATATGTTTCCGGCCCCCTGTCGTCTCTAAGTCCACAAACCCTCAGGGCATGATATGAGTCTCTGTCTGCGAGGTACGGGAATAGTTTGCAAAGGTTTGTGTATATCTCTCCCGTACACGCAAACACACTCTGGACGCTCTTTCTAAGCCCTTGAATCGTTGCATGTTAAGAGCTGCCAAATTGAGCACTTTTTCCATTTAACCCTCTTTGTAAATGCCACTCAGGCACCAACTGCTCTGGCTTTGATCATCTGTTGGCTGGACCACTTTCAGACGCAGCAACGTGATATGACACAAGAGGGTTGTACAAACTTTAGGAAAGCGTACTCTCGGTGTGCAAAAAAAAACCCTTGAAGAGCCCTATAAAAACTTTTTAGGCATGAATATGAAAGGCTTTTAATGCTAATCCCTGGCTAAAGTGTCTTGCTGAAGCGCAGAAGTCCCTTGTGTCCATCATTAGATGGATGGAGAGCCATCGTTAGCCCAGCTCTAACATACCTGATGGCATTACCTTCCCAGTGCTGAGGGTTACCATAGTGGCTGTAACCTAGTTCCGCAGAACTTTGCACTAGCAATGATGTGTGTGGGTTTCATAAAATAGCATTTTTTTTTTCATCCCTCTGAATGCATTTTCTTTGGCATGCTGGCTCTGCTTGGGCACGGCAGCCATGCAGCATGTTACTTTGTTCCACTTTAAGTGCGTCGCTCACAAACGTAATGAGAAATTTAGATTTTATGTCTCTCTTTATTCGTATGTTCCTCCTAAACTACATTTTATATAGAACTTATAGATAATATAGATCATACTCAAAAGTGATTATCACCCCCAAGTTATCTTCTTTACAGGATATAGTGAAGATTTACTAATGCAATCCAGTGTTCCTGAACCTCATTACGTTTTCTGCTGAATGTTGTTAGCAAGCAAATGAGAATGATGCAACTGCGAGTCAGGCTTACCCCCATTGTCTCTGTGTCACGCGCCCTCACGCACAAACAGCCACCTGCCAATGTCTGCTTAATGAATCTTGAGAATCTGACACTAAAGAATTCTCTACATATGAAATGAAGGGCACAGTCTGTTAATGGGAGCTCATAAAATAGGTCTTATGGCAGGGAGGCCGACTGCATCACCCACTGAACATCATGTTTTCTTTCCAGAGGTGGCTGCTGGCACGAAAAGCTGGCCTGCTGTGACCCTTTTTCTGTCTGCCATCCTGTACCCCACAGGAGGTACAGAAAAGGCAAGCGTGTACCTGTATGTTAGAGGTCTAAGCACGTTTTACAGCTAGGGATAGACAGACAGGGCTGCTTGGTGGGAGTGCGGTGCAAACTGTGACTTACAGCTATGTCTTCATTTCATGCCATAAACATCAAAACAGTAAAGCAACATGTCTTTTGTTAAGTGCATGGGTCTGTAATGAAACTATAAGCATAAAAAAACCTAAAGGATGAGATAATAATAGCAGAAGAAAAAGAATGAGTAAAAGTGTGACCCTCCCTTCTGAGTGAAATTTCATTGCATAACCATGTTTAATGTGATAAAATGGGACTTTGTAAGTGTACTTTACATTGTATGACTTTATAAATTACATTACATTCAGTTTTAAGGGTGTTTTTATCTTCTGGTAAAATGTTACCATTTTGTAGGTTTTGGAAGTTTTGTTCTAAGATTCAAGATTCAAGAGACTACTTGCAGTATACAATGAAATGCTTACTGTGCTCTACCTCCCAGTTTACCAGTTGAAAATAAAATCATTTTGCTGAATATTATCATTATTATCATCAAAGCCAAAAAAAACCCAAAAAAAGCCCAGTTGCAAATGCCTGTGGAATAGCTGCCAAATAGAGACTCAGTAAGTATGCATCATATACATAGTGTACACACTACAGTATAAAAATAGTATTACAGGAAATCACTGGTATATTGTGCAAAATGTGCAATCTGTGTGCAATGAGCAGCGTACTGGCTGTAATGTTTGCAATGATAGCAATAATGTCTTAAAGTGCTTACAGTAGTAAGCTGTTCAATTGGCTGCAATGTTATTTGCAACCATATACGACCTGACTAGTAGTTTGAATTGGGTGAGAGCAAAACATATTTGAAATCGTTTATAAAATCTGACAACAACCCCTCATAAGTGGTTTGTAGCATTTCTCTCAATTATGCACAAACAACAGTATTTTTTATTTATTTGTTCTGGCTGCTGCTCTTACACAGATCTCCACAATTAGAAAGGGTGGGGGAGGTTCCCACTAGCATCACAATACCAGCGATCCCTCACAGCTCGCTGAATAACCAGCAGGCCAGTTGACTGTTTTTGTAGAAGGGCAGGACTTTCTTCATAAACAAACATAATTTTAAGCAGTACATACATTCCCACTCATATTTTAACTAGTGAGTGGTCTCCTTATTTATAATGTCTCTGTATGTAGGTTACAGTTTTACAATGACTCCTTCAGTAGAGAGCCCTGGCGTAGAGCTGCCACTGCTCATTGCAGTTTTTAACACCTGAAAGAAACCACTCATATTCACAGCTGCAGTTGTATCTGGGCATTCCAGGAGACCTGGGGTGACATTTTTTGTGTAAAAACATTTGGTAAGCCAAATTGAAGGGTGGGGTAGACTAGCTGTTTCTATTTAGAGAGGATAATCCTGATTTAAATGTGTAGTCCATTTATTTGTTTATTTATTTATTTATTTATATTCTGCATAATTTAATTTTTGGGGAGCAAAGATGGTGATAGAAATGGTGGTGGTGATAAGGACCAGACTTCTAAAGTGTTTTTTCTGCCTTTTAAAGCTTCTTACAGAAAGTTATTGCTTAATATATTTATAGTTTTGGTCTAAAACTTTTTTTTCCATCCATTTGTGGTGGAGAGGTATGTGCAGGGCATTGTGTGGCAGTTGTTTTTCAAAATTTTCACAATTTAAACATTCAACAGTATATATAAATACAAAGTAGTATGGGTTTAGTGGTCATTCTGGATAGTGATAGTGAATACATCAGTTATACTTACATTATAGGCATCTGTATAGTTTTTATTTCCAAAACTTGAGTTCTGCAGTACGTGCTCAGATAGATCCAGCTTGAACTAAAAATGAACTTAAAATGACAGACATCATTTTTTTTGTTCCCACTAATCATTAGGCCTTCTCTGATGGTATAGAAGGCCTGAGGGCTCCCCTGTGGGACTAGTTTGTGGAGAGAAAAAAGATGCTGGGAAAAGGCGTTTGAGCCCAGTGTCTTCCTTTTCTCTGTAGAATTCCAGCTGTTTCTGTGAAATCCTTTCCAGCAGAAGCAACAAGGTGGAAAAAATAAGATGCCTCAAGTTGGCAGCCTCAAAAGAAGGCCTGCTTTCATGCTGCAGTTTGAAAGCTAACATCACGGGCCGCACTTGTGTACCTCTGGGCATTTGCGCCATTGAAAACAGACGTAAAATGAAAAATGTAGAAAATCAATAAATATTTTAAATCCATGTGTATTGTTCAAAGTAGTTTCACCTTCTCGTGGCACATCAAACAAACCTGTGTGCCATAATCACACCATTCGCTCACTGCTGGATACTATTATCTATTCCAGCATGGACCAGACGTGCATGAGACGTGCACTGCAGTAGCTAACAGTATACAGTAATCCACTCTCAGTGCCTCTCAGATTCTACATACCTCCACGATTTAAATGCAAACCACAGCAAAATAGATGGGGCCGAAGGATATTGTAGATATCACGGTGAGTAAAGTTGGATCTGTAATCTGGAGTTTAAGCTTGTATGACAGTGTGATTGATATGTAGGCTCTGAGGCTGTAGGGGGTTTAGGTGTTCTCAGGTATAGCAGGCAATCGATAGCTCATCACGGCCTCATAAAGAGCAGGCAGCCCATTGGCTGATGGAAATAGGAGTTCTGCATGGTGACTTGAAGTAAGAGACAGACAGAAAACTTTTCTTTAACTCTGTGCTGAAATAACTGCTGGCAGAGGAATCGGAGCAGTGTCGCAATGCACGGTAGCTAACATTTGTGAATTATAGATATGAAACCATATGACAAAATCTGATCTTTCTTCTCTCTCTGCTTCTCTCTGATTCGTCTTCATCTTCTCTAGTTCGGCAGAACAGAGGTGATTGAAAACACGCTGAATCCGGATTTCGTGCGGAAGTTCGTTCTGGATTTCTTCTTCGAGGAGAAGCAGAATCTTCGGTTTGATGTGTGAGTGCATATTTTGATCTGTTTGAATGTTTACTTCGGTGTTACTTTGATTTTTATGTATACTTGCTAAAGTGAATGTACTTTATTTAGATGTTTACATCATTTCCACATCATTACATCAGCACAGGTATTGGTAAATAAATAAATAAATAAATAAATAAATAAATAAATAAGTTTCAGTGTAGTGCGCTCTTTGAATCTTTGAATTCTGCTGCTACACCTATACCAAAATGTCAGGGCATAATTACAGTGACTATGCTTCATTTGTTCCATTTCCAGTCAAAGCCAGCTTTTAGTAAGAGGCATTTATTTGTAATGAATGTATTTATTATAAGAAAAGAAGTAGAAAACATATTTAACAGCAAATTACTGATTGTTCAGCGAAATCTGTAGAGATATTTTCTTCTGAGGAGTCATCAGCCCATTGTTTAGAGAACACCAGCAGCTTTCTTTAGTTTGAATTACAAGTTTTCTTTTGTTTTGTCCTTTTCTTGGTAACAGCTTTTGGACAGTTACACGTCCCTTCAGACCTGTAGAACAGAGTTATGTCTTCTCATAGTCGATATTTTGGATCTGAAGCTTAAGCCTCTCTCGACAAACTCACCTGTGCATCAAATTTGATGTTTCTCTATCGCTGTGATAAAACAGTGCAGAACTACGGTTCAGACGTCTCCTGAATCTGTAGAGTCGGCCCTTCTTATTCCAACTTATGCTGAGAGTGTAAGTGACTCACATTCAGAGATATTAGATCCACGTCACCAGCCTCTCTGCTTGATAGCTTCATTTAGCGTACAACTGACCAGCGGACACTCAGGAAATCACTAAGGGCTAGCCCATCGTGTTGGAAATCCTTCATTCTTTAGTGCACATCGGTGAGAAATGGTAGGCCGGACATTTCCAGCTCATTTTGAAGAGAGCGAGAGAGATTGCTCTAAACATTCTGATATAAAACATACAGGCAGCATTTCAGAGGTATGCAAAAATCAAGAAAATGCTTTTAGGCCCAAGAGAGTTTAAGTGCTTTTATCTGACTGTGTCAGTTGTGGTGGTCTGCAAAGTCTTGTACTGTTGTTAGGAGCCCCATTTTTCTGTATCATTTAAGACTGGAAACTCATTTTTCACCTATTTTTTTTTACTCTGCTCTTCTGTTTGGAAGCTGATCTGATTATCTCATATCCAATCTTTTCAGAAATACCTCCTGGAATATGGATAACTTGTGCTTAATGGCTGTTTTGACTGGAAATGAACATTTTGCATAGTACAGAGTGCAGAGCTTATTAGGTTGCCTCGCCTTCGGTGTAGCACTTCATTTCACTCTTGTTATTTAAATAAGGAACTGATTTTTCATTTATAAATGAATAAATGCCAGCTTGCCTCATTAAGGAGCAAGTAATGTTATTTCTATTGCGACTGTAATGGTAAACAGTGGAAATGGTGTGGTGCCTTTCATGTGTAGCTGAAAAGCAAAAGGCTTCCACAAACCCGTAGAATTTGGCCAAAACTACAGCAGCTACAGATGCAGTAGTGGTCATTTACAGTCCGAGTTGAAGGGTTATTTTGGTCAGCTCGAGCCTACACATTATTTCAAAAGGATCTTTTCAAGTGAAACACACAGACGCTTCCTCCCTCGCTCTCTCTGTGCTCCCTGGGGAGGTGATCGATGTCCTCTGTGGGAGTTTGGAGAAGCGCTCATGGTAGATCAGGTGGAACTTGGAGCAAACTCTTGCTCAGATCATTGCAATAGATCAGAACCCGACAGCTGCCCATATCCACACTCAGATAAACAGCGTATCTCTGTTCTTCTGGACCGCATGTCCTTCTTTTCTGTCATCCTGCCTAAAATATTCTCATGTGTCTCCTTATATTACCGCATCTCTCTCTCTCTCTCTCTCCAACTCTCTGTCAGGTATATTTATATTTATAGGCCTGGGTACATTTCCTATTTGTTCTATAATTGTCCACTCCATTAACACACACACACACACTCTCTCTCTCTCTCTCTCTCTCTCTCTCTCTCTCTCTCTCTCTTTCTCTCTCTCTCTCTCTGGCTCTCTCTTACGCTACCTGCAGTTTATTTCTTTGCCCCTCTCCTCCCTTCGCTTCTTCAGTCTGTTTCTCTCTGTATTTTTCACACACCATAATCGATAGCAGCTCTGACACAGCTGTCTTCCATCCAAACAGAAGGCAGTGCTCGCAGGTTGTGAGAAGAAACAAAAAAACAATGTAAGGAAGGGTTAGAGTTATGTCTGTGGAGGGGTAAAGCTGTCATTTTTTACAGCTGTCCTCGCAAGTCTGCCAAAGCCGTTATTGATTTGGTATTTTTCAGGCTTTTTCCCTTCTGTTCCCCTAATGTCACAAGGAACGGATCAGACAAAAGACTTTTTTTTGGAGGCCTACCGCCGCCGTAACACAATCAGAGATAAGCTCTGCAGACGCACTTTCTGCGTTACAGTTTCAATTCTGCATGGCTTTATTCTCGAGGCCCGGATTTGATGTATGCGGCGCATTTGTTTGAAAGGACGCCCACGTACCTGGCCTTGAGGTGCGGTCAGTGGGGAGCTCAGGTCCCCAGCCATCTGGATGTCGATAAACAGATGGAGCATGGCATCATCTGTCTCTTTAACCATGCGGGCAGGGGGTCTACTGTGTGCATGCGAGAGAGAAAAAGAGCTTTCAGAGGAACCGTTGGAGGCCCTCAGCATCTTAGTCGTGTGGAAAATGTGCCATCCTAACAATACGTCCTGTCCCGTTTCCTTAAAAAGAAACACAGGCTTTGTCTGTTGTGCAGTCATCATTCCTTTCCCTTGTATGTGTTTGTCTATTACTTCCGACCCCATTCAGGCTGTTTCATTAAATACCATATGTTTTATATCCTTCGTGGGAACTGTTTAGCTGCTATTTAATTAGAGCCAGTGACGCTGCGGTGCAGTAAAAAGCTACATTAGCGTAGGAGATGCTGAATTTGAGTCATGTCTTGGCTGCCGGTGACTGTTGAGTCATAGTATTTGGAGAGCCCCCATAGCGTAGTGTTGATGCTAAGCTAATCCCCACTGAAAATCATTAAGGGGCTGAATTATTGATACTCAACACCCATAGAGCACAAAGAAATGCTGGCTGCATCTCTGCGGTTCACTGGCTTTCACTTTCTTCCGTGAGGCTCTGAGGTTTTTTAGCCTTTTATAATTATGCTACTAAATTTCCACGACTCCTTCTTTCACTTATTGGTCTGTGCTTGCTTTAAATGCATGAGCATGCATTCGGTTGACCTGCATCTCTTGTATTGGTGCCGTAAGGCAGGAGTGGAGACACGTAATTATCATCGCATACTTCTTACCCAGGCAAGACCATCTAATCAATAAGGTGTTGAATAAAAGGTCATTTATTGATAGACCCTGGAATGAGCATCATCTATTATAGGAGTCCCTGCCCCTCTACTTTCAGTCTGAGCTGTGATTGATCAGCAGGTGCAGTATTTTAATATGCTGGTGATATCCCTTCCCTGGGGTGGGGCAGTGGATCGTCCGCCACTCTACCGGCATATGATCCTCAGCATTCCGAACACATATACACATACAGTGTGTATCACAAAAAACAGAAGGCGTAGGTGATGTTTCTTAGAACTAACAAACATTTCTGTGATGCTGAGGTGCATATGTGTAGATGTCACTGCCAGATAATTGCTTAAAATAAGCACATCAGTTTCACAGATACTTAGAGCTGATATGATGATGCATGAGTTGGCTGATGTTTCCGTGCACAGATTAATCTAGCGGTAGTTATGCAAGAGGTCTTTCATGGAGGGGAGCTTGTTGTCTTAAACTTCATGTGTTTGTGTTGACATTTATGCTTCAATATTAAGCTGAAATGTCGGTTTTAGTATCGGCCTTGACCAGCTGAAAAAATGATGCTCGGAATTTACATGATTCCAGTGCGGTTGCATGTAATTTAAAATTGTTTGGCCTGTGATGGTTAACCGGATTACCATGGTAACAGCTCTCAGGGACAGTAAAAACTTTCATTTATTTCTCGCAACCCATAGCAAGACATTAGTATTCCTACAGGTGAGCTGAACCTGCCACACTTAGATTACTGTTCCAGAAATGCAGCTGAGCCGGTGAACCTGCACTGCAGGAGGGGTTGGGGGGTGGTGGGGGTGTTAGTGCCTGAACAACAGGTATAAATCATCACTGTCCAAAGACAAGCAAGTATCTCTAAAATAGTGTGTTTATAGGAGTGAAGTTTTGGAGCATTTCTGTTTTTTCCTTGGTTATGAAATTTCCCGACATTGTAAAGGGCAGCTGCTGATCTCAAATGCTGCAGAAAGGTGCAAATCTGCAGCGATGTTCTCTTATGCTGTGCATGTAAGGGATCCTCAGACACCAGTGTTAGGTTTTAAAATAAGGCAAGACTGTAAAGATGCACTAAAATTTTTGTTGACCACTATTTCACAGTTTCTCTGATGGACATTAGACAAGATATTTATAATCTTTGTTGAGTATAAAGAGAAGTTATAATGACCAAGAACTTCTCCAGCACAGGTTTGATAACACACAAAGTCCTGCTTGCAGAATAAAACAAAACAACAGAAGTAGAAAGAAAGTCAGATCCTGCCCATGCTATCTTGTAGTCACAGGTTAATGGAAAAAAATGAGAAAAGACAGCCGAAAGTATAGTCCAAAGTAGAATAAAAAACAATTCTGTAATGTCTTTGCAGTAGCATGCAGTCTGTACTCGCTGTACTCGTAAGATCATTTCAGTAGTAAGTAAAGTGTTCTTATTTTAGTTATTTAGTTATTGAGGGCGGATTTTATCAATAATTCTACAGTATCTACTATCCAACAGTATCTATAATAAAATTACAGATTTATTATTTCATTTCTTTCATATTTTGTATTTCACAGTTTCGGCTTATATTTTTAACCTGGTGTGTTTTGGTTTTGGTCTGGGATATTCATTTTGGTCTCCAAAAGGGAAACCACTGTGATGTCTTAACTAATATACAGTTAAATTTCAGGTGAGCCGACCTCGACCTAAAAGATCTCCACAGACAGTACACCCCAAGATAAAACAGCCTTGGATGGTAAATTCTGTGACATTTGCAGTTTGTTTTAATTATCACTAGAATGCTTGCAGTTTTGCAGCCAAATGAATAACAGCTATGTACTATTGAGCTGGTGTATCATTAGCATGCTTTTTATTTAACACAAATGAACTTTTAACTCTTGTATCTTGCTATTATTACTGTTAGTAGTATTATCATTACTATGATTATTATTATTATTGTTATATGTGCAAACACTTTGTGGAAAAAGGAACTAAAAGGTATACACTACAAACCCTCTCAACTGATTGTTATCCCCAAATTTACCCAAATAAGAGAGTTACGAGCACAGGCCTAGTGTTCCATCAGCACAGACATTGCCAAAAACTGGAAGACAGCGGTCATGCTGTATTCTATTCATGTCCAACCAATCCAACCGTCTGGAACATTTAAATAATGTAAAGTCAACAACGCAGATAGAGATGTTAAAATGTTGGTTATCTCCAAGGTTTTCATAACAGTGCCTCGCTATCAGGACTGATAAGTGAAGGTTATTGCGTAGCTGATATTATTCTTTGCACTCCTCTATTTTTCTATAAGCACAAACAGAGACCTTACAGGTATAGCTTCACCACTGATCTGATTGCTATTCAAATTCGAGGCTTGCGTGCTGAGATTTGAGTAGATTAGCTCGCACTCCTACGGCGCAGACATGGTAAATATAAAAAATGTGCATAAAATGTATTCGGTATGAAGCGAACAAAATAGAGACATTCAGCCTGTGATGAAACTCTTGAGTTTTAATGGCGTGTCAGCATGATAAAGAATCTTCTAGGGTGGATTCTTCTTCTGAAGTGCTGCAGACTTATTTATTCCAGTTGTCTGCTATATGTTGTGCTAGGAATATCTGCTGTTCTGTGAGTAAAGATATAGTTGGACATTTGGTATTGTAGTTTGAGAGAAGAATATCTCTTAACCATAAAGGAGAGCTTTGTGTCCCACAATGCCCTCCCCAGTTGGCTTATAGACTACACAACATGTCAAAACTTACATTTGTCTAGTATTTGCTTTCTTATATGTCTATGTATTAGGGCTGTGCATTGGCAAGAACCAGGCAATACAATATGTATCATGATACAGCGGTCACGATTCATTATACCTTGATATACTGTGATACTGCAAGCAAAGTGATATACTGCGATTTTTCAAATCCTATTATTAAAACACATCACTATATAAACAGGTTTGCCAATAATTACAATAGCATTGCGCTCTTGTGCTGCTTGTTAAAGTTGGAGTGGATTACAACACCGCTATCCAGTTATCAGAGGTTTACCACAACACACAATGATTCACTGTCTTCCAGGAATCTGTGTATCTATACTGTGTTTTTGAGAATTGATACAGTATCACCAAACATGAAATCCCGATATTTGATATTTCGATATTTTCTTACACCCCTACCATGTATACATTTCAATCTCTTCATCCCTTAAAATGTGCTGATTTTATCAATGTCCCTTTTAAGACTGATATATATATATATATATATATATATATATATATATATATATATATATATATATATATATATATATATATATATATATTGCCCAAAGAAAAACGAGTATCTCCAAAACAAAAGAGGTCACAACATTCTTGACTTTTATTATTAATCACTGTTGTGATTACCTACCCCTTCACAAAGAAAAGTAAAGGAATGTCCAAGCTAAATATATTCAAAACAAACAGTTCAAAATGAAATCCTCAGCTAGAATAAAATAAATAAACATCAGTCATTTCTTTTTGGAAGGCTGTATTGATTCATTTGCTTCCCATCAGCCAGGAACAGCAGAAGATTTAATTGCTATTCTCTGTATTTTGTGCTACTAATCACTGTCTTACAGAACGTCTGCAGCAACGATACTTCTTATCACTTCATTGTGTGCTGTAATTGACTGCTGTTGTAGATTGAATGGATGTATTCATGCCTGTGATGCAGCCATAATGAACTCCAAACAGGCTTTTTTTTCAGCTGGGAATGGGTAGATGGCCATGAAAGTGAATGCTTCATTTTGAAGCTTTGAGAATGTTTTATGTGAAACACTAAAAACATGTATTTTTATATTGTTTTAATTAGTAAATAAATAAATTCACTACCAGCTTATGAGTAGTAGACTCATGTAGTCAAGCGACAGTGCATTTGATGGCATGGCCTCGTTTAAAATGAATATCCATGGGAAAGTTCACAAACACACATCAGTGAGCTTTTACCTCATTTTAAATTGGCTGGTATTTTACAGATATTTTATGAACTTCGCGTCGTACACCTTTCAGACTTTTCATCAGTTTCCTCCCAGAATCGATTCGTCTCTCTCTTAACTGGAAGTTATTTTGCTTTCTTCCCTTCAAAGGTCATATCAAAGCGATATTTCAGTGCTCCAATCATGCTGAACTGAAGCTCTGTCTATCTGACAGCATGGCTGTAACTGGGCAGATAGGAGTGAGTCAGTCGCATCTGCAGGAGATATGAAGCCCTGACTCCAGCTGAGAGGGAAACTGTTTTCTTATCGTGGTGATTAGGAAAGAAAGCTGGACATGAGGCCTCACGCTCGCCATAAACAAGCACAGCTGCAAGAGTAATTTAATTTCTCATTCCGCCGTAGCACCTCTTAAAATTGGAATGGAAAAGCGATGTTACTCGCTCGCCGTGCAGTGTTTAAAGTCATTATTTGCCGGAGCGTTTTGCTGGGTGTGAGTAACAGGACATTTCTAATGGAAGCTTTTTTTTTTTTTTTTTTTTTTTACGAGGCCCACCTCCGCTACATTTTGTCATTGCTGTATGTAAATGAGCACCATTAAATTTTTGAGTGAGTTTATCATCCTTGTGTGCTAAATCTCATTTCAGTGGCGCTCGCGGGGCCTCGCACTGTGCCATAATTTCATTTTGATACAGGCACAAACCAGAGAAGCTCTCATTCCCTGTAAATTGGAGAGAAAGAGAGAGAGAGAGAGAGAGAGAGAGAGAGAGAGAGAGAGAGAGAGAGAGAGAGAGAGAGAGAGAGAAAGTAAGTGAAAGAGTGTCCACACACATACTTCTCTCTCTCCCCTTCTTTTTTCTTTCTTTCATTCTTACTTTGTTTCTTTCATACATGCGGTTTTGTGTTGTTTCATGTCACTCTTGTCTTACTTTAAATTTATGATTGTGTATTTCATAATGTCTCTCTAAAATGGGCTTGATTTACTAGATTGAGAGAAAGGTTGAGAAGAGAGCAAGCGAAAGGGAAGTGAGTGATTAAGAGAGAAGAAGGAGAGATAAGTAATGTATGCGTATGTGTTTGTGTGTGAGGAAAAGAGAGAAAGATAGGTGTTTCTTCTTCTAGGGGTAAGAAGCAACAAGAGAAAGCTTCTAGGGGTAAGAAGCAACAAGAGATTGCTGCCAGACCAAACCAATATACTTTGTTTAAATTGATGAAGCAAAAAGAACTAATAAAATCATAATAACTATTGCAAAGTGACAAACTTTGCAATTTATTGCTTGATTTTGTTTAACTTGACTTTATAACTTTATACCCAGTATAAAAAAAGAAGGATCTATCTTCAGGGTGATCCCAAGGCCCAAA
This sequence comes from Megaleporinus macrocephalus, assembly GCA_021613375.1. Lineage (NCBI taxonomy): Eukaryota > Metazoa > Chordata > Actinopteri > Characiformes > Anostomidae > Megaleporinus > Megaleporinus macrocephalus. The sequence continues at coordinate 15,620,018 of CM038704.1, forward strand.
ATAACACCAACGAGCCGAATTATAAAAGTGCGCCCCCTTCCAGATGTAGCAGACGCCTTTTAACAACCAGCGCAGACGGAACCAGCCAATCACATAGCAAGAAAACAGGACGTCACACGGCAATCACGGAGCACCTAATTAGAAACAAGAGAAGGAAGGAGAGAGGGGGGAGACACAGGACGTAACATAGGACAGTAGGATAAAAGAGAGTGAGTGATTGATAGGGGGAGATAGAGAAACTATTAGAGAGACTAGTGTGTGTGTGTGTGTGTGTGTGTTTGTGTGTGAAAGAAGGAGGGAAAGATAAGGAAAACAGAAGGAGGGAGAGTGAGTGATTGAGAGAGAGAAGAGCGAGAGGGGTGTGTGAGAGAGAGGCTAAAGAGAGAGAGTGGTCATGAACAAGACATTGAGAAGTGTGTTGAGGAGCATGTGACTGAAAAAGAGAAAGATAGAGGAAGGAAATAGGAAAAAAGAACCACAGTGCTAACCACTACACCACCATACTAACCACTACACCACCGTACTAACCACTACACCACCATACTAACCACTACACCACCGTACTAACTACTACACCACAGTACTAACCACTACACCACCGTAATAACCACTACACCACCGTACTAACCACTACACCACCATACTAACCACTACACCACCATACTAACCACTACACCACCGTACTAACTACTACACCACAGTACTAACCACTACACCACCGTAATAACCACTACACCACCGTACTAACCACTACACCACCGTACTAACCACTACACCACCATACTAACCACTACACCACCATACTAACCACTACACCACCGTAATAACCACTACACCACCATACTAACCACTACACCACCGTACTAACTACTACACCACAGTACTAACCACTACACCACCGTAATAACCACTACACCACCGTACTAACCACTACACCACCATACTAACCACTACACCACCATACTAACCACTACACCACCGTACTAACTACTACACCACAGTACTAACCACTACACCACCGTAATAACCACTACACCACCGTACTAACCACTACACCACCATACTAACCACTACACCACCATACTAACCACTACACCACCGTAATAACCACTACACCACCGTACTAACCACTACACCACCATACTAACCACTACACCACCGTGCTAATCACTACACCACCGTGCTAATCACTACACCACAGTGCTAACCACTACACCACAGTGCTAATCACTACACCACCATACTAACCACTACACCAGCAAACTAATCACTACACCACCGTGCTAACCACTACACCACCAAGAAAACCCAAGAAAAAAGAGTCAGAAAGTACAAAAGAAAAAGTACAAAGGAGAGAAAGTAGGAGAGAAAAAGAGAAATTAAAGAGTGAGATGGAGAACAAGACTGAGAAAGAGCAAGAGAGAGACAAAAAAGAGAATGAAGATGTTTAGGTGAAGATTGGATAAAAGGGATGGAGGTGGAGAAAGAGATAAAGGGATGAAGACAGTATGCACTTTAGATGGGGTGGATTAGAGTGATGGCGCTTTAGAGAGATTTAGCCTGAAGGCTGATGGAAAAAGTGCAGCAGTTGACTCCGGTGACTTTTTCAACGTTCTAGCTTTCTCCTCACACTGCCGAGTGAACAGGTGAATCACTCCGTCCACATTGAGCATTCCCGCCCTGTTCCGAGCACTATCCCCTTAGCTCCTGAGAGCTATCCCGGGGAGCTGCTGCGCCTCATGCCCGTCCATCATGCACCCCTTTGGGGTCCGGGCCTGTCACACGCTGCCTATCACATGAGCAGAGTTTTTATATGTCCATCTGTCTGGCCAGTTCCGGCCTGACCAGTGAGTCACAGGGAGAGTGAGGATGAATTCAAATTCAGGGCTCCATTCCAGGAGGACAACATCTTCCCAAAAAAACGAGTGTGTCTGTGCTAGGGATGCACTAAAAATGAATTTCTGGGCCAAGAAGAAGATTAATATCTTGTTCAGGTTAATACCAGTTTCCCTTTGTTTGTATTTGCTTTGACTATTTGCTTTTGAACATTTATGCTAGCTGCTAATGCTAGCTGCCTCTTTACTGTAGAACATGAGTAGATCTAGCTATCAATGCCCAGCCCTCAGTTTCCTCAGAGTCTTATAAGTCAATGGCTTGCATAGCTGTGTCTGAGTGCTGGTTGTCACAGTTGATTTACCTTTTTGTTTTAAAGCTGTTACTGTGTGTGATCTATATGGCTAGCAAGATAACACATTTGAAAGGTACTCCCAGAATCATTGAGTTCATAATTTAACCAAACTTGCTGAGTGGCCAGATGTGTTACATTTAAATAAATTGTAGAATTCAGCCAATCAAGCTTAAGAGAGAAGAAGTTTATTTTTACAGATCTTTAAAGTCATGAATCATTCAGCAGTCCATCATGTCCGTCATGGGACACACATGGGAAAAATGCTATTCACTTTTGCTCCCTGTGATAAGAAAAATATTATAAAGACAACATTATCCACCTGAGTGTCACAGGAGCCTCTAAATTAAAAGTTTATTTAGCAGTCAAGACATGAGTAATGCTACATACACACTACAGGCAAGCTCACACTTGTTTTCAAACAATTTTTAAAGCTAGTTAAAATCTGGAGTTCCTTATATGGGCGTGACACCAACTACAGCATTAGAGTAGTTGAGAGTTACTTCAGAGTTACATTTCATTGATGGTCACACAGGAGACCTCAGTAGGCAAGTTACATTATGTGTTTTTGTTTTAATGCAACAGAATGTGTAGTATCATAAGAAGAACCAAGAATATATACTGGTGTGTCAGAACATTATAACCACCTGCCTAGCATGTTGTTGGATCTCTGTGTGCTACCAAGCCATTGACTGTACAAGACCTCCGATAGTTCCCTGTGGTATTTTGCACTTAGATTTTAGCAGCTGATGCTTAAAGTCCTATAAGCTGCAAGGTGTAGCTGCTATGGAATAGACTTATTCCAGCACATCCTATAGATGCTTAAGATCTTCAGAGCCACACCTCAAACAACTCAATGCAGTGATGCAGAGCACATTATCCTGCTGAAAGAGGCCATTGGGGAATACCATTGGTGTTAAAGGGTGTTACTGGTCCGCAATGATGTTTAGGTAGTTAGCACATCCACTTAAGTGTCCAGGCCCAAAGTTTCCTTACAGATCATTGTTCAGAACATCACACTCCTTCCACCAGCTTGTCTTCATCTCAGAGTGCATCTCAGTGCCATCTCAGGTGAACAGTGCACACATACTCATGTACATCATGTACTGACATCATGTAAAAGAAAACAGGACCTTTCTGTCATTGCTCCAAGGTCCAGTTCTGACGTGTCCATTGCAGATGCTTTGGACGGTGGGTTAGCATTAGCACTCTGACCAGTCTGCCTCATACGCAACAGGGTGCAATATGCTGTGTGTTGCTCTTGTAACCATTGTTTAAAAATTCTGTGGCGTGTGCCTCAGCAGCCATCAGTTCTGGCCAGCCAGCATAGCCTTTGGTAAGCCTTGGGCTCCCAACATGTTGTTGATGGTTTATAGTTTGTCCTTCTCTGGACCATAGTTTGTAGGAACTCACCACCGCTGAGCAGGAGCTCAGTCTGTTTCATTTCTGCTGCAATCCAGTCAACTGGCCAAAATTAGTTGGCCCTTGTAAAGTTAATCGGGTCTTTATATCTGCTCATTTCTTTGCTATTTGCTGCCTCATATCCCAGACCTTAAAATGAGCCATTCATTAGTGTTAGAATATTAGAACTTTTGGGAAATTAGAAAAACAGTTGCATTTGAAAAATTACACCATGCAGAAAAAAACATACTTGAAAGCGTGACACTCAGCGGTGGTAAGCAAAGTTAGTGTTTGCCTGCAAATCATAGAACCTTGTCATTTGTGCTGTTGTGTGTCTTTATTTAGCTTCATCTGTGTATAACTTCTCGTTATGGTAACATACTAGGAGGGCTTGGCTTAGCTAGCGTTAAAATTAATTAGAGCACTATAGACGCTAAGAACTTCAGTCTCTGCCTATTAGACCTATAAAAATAGTACACAATAGTACATACACAAATAGTACACCTCTATTAGTAAATATGTAATATGTAAAAGACAGAAGTGTGTTGTTTGGATTGCAGCCTTACTGTGGAATGTTAATATTAGTCTTATCTCAGTCTTATAACGCTAGAACTCGTTCAGTGTTGAGCTTAATGTAAATACTTTTGTCATCTCATTTCAACATAAAGCCACAAAATAATAATAAAACCAGTACTGTGGTGTAGTGGTTAGCACGGTGGTGTAGTGGTTGGCACTGTGGTGTAGTGGTTAGCACTGTGGTTTAAGTGGTTAGCACTGTGGTGTAGTGATTAGCACTTTGGTTTAAGTGGTTAGCACTGTGGTGTAGTGATAAGCATGGTGGTGTAGTGGTTAGTGCGGTGGTGTAGTGATAAGCACGGTGAAGTAGTGGTTAGTATAGTGGTGTAGTGGTTAGTACGGTGGTGTAGTGGTTAGTACGGTGGTGTAGTGGTTAGCACGGTGATGTAGTGGTTAGTATGATGGTGTAGTGGTTAGTACGGTGGTGTAGTGGTTAGTATGGTGGTGTAGTGGTTAGTACGGTGGTGTAGTGGTTAGCACGGTGGTGTAGTGGTTAGTATGATGGTGTAGTGGTTAGTATGGTGGTGTAGTGATTAGCACTGTGGTGAAGTGGTTAGCACTGTGGTGTAGTGATTAGCACGGTGGTGTAGTGATTAGCACGGTGGTGTAGTGGTTAGTATGGTGGTGTAGTGGTTAGTACGGTGGTGTAGTGGTTAGTATGGGGGTGTAGTGGTTAGCACTGTGGTGTAGTGATTAGCACGGTGGTGTAGTGATTAGCACGGTGATGTAGTGGTTAATATGGTGGTGTTGTGGTTAGTACGGTGGTGTAGTGGTTATTACGGTGGTGTAATGGTTAGTACTGTGGTGTAGTGGTTAGTATGGTCGTGTAGTGGTTAGCACTGTGGGGTAGTGGTTAGCACTGTGGTGTAGTAGTTAGCACTGTGGTGTAGTGATTAGTACGGTGGTGTAGTGGTTAATATGGTGGTGTAGTGGTTAGTATGGTGGTGTAGTGGTTAGTATTGTGGTGTAATGGTTAGTACGGTGGTGTAGTGGTTAGTACGGTGGTGTAGTGGTTAGCACGGTGGTGTAGTGGTTAGTATGCTGGTGTAGTGGTTAGTATGGTGGTGTAGTGATTGGCACTATGGTGTAGTGGTTAGCACTGTGGTGTAGTGATTAGCACGGTGGTGTAGTGATTAGCACGGTGGTGTAGTGGTTAGTATGATGGTGTAGTGGTTAGAACGGTGGTGTAGTGATTAGCACGGTGGTGTAGTGGTTAGTATGGTGGTGTAGTGGTTAGTATGGTGGTGTAGTGGTTAGCACTGTGGGGTAGTGGTTAGCACTGTGGTGTAGTGGTTAGCACTGTGGTTTTGTGGTTAGTTTGGTGGTGTAGTGATTAGCATGGTGGTGTAGTGGTTAGCACTGTGGTGTAGTGATTAGTACGGTGGTGTAGTGGTCAGTATGGTGGTGTAATGGTTAGTACTGTGGTGTAGTGATTAGCATGGTGGTGTAGTGGTTAGTACGGTGGTGTAGTGGTTAGTACGGTGGTGTAGTGGTTAGTACGGTGGTGTAGTGGTTAATATGGTGGTGTAGTGATTAGTACGGTGGTGTAGTGGTTAGTATGGTGGTGTAGTGGTTAGTATGGTGGCGTAGTGGTTAGTATGGTGGTGTAATGGTTAGTACTGTGGTGTAGTGGTTAGTACGGTGGTGTAGTGGTTAGTATGGTGGTGTAGTGGTTAGTATGGTGGTGTAGTGGTTAGTATGGTGATGTAGTGGTTAGCACTGTGGTGTAGTGATTAGTACGGTGGTGTAGTGGTTAGTATGGTGGTGTAGTGGTTAGTATGGTGGTGTAGTGGTTAGTATGATGGTGTAGTGGTTAGTATGATGGTGTAGTGGTTAGTATGGTGGCGTAGTGGTTAGTATGGTGGTGTAATGGTTAGTACTGTGGTGTAGTGATTAGCATGGTGGTGTAGTGGTTAGTACGGTGGTGTAGTGGTTAGTATGGTGGCGTAGTGGTTAGTATGGTGGTGTAATGGTTAGTACTGTGGTGTAGTGATTAGCATGGTGGTGTAGTGGTTAGTATAGTGGTGTAATGGTTAGTACTGTGGTGTAGTGATTAGCATGGTGGTGTAGTGGTTAGCACTGTCGCCTCACAGCCAGATGATCTGGGTTGGATTCCCGGTCTGGGTCGTTCTGTGTGGAGCTGCATGTTCTCCCTGTGCTTAAGTGCGTTTCCTCCGAGTACTCCAGTTTCCTCCCACAGTCCAAACACATGCATGTTAGGTTGATCGCTCACTCTAAATTGCCAGTAGGTGTGAATGTGTGTGCAAGTGTGTGTTGTCCCAAGCCTAAGTACGTGGCGACTGTTGTGACTCGCTGAGGCGACCCCTGTAGAAGGGTAAAGGCCAAAAGGTGTGTGTAGGACGCAACGTTAATGAGATTCTTAAAAAGAGTAATGCTAGTGTAAAATGTACAACAGATTTTACACACAAGGAGAAGACCACACTGTGATCATTAAGCAAACCTATTGTAAGATTGTAAGTATCATGGATCTGGTACAAATCACAAGAAGGTTGAGCAGCAACTTCTGAGTTCTGTGTACCATGTTCTATATGGCTAGTTTGCTAAAATGATTTGGTTCCAAGTCACTAATTACATGAGCACTATTGTCATTAGTGTGTTTCCGCTTCACTACAATTTGGCTGAACGTTTACTGCTTTTACTTACAGTTCGATTATCTTCTACTAGAACTGTGATGAACTTCTACACTGCTGACATTTTCACTCTGCACCCTCAGAGCATGACTAGCTCAATGTGTACAAAAAAGACTTGTGCCCTGATAATTATCAGTTGCAATAATACCAGTAATAATAATGACTTTATCCTGTTTATTAGCAAGTGATATTTCAGCTGCCAATAAATTGTGTACCCTCGGTATGTCTGCGTGTGTGTGTTTTAGCGAGCACGGTGATATCAGTTCTGTAGACTAAGATGCTTCAGAAGATGTGAGAGCAGATAGTGAGCGAGAAGAGAAAGAGAGAGCGAGGGAAGGAGACAGAGGATTCTTTTTGTCAAACACGAACAGAAATCATTGCAGAGTCTCATTCATGTCAGCTCCTAAGGGCTCCCTGTGGGAGCCTGCGGCCTGGAGGAAAATGGAGCATGTTCAAAGAAAAGAAATGAGCGCAATCTGTGGACCCTCTGCTCCTCATTTCACTCTCACTTCCCACCACACACACACCCTAATGGGTATCATTTTCTTCTCTCTGTAATTACTCCTCAATCGCCTCCCCGAGACCTTTCCTGTGACTAATTATAATCCTGTTTAAAATAAAGTTTGCACGTGTATTTAGGAGAACATTTCTCCTCCATGTCTTCATATAGCTGATGTATTGGACGAGTTATTGCTGGTTCATTGTATTCAAGCATCTCTTCTCTCATTTAGGTACAACGTGGACACAAGAAGTTCTAACATCTCCAAACATGTAAGCCTTTGTTTTATTTGTTATGTCTGTGTTTCTGTGAACATTGTTTTTGTTGTTCTTTTTTGTGTTTAATGAATTGTTAATGTGACCTACATAATACAGCCGTCAGTTACGTCAGCAGCACCCCTGATATAATTTAGCGAGTGATGCCAAATTAGGTATCAGACGGTGCCTGTAAATACCGGTTTTCCTTATGGAGAGATTTGTAAAATATTAAGCTCACACACAGACATATCTGTCTTAATAACATTGTTTATTTTGTTTTGTATTTACTGTGTTGATAGTGTTTTTAATCCTGAAATATATAACTTTTATACAGTACTGTGCAAAACTCAGAGACCACCCCTTTCCTTCAATTAATTTCTGTTCAAATGGGCATTAAGTACAAGTTATTCAGTTTTAGGAGATATATTTCTGAGCAGGTTGTATAATCCACTTATTAAGGAAAAGAAAATAACTGAAAAACACAAGAGTTCAAAAAACAACTAATAAGTCTTGGCAGACCACCAAAACTCCAACCAAATAAACAACTCTTAAGGCTTTCATCTTTGAGCGAGAGGAGAAAATCAAGCTCCACGCCTGCTTCAGAAGCTGTTACTGAGAAACAATCAAAAAAGAAAGAGCTTATACCAACCAAACCAAGAAACTGAGCTACAGTACTCAGTACAATAAACTTGACAACCCAGAGTCCAGACCTCAACATCATTGAATCTGTTTGAGATGAGTTGGATTTTGGGAAAACTCCCGAAAATAATGAAATATTTAATAAATGGTAGTATATAGTATATCGTCGCTGTCCAGTGAAAAACTCAAAAATAGCAACTTCACAGGAGAAAACAAAAACTTTACTTTCAGTGTAAATCAGTGGAACCAGATTTTTATTCCAAGCTAGTGATGGTAGTTGTACACAGCTCAATGTTTTTACAAAAAGGCATGCATAGTCTGAAACTCTGGATATGCAGCATATGCACTGTGCAGTGAACCCTGAGGAAATCTAGCCAAGGCCTGAGATGTACCAGGCACAGGTCAACGCGACCTGGCGTAGTCTAGCATAAGGCCTGTTGTTAAAAAGAGAAAACACTTCAGGTGGGAGATAATGGTACCATGGTCTCTGTGTTTTGGGTTGATTTAGATAGACTGGTATTAAACTCAATATGTGGAATGTACAAAAAGGGAGGGGTGACATTACATCACCCGCCGAGATGCGTATAAACGTGTGAAGAATTTCTGTACCTGTGTGAGTAAACCTAAGCGCTAACTTGGGAGACGTTCTCCACTGGGAACGAAAAATAAAGAACCTGCTCTTCTATCCGATGAGTCTTCTGAATCATTTGAAATCTTTCCTGAGTTATTTTGTTTAGCTTTTTGAGTTTATTAGTGACTTAGTTCGTTGAGTATAGCTTTATTATTTACTGAATGTCGAAGGAATGACACTAGTATATTTACTGGTTTATAAGTTTCTCTTATATGTATCCTAATGGCTGTTTTAACTAGAAATTCAATAAATAACAAGTGGTCTCTGACTTTTGCAAATTATCAAATAACTGTGTGTGTGCATGTTGGGGGTGAATTGTTTTGAGTATTTGGATGTATTTTTGATGATGGTTTTAATGGAATTTAGGGATAATTGCCAGCCTGGTGTAAGAGTCTAATTTTTGTTCTGTTTTGTTCTGACTGTTGCATTTGATATTTACCTGCTCTCTCTCTCTCTCTCTCTCTCTCTCTCTCTCTCTCTCTCTCTCTCTTTCTGTTTCTCTCTCTCTCTCTCTCTTTTTTTGCTGTTCATGGATGAGCAGAAAGTGAGTAGCCCTGCGGCTGCTTCTGTGTGTGTGTGTGTGTGTGTTTAATGAAAGAATGAGCATTCCCAATATACTCCCGGAAATACCACAACAGCTCCAGGATTGCCTTTTCCAAACCTAGCCGGGGTTAATGTCTGTTTTTAATTATCTCTAGAGAACATTTATTGAGACTCTCGGCTGAAATGAGGAAGAGCATAAACAGGTTGAGCAGATTAGTGTGCAGGGTATTCTGTGCTTAAACCGGTTAAAGCGTTAAAATCAGCGTCCCTGTGCAGCTTATCCAGTTAAAAGTGCTGTACGGTGCAGAATTGAGCTGTACTGCCGGGACCCGTGCTGGAGTCCCAGTGGTGCTATTTGCTATTTTACAAATATCACTATCCCCCTCTCTCCAACATAAACGATGCACCATCAGATCTGGCATTTAGTGTTCTCCTCCAGGCACATGGAGCTGCTCCAGTACGGCAGCCAGCCGTGTAAGCAGTGCTGAAGCAGCAGGGCAAGGTTTTGTTGAAATAATGGCTAAAGGAAATGAGGAGAATATGGGGTATAAATAATTTAAAGAGTATTTTACAACTGACTGGCAGTAAAAAGTAGAGAACATTGGATAATTTAATGAAAAATATTTTCCAGGTTTCAAGCCTCTGTGTCAGTAAACAACCTTGTTAGTTTATTCAGGTTGTATTTCTGTATGTCATCACTGTTTAATGAAAGCCTTGTGTCTCTGAACTGTTAACTTTGTAGGAAAATGACAAAAACATTCTTACCATCTGCTAATGTAACTTGAAATATAGGAATGGTTTGCTGTTTGAAATTTTCAAATATTTACATTTTTATATAATATTCACTATAAATTGGCCCAATATTTTGTAGATATATTTGGTAAAACAACATTTCCTCTAGTTATGATTCCTTAGATATTGTCAACAAAAAAAAAACAGTTTATTAAAAATGTTTGGCTTATTGTGGTCCACTGACTATGAAATTATGATTTAAAAAAATGGACTAATGGAGACACAAAATGTACATTTGCTAATATAAGCCTGTCGGTTTAGGACTTCCTGGGCCAGACGTTTTGCACACTTGGGGAGATCATTGGCTCCGCAGGCAGTCGCATGGAGAGAACATTATCGTGAGTACATACGTTTTGATTCATTAACTACAAATTACTGAAGCGCTTGTTAAACTCAGCATCAGTGTAATTGAATTGAATTAGTTTGGAACAGCAGTGACTTACAATTTAAATTCAATGAGTCAGTGACTCTAACTGAATACTTTTCATCTGGTCTCAGATCAGTGGCGCTTATGGTATTGCTTATGGTTTTATGAGCTTTTGGTGTGTGTGTGTGTATGAGTATATTATTAAACAAACTGAGTAAACACAAAATGCAGTTTTAAAAGGATTATTGTATTTATTAAAGGAAATAAATACCCATAACCAACTGGCCCTGTGTAACAAAGTAATTGCCCCCTTAATTACACAGTCCATGAATTAACCAAATGTAGTTGACCAGGATTAAACTGGTTACACCAGAAGCGGGTTACAAGCCACAAGTTACATCTCCTCAACACTAAAAGCCATTTTTTTATAATGTTGAAAAACGTTAAAAATGTGGTGAAAAGTGGCGAAACCTACTAAGATCCCTGTAAAAATACGGTGATCACTTATCCAGGAAGTTGCAAAGGAGCCCAGATGAACATCTAAGGAAAACAGACTTCACTTGCCTCTGATAAGGTCAGCGTTTATATGCATCAATGGCAAAAATTGCAAGACGAAAGCCACTGCTGACCAAGAGGAACCTAACGGCTCATTTCATATATACTAAAAAAACCCTTGATAATACAGCGTAAAACCATCATACCAGCAGTAAAACATGGTGGTGGTCGTGTGGTCTAAGGATGCTTTGCTCCTTTAGGGTCTGAGTGGACTTGCCATAATTGATAGACTCATGAGTTCTACTCTATACCTGCCAATCTTAGAATTTAAATCTCAAGTGCATTTGGGCAGTAATACAAAGAATCGTACAAGACTGAATTTATTTCTAAGCGGCACAAAAGAAACGAAGGAAAGGTTTTGGAGTGTCTTAGTCGAACTTTTAACTCAAACCCCAATTAGATGCTATAGCAGTATTTTCCAAAAGCTCAGTTAATGCCAAAAACCCCTTCAGTGTAGCTGTATACAATTAAAGCAGTTCTACAAAGAAATGTTGGCCAACATCCCTCCACAGTGATGTAAAACATTAATCCCCAGGAAGTATTTGGTAGCAGTTTTTGCAGCTAAAGATGGGGGACAACTACTTTTTTTCATATATAAGTATTGCAAAACCTTTTTGCTTTAATAATTAAAGGGAAAAAAAGTTTCTCTTGTATCTTATGTCTTATATCACATTTTGTATAAGGACCTGAAACCACTCGCTGTGCCAAACATCCAAAAATAGGGCAAATACATATTAGTGGTATTGTATTTGTGCACATAGTCTTATACATTGGTGGTTGTATTGACGGTACATTAAGCTCAGCAACAGTGTAAAGTTAAATCCTGGCATCTGTAACTAAACAGCCTGCAGGACTGCAAAATACCAAAGTGGCGCGGTGAAATATCTTCCGATGATGAAACTGGAGTGTACTTTCCTTCACCCATATGATTAGGGATGATAACACTTTCATTAATACTAAATTAGCTGTTACTTCCTCACACTTGAGGCTCATTTTAAATTGGGGCTTCAGTCAGACATGGCCCCTCTGGTACCTACTGTAATTGTTGCTTGCAATACGTTTATACTGACCTTGCATATAATTAACAAGAATAGCAGGAACTCAGGCAGATTGATTAGATCCCGGATGGATGTGGTTATTGTGCAGTAGGTGTAGGCCACCACACCAGAGGCCAAACACTGTTGACCCTTTGTACTGTCTCTGCAGTTAACAAGCTATTTCCTTATTAATTCTTACACAGAGGGATTAGTGTAATGACTATTTAGGGCAATTGCATTTAGCGGAGAACTTTTTAGAGAGTTTTATAAGACTGGGTAACATTTTAGAGGGTTTTTTAAGCCTGGATATCATTTTAGAGAGTTTTATAAGACTGGGTAACATTTTAGACAGTTTATAACCATGCATATCATTAGGACTCCCATAGCTGTAATGATGCTGGTTTGGTTACTTTCTCTCGTGGCATTTTCCATGAACTAAATACACATTACTGAGTTACACATATATGCTATACCTTCATTTGTTTGTTCTCATGTTTGTTTTCTGTCCAGTGGTCTTCAGGGTTTCACAGTATTTTAGATTGTATGAAATCTATATGATATAAATACAATAAAACACAGCTTAAAAAATTGTCCAACACTTCTATTATGCTCCGCCACTCCTACAGAACTAAAATCAATATCCAGCTTTTATGTGCCTCTAACTGGATGAGAACAAAAAAAAATGGATGATCAGCTATGCAGAGAGACAGTTGGATGAACAAAAAGACAAACCAAGCCACGCATGAATGAAGGAACAGATGAACAGTGTTGATGTATGGATAAAATTATGAATGGGTGAGCTACAGACAGGAGGTCTAGCTTGCTAGATTTTAGTTACTCTGGGTTAACTTTAGTTTCTCTGACTCTAAAGCTGTTTTGTGTGGGCAAGAGGGCACCAGCCTTGTGATTGGTTTGGGGAATGCTTATGGAAGCATTAGACCAGATCAGGAGTGCCCTGTTTACATTGAGAGCAAAGAAATTTTTGAAATATGTGGGTCATTGGAACATTATTCAAATAGTTAGTGTTAGTACATGTTTACTGTTGACCTGCAAAAAGAAGAACTTTGCGAATTTAAGCATGCCACCAAAAGGAAGTAGTTCATTTTCCACTTGCTTGAGAAAAGCTGAAACTATTAAAATAATTTAAATTAAATCTTTTCTTCTGTTCATTTTAGACTAGTCTGAAGCAAGTGGCTAATTAGTTATATTGTTTGCAAATGAATGTAACTTACTGGCTGATATAAAAGAATATAATTGTGTGTACACGGTTCTGCACACACAAACCTACACAAATATCATCAATAAACAGAACTGCATAGAATCGAACAAACATTTATTTCTCTGTTTGTGTAAAAATTGGATAAAAAGCACTTCTGTGGAGACTAGTATAAATGATAATAGCATTGGTATTCTAACTATCCTTAGTACACTCTTTGCAAAGTAATAGTTCTGCACAGGACTGCTTTTTGTCTTACTTTATCGCCCTGTTCTGCAGGACATCTGCACTATTTGTCCCACTCCAGATACAACGTAGGTTGACTTCACATGTTTTAAGTTGTGTCATGTGCTCGTGCAAGTCTGAATTATTGTTCGCCCTTTCCACAGTATCTCCCACTCTATTTGAAAGTGCCAGATCTAAGGAGAGTTCAACTTTCACTGATACCCTCATTGTTCTCATATGCAGGGTCTGATAGCTCAATTCACCATAATGATCATATTTTTCACTTTCCCACTGATGTTCTCTGAAATGGCTGATCCAGGGTCGAAGAAGGCTGTATGCTACAACACAGGTTGTCCTTAATAACCGTATCTGATCTATATATGATTGATTAATGACTTAAAGTCATGGTTGCTGTCCACAGGTGTGGAGATAATGCATAAAGAGAATTTGTGGATAAGCTTTTTAAAGCCCAAGGCATTTATATACACTCATTCTTAAATTCCTAATTTGTACTACACACACACACACACACACACACACACACACACACACACACACACATGCACACACACACACATATGCACATTCTGTAGTAGTTTGTATAATCCTCAGTAGTTGCTGAATAGTAAGTCTTAAGATATAACTAAATAACTAAATAATAACTAAATAATAAGCATGCAGTTTGAGATGGTAATGATCACACAATTAATTATCACCCCTTCTAATTAGTCTGTTCAGTTGTGTACCCATTACTGACTATGCATTGGACGCTGTACAGCAGCTGCGCATGAGCATAAGATGCCCACCATGCCCAATGCCAAATGGCTAGAGGCGTACGAATCCCCCCAGTGTTAGCCTGAGGAGCATGGGAACTGTGTCCTCTGGAGGGATGGAGCTCCATCCATTGATCCAGAGCTGATCATCCAACATCAATACATGACTTTACTATTGGCTTTCTGAATGCAATCAAATCCCCACAAAAATGTTCCAACATCTAGAGTAAAAGCATTCATTGAGGAGTAGAGGCTGTTCCTGCAGTAAAGGAAGACAAACTCACTATTAAGACATAATGGATGGTCAGGTGTCAGCCCCTACACCCCCCCCCCCCCCACACACACACACACACATGCAAATTACTCATTGATGCTTTTCTAGTGCACTCTAGTGCAAATTCTACATAAAACCCAGTTACTGAATATACATGCAGGGCAGTCTGTAGATATCAACCTGTGCAGGTTTTTGGCAAAAATAGTACAATCAAATCAGAATATTACCAAGTGGCAAAGAGAACAGCTGTTGTAAGACTGTATGTATTAGTGTAAAGGGATGCACCACAATTTTAGCCATCTCAATTTTTAGGTCAAAAAGAGAAAGCACTTAACTAACAATTTGAAAGCTAATAAAAAATAGAAACAGTGGTTGAGTACAGAGCAGAGGTGGTCATACAGTTCAGCAGCAGATCAACTCAGCTTCTGTGAGGGACATTAGACAAGTTCATACTAAGTATCAAAAGGGAAGCCCCTGGTTTACTGGTGTTAGTGGTGCTGGATTTCACAATCATGTACTGTTATAACTTAAATTTAAATTTAAAATAGTAAATATAACTTGTTTTGGTTTCAACAAAGTTTGTCCTGACATGGTTTTTAGTTTTGTTAGTTCAAAAAGTTTTGTTAGTCTTACTGAGTTAGTGATTAACAGTCACGCCACACTGTTTAGTCTGTGTTACGTTTCTTGTGTGCACCATATGGTCCTGGAGGAACGTTGTTTCATTTCGCTGTTTAATGTGTAGATGGTTAAAATGACAATAAACTCCACTTGACTTGACTTGAGCTGCTTATCCTAAATGTAGCAATTACAGACTGAATTTTAAACACAAAACACTTTTGAGGTAATAAAAAAAAACCAAATAAAACTTTAGAAGTAGTACAACACATAATAACAAAACTTGTGAGGAAACCCTGGTTTTATATTACTCTCGACTTTATTTGTCTTTACTGTAATTTTTGGTGTGACTGCCTTATTTTAATAATGTAAATATTCTAAATACCGTATGTTATTAGGAGAATAGACAGTGAGACAGTAGTCAGAAAGTGCTGTTTTGACTAAAACCTAATTAATGATATAGTGCTGACTTTGTGTGGCCTGTAACTTCATGTGTTTGAACAGCAGAATATTGTTTGAGACTAACGTTGTTCCCTCGCAGGGTCGCTCGCTGGAAAACCTCACTATTAATACTGTTACACACAACGTATTTACACAGATTTAATATGAGCTTCACCTTCATACAAATATAGCTTTATCTGCTTTTTTTGTTTCAACCCCTCTATTCAATCACACTCTCTCCTTCCCTCTCTCTCTCCATCTCTCTCAAAAATACATGGAATATTCGGCTCACTTGACGGCCATGTTTCTATGGTAACTGAGAACATGTGTCTCCATCTCTGGCTATAACAGAATTTAAGTTGAGTGAATTCTTTCCTTTTTTTTCAAGTTCTCATGTTTTTTTCTTTTTTTTTCCCTTTTTCATCTTGCTATCTTTTGTTCCTAACAATAGATCAGAGGACCATAGAGTAAAAGCACATCAGAGAGCAGAGCTCTATCACTGTTGAGCTCCATTACTAGTGAACATCTCTCTCGTAGAGAGAAGGTGAAGCCCAGCTTAGGTAACTTCAGCAGAACCCAGAGCAACAGGTCTCTGAGAGTTCATACTTAACAGAGTACAGGCAAACATCACCTGCGCTGACTGATAAAGCTGGTTTACGTTCTCTTTATAAGTTTGCTAACATTTATACGTTTCTAAGTATGTTGGCTGTTTTCAAGTCTAACCAAATACATATATCCTAAAAAAGACAGGAGTAGAGAAACTCATAGTTTGTAAAGTAATAACTGACATGCTTCTCAGGCAGTCACAGATGTCTCTAAGTCTTACGGCACCTGTCCAGTGAAGAACAACTCAACATCAAGCGATTGAACTCTTTGAACTCTGAGTGATTGAGTCCTCCTCAGCAGTAATATTAGCTTTAGTGTTAACACCTAGTGGGCACCTCTCTGAGAGGATAGCTTCTGTTGCTGAAAAGTTTTGTTAGACATTTTACTCATTGATGCTTTCCTAGTGCACTCTAGTGCAAATTCTACATACAACCCAGTGGATATTCATGCAGGGCAGTCAATAAAGAAGCAAGCAGTACAGTTTTTATGGCAAAAATAAAACAATCAAATTAGAACATCACCAAGTGGCAAATATAATAGCTGTTGTTATACTGTATGTGTTAATGTAAAGGGATGCAGCATAAAGAGAAAAAAGGATGAAAAGGTTGAATGTCAAAAAACAAGCAATTTGAAAATTAGAAAGCTTTCAAGATGTTGGCAGTTTTTCAGGGTCAAGTGAAGAAAAACTCAGAATTCTGAGTGGTTGATGAGTCCTCAACATGAGCCAGTTTATTTTTTAATGAGGAAATGTTTTCAGATGTGCTTGTATGTGCTGTTAAAGGTGCCGCTACACTTTATTAGCAGATGTGCAACACATACTGACAAGTGAAAGTTTCACAGACATGGCAACAGTTACTAAGAGAGGTGGTTAAAATTTTGCAGATGGTCAATTATAAGGAGCCTGCAGTGTATAGTAGCAGGTAGCTGATTGGCACTCAGCACATTAATTTATTTTATATTCATTTAATTTATTCTTACTGGTTGCTTTTTCTTCTTCTAACTTCTTATACAGTTTATGCATATTTGTATTTATGTATGTATATTTGTATGTGTGTGTGTGTGTGTGTAGGTGTGTGTGTGTGTGTGTGTGTGTGTATGTGTATATCTGTGTATGTATATGTGTATATGTATATATGTATGTTTGTATGTGTATGTATATATGTGTAAATGTATGTATATGTGTGTATATATGTGTGTATGTATATATGTGTATATATATGTATGTGTGTATGTATGTATTGTCGCTGTCCAAAGAAAAGAAAGTATCTCCAAATTAACAACTTTACAGAAAAGGACAAAAACATTCTTAACTTTTAATGTAAGTCAATGGAAACAGCTTTTTGGAGATTTTGGAGCATTTTAATTAGTCCATTCATCATGAACTTATCATAGAATGTTAACACCAGCTGTCTAATTTATTTCAAATAAATGAATTATTTCACTAATATATTTAAGTTCAGCATTTCAGTTCAGCATTTAAACAGTAAATATACTGAAATATACTGAACGGTATGTGTAATTACCATCAGTAGCTGATGGTATAAAACACTGATACTAGGCTACTTCAGTATACAGGATACACCACTGAATCATAACACAGGTTAGAAATTATGACGGTCCGGACCTGGGCCTGAGGAAATCTCTTCTAGATGGACCTTACTGAACTCTAATTAAATACCTCGGTGAAGATGGACAAAAATTGTTAAGAGTGAAGATACCTGTTTTTCTTTAGACAGTGACAATATGTATATAAATATGGCATCACTGTTGTATTGATGTATTTAGTTTGTTACTTAAAATATAATTGAAATATTATTTGAAACTATCATGTGTCATGAAAACATAAAGTATTCTATTTTTGTCACATTGCTCTCTTTTACAATCTGCAGTCCTGACTGAGTAGCTCAGTAACTGAAGGATCAGAACTGATAAGTAACTGGAGCTGATAGTAGAAACAATAATCATAAAAAGAAGGAAAAACTAGAAATACATATTTTGTTAATAGAACATTAGAGAAAAGATTCGATCTTTTATTATTTTTTCATATTTTTCTTTGTCTCGGACCTCCCTCTCTTTCTTTCATATTCACTTTTTGTTTTCTTTCTTTCTCTATCTTTTTTTCTCTCTCTCTCGGTCTCTCTTCCTCTCATATTCTTTCTTTTTTCTTTTATTTATTTTTATGATTATGTATTTTATAGTGTCTCCTTAAATGTGCTTGCTTTATTTCACAGTTCTGTTGTCTTACATGACATTTATTTATGTAAAATGGTATGATAAAAATGATATCGGTGTTTGTATATATATATGTATATATATATATATATATATATATATATATATATATATATATATATATATATATATATGTATATATATACACACACACACACACACACACACACACACAGTGTAACGTCCTTTATATTGATTTTTTTCCTCATAGGTTACTGCACATGTAGTAGTCTGCTCTTAGCTCAGGTCACATATGTCATTATATGTGTAGGATGTTTTGTAGCTTGTAGGTTTATGGCACTGAGACCAATCACAAAATGAAAAATGTGATACAGTTATGTCTGGCCTGACCACAGGGACAACAATTACAGCATTCATATGTGGTCCACAGATGCACACACACACACATAGTCTCACATACACAGCCCTTTTCATTATTTAACAGGTAGCAGCCTCTGACCTATATAAAATTGAAGCAATTTTTTTCTAGTTTAATTTATTTCTATCCCCTCTTTCAGTTTAATGACACCAGCATACAGCCTTTCTCTCTCTCTCTCTCTCTCTCTCTCTTTCTTTCTCTCTCTCTTTCTCACTCTCCTTCAAGATTAGAAATTCAGATTGGTTTGCATGAAAAGCCAGCAGAATATCTTTAGCCAGAGTTTTCTCTGGCTTTGATAGAAACACTCCAGAAGGAGGAGGAGGAGTACAGGGAGGAAGATTTTGACACTCCTCTCCGCTCAGCAGGAGCTCGGAGGCCACATTCCCAGAACCTTTAATAGAGTGTGAGGGAATTCCTGTCTACACGTATGTCGAGACACAGAGAATGTTGCAAAAAATGTTAAACTAAAAAAAGCAAGCTGTATAGCAAACGACACTTGATAATGCTAACAGTGCTATGCTAACTTCAACTAGCAGACTCCAGTATTCCAGTTAGTTATTCAGAATCACTTTATTTTCACATGCAAGGAGTTTGTTTTGCTGAGCGCATACATGTATGGCAGGTAACATACTGAACAGACCAGACCAGTTTTTTTTTATCTAACTAAGAGATAGATAGAATAAGAATACAATAAACTAAATAAAAAGTAACAAGGAATAATAGACGCAAGTTGAAAGCAGCTAAAGAGATAAAGAGATATGTGAGCACATCTGTACATATGCTGGCCTAAAGGCATATACAAATTGAAGAAGTCTGGTCTGAAAAGATATAATATAATATAATATAATATAATATAATATAATATAATATAATATAATATAATATAATATAATATAATATAATATAATATAATATAATGTTACAGTAGTACAATAAAATCACTTGTTAGTTTCAGTTTACATGTAATGTGCAAGGTGTCCACTGTGGTTTATGAGTGCTGCAGCCCTGGGGAAAAAGCTACCAGCTTGTCTGGTTGTGCTATCTTTGATGACCAAAGAGAAATGTCTGGAAGAGGTGATGTCCAGAATGAGAGGGTTCAGCTGTAATCTTGCTAGTGCACTTCATCATCCTGATGTTGTAGACGTCTAGAATCTTTGGCAGATTACATCCAATGACCCTCTTCACTGTTCTGATTATGTGCTGGAGTTAGGCTTTGTCTTGCAAGGTGGAAAAGCTAAACAGCACATAAACCAGACAGTCATGGATGTGAGGTTGGGCTTGACGATCACTGCAATCGTTAGGCTTTGTGTTAGATTGAATTTCTTTAACTGTCTCAGGAAGAACATCCTGTGCTTTACTTACTTGGCTATGGGGACTGTGTTACTCTCCCACTTCAGATCCCTTGATATGGTGGTGCCCAGGAACTTGAGTGACTATTGTGGACACCACGGAGCTTGTGATGCTGAGATGGAGTTGCTCAACTTCCTTTTCGTAGGCAGACTCGTCTCTGCTGGTTGAGGCCCAAAACGGAGGTGTCATCTGCAAACTTCAGGATGTTCTCAGCTTGTTCCTTAGAGACACAGTCGCTGGTGTGAAGACTAGAATAGAAGGGGTGAAAGCATACAACCCTGTAGTACCCAAGTCGCACCTGATTTGAGTCTTGTGTTTGTCAGGAGAACCATGATCCAACAGTAGATGGGATCTGGCTGAAATAGCTGGGACAGATTGATCTGCAGCAGCTCTGGCACTATGATGTTGAAAGACAAAGTGATGTTCACAAACTGAAGTGTAGCGCAGGTTTCAGGACTGACGAGATGCTGTAGCATGAAGTGTGGCGTGAAGTCGATCATGTTGAGGACAGACCTCTGTATGTAAACTGCAGGGGATCCAGAGGGTTTGTAATGACCTTCAGGTGGGCTAGGACCAGGTGTTTAAAGACCTTTTGTGACTACAGAGGTCAAGGCTACTGATCTGTATTCATGTAGTACAGTATTTTTAGGGGGTATTGGAACAAAGTTTTAACGTGTGTGGGAACAGAGCAAAGTTCCAGTAATTTGTTGAAGATGAAAATTGGCACTAGTTGGTCAGAGCAGTGCTTTAGAGTAGATAGAGAGACCAAATCTGGCCCCAGAGCTTTTCTCACCTTTTGTCTACTAGAGAGACTGTTGACATCATGCTTATTGATGGAGAGGTGAGCTGGGGGCAGAGGTGGAGGGCAGGGGAGAGATGTAGTCGAAAGGTTCTTGTCGATTTGTTGAGCAGGAGTTAGGGCTGAACTATTTGGAGGAAAATATCCTTTTTGCAGTTTTTCACTAATGTTGTCACTGCTATTTCAATTGCAATTATTTTCTGTAAATTATGGTTTTGGTCTGTTTTTTTTGGCCAAGAATATCAGAGTATCCACTTTTTCTAGCTTGAGGCTTAAAATTATAATGAAGACTGCCATTTAGCTGTGGCTGGTATGTCACAACACCATGGAGGTTAGATGCCTCTGATTAGTCCAACTCATGTACAGGTACCAGGGCTGGACTGGTAATCTGGTGGGCCGACAGTCCTCAGGGCTGATGCTGTTGGACTGACCTACATTTTTGAGGGGGCAGCCCGTTGGTTCATCTTTAGTAAAGACAGTGGACTGAATCAATCAGGATTTAGGACGAAAGCGGCCCCACACTTTGTCTGCGTGGTCTCCTGTAACTCCCGATAGTTTGACTGTTGAGCGTGTGTGTTAAAGTAGGGGCAACACGGAGAACCCAAAGCGAAAGAAAGTGGGTGCAGAGAAGTTGCGTGCAAAGACATTGAAGAGTGTGACTGTAGATACTGCAAAATGTGTTAAGATCACAGACATGTTCGCTGCTGTAGCCTCCACGTCCTCTGTGACAGCAGAGCTCCAGCAACAGCAGGTTGTATGTGAAGACAGCAGCAGCGGGCAGAGGAGCAGCCAGAGACGCAGGCTGTGGACAGGGAACCCGAGGGACAGAGTGAGCGGGAAAGTGTAGTACGTAAGCAGGTAGTAACATTAGGATAACACAGGGACTTTGAGGTGATGGAGGTAACGCTAGCTCTGTTACATGAGACTGATGAGTAACAGCGATTGATTAGTATCAGTATTAATTGGTATTTGCCTACTTCCCAAAATTTGGCAGCCACATACGACACCTTCTTCTGATGAAATAGCAAACGGTCAAGACTGAGAAGTGCTGGATGAGCAGCAATTGTCCATTTTAGGCTACATCATAGCATTTTAGATATTTAGGCAAAAGGTGTGTTGAAAGGCTGCATAGTAGGTTGAATTTCTAGCAACTGCTTAATGATAACCCAGTGATAACCATAACCCAAGCAAAAGCTTTGCAATTCAAGCTTTACTAAAGAAAATGTATAAAAGGTATGCCCACATTGAATAAGAGTAAGAAAAATCAAATGCTGATGCGTTGCATGAGTTCACAAAGCAGCCCTGTCTGTTTTTAGCCTAATCCAAATGCATGTTATAGCTTTTTAAAGGAGGGAGCACCTTTTAACCTGAAGAATTAGAATTGAGCTGCTATATCAGGGAAATTTAGAAAATACACATGAGTAGACAAAAGTGCTAAAACATTTTAAATTTAAGTATTTGTTTTCCACAATTATTATTTATTAGACTTCTAAAGTAATGATTCACTGTACATTTTTAATACTTTAATAATAATTTTTTTTTTTATATGATGCTGTTATTATTTGATAATTATTATATGATAATAGTAAAATACATTCCTTCAGGGAACTCATACATAAATTACTGGTTGGCTGTGCTTGGCTAATTATGGCGGGCCAGTTTGAGCCAAAAATGCCAGGGCCATTTTTTTGTCCCAGTCCAGCCCTGACAAGTACAGTTCAAAATCTCTGTTACTGGATTAAATTTCACCATTTAAAACTTACAAACAGCCTTTTTGATCATGTAGACTATAATGTTGACAAACTGAGAATTGTACTTTTTTTGTATTACGATTTTGATGTAAAAACAATGAATCTTTTAGCCCTAGAGGAGAAGTTCATCCTTTTTTTGCAAAGACATCACAGATTGGAAAAGAGAAAGATGGTAAAGAGGTGTGAAATCTATGCCGTCTCAGACGAACAAGTGCTCTCATATGCCTGTTCACCGCCTCTTTGCCAGGTTGTTAAAAACCCTGAAGATTCTTAAACTCTAGAATCATTTCAGGTGAAACATTGTCCCTAAGGCTCAGTAATTGTGCTCTGCTGCAAGAGACTGAGTTTGAGGTACAGTAGGTGACATTAACAAACTAAACCAAGCACGAAACAGACTGTCTCACTGAGGCTGGCATCCATGGTGTCATATTGGATATACTATTTTTTCCACTTTTTTTACATCAGTTTTGAAATGATGGCTCATCTGTTGTGTCGTTTATGATTTCTCAGTATTAGTAAGACAACTGATTAAATATTGAAAGACCATATGCAGCCATGCTTGATGTGCCTGCGCGGAGTTTGACTGATATTGTAATAACTGGCGCTGCCTCAGATGTTTGAGCCGAGTCCACAGTCGAAGCATTGAAAACATGGTTCACTTCAGTTTATATTTTTTCCCCCAATATGTGAGAGCGTTCTTATTCATGATCGAACAGACCACCAGAACCACCAGAGTGCCACAGACTTTTTCGATTCCCTACTGCTGGAGGGTTTCTGGTCTTCTTCTGTCGAGTGCTGCTTGAGCAGTGTGAAATCAGAGATGTGTTAATGTGGGGATATTCTGTGGTTCTTTTCTGATTAAGCTGTTCTTTCCGTCTCTGCCTTTTCAAGTTCAGGATATTCCTCTAAAACTACTGTGTGTTGCCATGGAGAAGAGACTTTAGTGCATGTGTGATTTTATCTGTGCTTGTGTGTTTGTAGGAGCCTTTGCTTGCCTTTCTGTTCAGATATGTGGGTTGTAGTGCATTCGGTTTCTAGATGATATTACATTTGACTAGTATGAAAAGGAGAAAATGAGTTGCATACTTTAATAACAACTGTTGCTGTGTTGGATAAGCGTTACAGAATGTTGGCGTAACTCCCAGTTAATGAGAAACTGTAGCACACAACTCGGATTCTGTAAAATATGGACATCTCGAGCGTGTTATTAATTTAAATTCTTTTTTTTAATATGTGATAGAAAAAAGTCTTATTGCTAGGAGAGATTGAGTTGTTTTGGTTTTTTTTTTCATTTTGTCTAAATATATGTATACCAACTACACCCAGTCAAAACAGTTTGATTAGTGATACTGTATATATCGTTACCCTTCATTTTAGACACTATGTGAAAGTACATGTTGTAAATAATGAACAGACCAAAAGAAATGGCCCAAAACGACTGGGAAAAAATGTGGTTCCACTGACTTACCTTGAATGTGAAGTTTTTCTCCTTCTTCTGTAAAGTTTTTTTTCTAATGTAAAAATTTTGGACATACAGAGTTTTATATTTCGTAGTAGTGTCCATATAACCATGTTAACACATATCAACTCAAATTTTTTGAAACATTGTTAATGTATTTTCATAGTTTTACCCTTTAAACCATCTGCAGATCTAGTCTAAAGTCCAGATGCTCATATGATGTTGCTATAAGTCTGCCATTTTAGTTCTGTCCTACAGCTTTAGTCAGTTTCCATTGATGGCTCTTCTAATAAAAGTTACTCACATCTACTGCAATGCTGGGAATTTGTTTGTCACAGCGATACAATGAGTCTCAAGTATCATTAACAAGCTAAACACACACAGCTGATGTAATAATATCAGTAATATCATTAAAGTTACAGGATGTCTACACTGCTTGCTGGGGCACTGTGAATAAATCAACAAGCAGCAAATAACAAAACCAACAGGAAAACTGCTGTTCCCCTCGAACCAAGATTTAATTTATAATTTATAATTCGGGAGTAAGAGGCTCTAATTGTTGAGGAGGTGGAACATACAGGCACTGCTGCTTTCACTGCACATCAGTGATGAAAACTGCATTCACCTCATTTTCATTTCCTCCCTGTGTTCACAAGATTTTATGTTCAAGTTTAAGTTCAAGTTTCTAAAGTAACAAAAAAACAGCTGAGGCTTATTTTGCATTATGCATTTCAATTACAGATCTGAATCACTTTTTTCATAAGAGCAAATGCAAATTTAATAAGAAAGCACAGTTAACGTGGTTCTATCATGCGGAAATCTCAAATTTCATACACAAAACTCTAGTTACAATCAATAAACACAAATAGCACACTGCTGTCGTGCTATACACTCTAATCAACTTAATGGTTTACACATATTTCTAAAGATAAAGTGAAGTAACAAGAAAACTAATGCATATTCACAAAACAGGACTTTACTAAATTTGGAGTACTAACTATTAATCATGCAAAGACCAGAGGAGGAGTGCAGGACAGAGCAGATGGCGAAGAAATGAAAAAAAAGATGATGAGCAAGGCAATGTTTTTTTTTTTTTACCTGTCATCTCTGGCAATTTTCGCAATCGGAATGGTGATCCGAATGCACTGATGTAGCAAACATATTTGCTTTTACAAGAACAGCTCTATATGTTCCTACAGCCTGGCAGGCAATAAAGGAGGGTAAAAAGAGAAAAGAAAAAAAATAGTAATAAATAAATAATGGTATAAATAATAAACAAACAAACAAAAAAATCTAAATAGATATACATTCATACATACACATATTTGCATATCTATACATATGCATATACATATATACACCCACATAGCAATGTTTTCTAAATGAAATGTGTCCAGCAGTCATTAACCAAGTTTCCATTCACAGCATAACAATTGGAGAAGCTGGACAAAGCATCATATTTTACATCACTGTCTTTTTTGCTCTTATATATTCTAGTATATCACTGCATCTATGCCAGCGGGATTATAAACTATATGTATTTTGTAATTACCAAAAACATTATTATGTAATGGTGGTTGACCATCTTTTCACAAAATCTGGAAAAACTTGCTATAGACATGATTCCACACCATCTGGGCAGAGTGGATACAGCATCCCCAGTGCAGAATCCTGAGACACAATAAAACTACACAGTTTCAGAAAACATTTACATTATAGTTCTATTATAGCTCCTATCTAGAGTGATTTACTACAAAGTGCTTTGCTGACCACTCAGAGACTGTATCCTGTCTAGTGCAAATAGTCCAAACTACCCTTCAGCTCAAACACTGCTAGAACACAAGGCCAGTGTTAATACAGAGAAATAAAAAACTGTAGTTAAATGCAATATAAGTGCAATACAATGCACTTCAGTAAGTACTTGGAATAGTACTTACTTCACAAATAGATGACCAGAAGAGAGTCTGCTGTTTAGACAACCAGTGGACGTATGTTACATCATCTGGGTGCCAGCACATAGAAGAGCCTTGAAGCTTGTCTTCCATGCGTCTTGAAGGATGGTTGGTCAGGTTAAGCTGGACTAGAAGCTCAAAAGGCTCAAGGTACAGAACAGTGTATGTGTGTGGGGCAGCTACAGGACGAGGAGTGACATAAGTGAACTTAATAAAATTAAAGACGAGCCGTGCTGAAGCATTCTGGATCAGCTGCAAGAGCCTGATGGCCTGCATAGCGAGGACCCGCCAGAAACGAGTTGCAGTAGTCAAGCCTTGAGATGACAAGAGATGAGATGACAAGTTCAGCACAACAATAACACAAATGTGGTCAATCACAGTTAACTATGAAAAACCAATGCAATTCATGGCTTTTAGTGATTTGAATAATCTATTAGGCATAGTATTTTAAGAAAAGGTCACTTGAGTTGTGCACAACAACTGCACCTTTTCCAAAGTTTTTTTTTAAAACAGTTATAAAACATGGATAAGTCTGTCCGACCACGTGTTCATAATACCACAAAATGCAGATTTTGGTTTGCCTTGAAGCTAAAGCTGAATCTTTTGGTCTGTTTTTGAAGAACATGTGTCCTACCTACCACCGTGTTTTTTATTTTCTCACCACACACACACTGACACACTCTCACCTGCTTAATATGCCCTTATCGGTTAGTTTTGGTAAATTCCTTTACACGCTAAATGAGTCCAATCTATCCATAGTAATTAAATATGGAGCAGAACGACTGTGGCGCAGCGCTGAATAAATTAAGTTATAGTAAAACTGCAATTCATACAGGGACCTGTCTAGACTGCCTCTGTCTTATTGACATGTATAAGCCCGAACCGCTGATGAAATTAAATGTTTAGATGTGTCACTGAACCCCGCACCAACACACACACTCATCACACACACCACACTCGAACACACATACAAATTACTCATAGATGACTTTTGCTACCTCGTGCACTCTGCTGCAAATTATACATATAATTTGCTTTTATGAATATACATGCAGCGCTGTCCGTAAATAATTTGACGCTGACACAGTTTTTGTTGTTCTGGCTCTGCGCTCTAGCACATTGGATTTGAAATTGAAAAATAGGAGTGGAATGTCATTTTAAATCTAGGACATGTATGTTCTTTGGGTGCACAACACAGGAATAACAGTGTTTTAACACACGGTCCTTTCTCCAGGAGAGCACTTACAAGAGAGCTAATAACAGGTTTATTCCAGATCTATCATTTACATCTGGAATCTGCTGCTTCTGTCTTTCCACTGGAACAAACTAGATGTCAATGTCAGTAAAGAAGGTCACTAAAGGCCATCATAGACATATTACAAAACATAGTAAAAACTAAGAGGAGGAAGCAGAATTGATCAGGTGTCGGGACATTAATATTCATACAAAATAACTAACCACCAAGCAAGATAGAGGTAATGTAATGATGTACAGTGGTGATGGTGCCTTGGCAGAGGGATTCTGTGCAAGTCAGTGTGCCAAAGTCACCTGTTTGTAAAACAAAATGTTAATACTAAAATGTACTGCAGAGCTTAACAGTACATAGTAGACTTTCTACACAGCAGACCGTCAATTAATGAAACCAATGAATAAGTGCAAACCACTAGCAAGCCCCCCAAAAAACACAAAGGTCAGGTTACAGATGTGGCTGACAAGCCTGCAGGGCTCTGGAGCTAAGTGTTATAGACAGATGGAAAATGAACTTCTGGCAAAGTGGTGGAAGGAGGAAAGTATGGAGAAGAAATGGAACTGTTCGTAATGCAAAGCACACCACCTCATCTATCAAACATGTTGGCATGGGCATGTAGGCTTCCGGTTATGTTCCGGAGACTGCACTGATCCCACCAAACACCTCAAAACTCAGTCAGTGGAATTGAGCAATGCAACAGGACAGTGACATATTTCTGAATTAGTAATGGCCACTTAGTCACTGAGCATGAGCTTCACTTCATTTAAGGCACTGTTTAAAAATGATGTGAATGGAACACAGTTGACTCACAGTGAATGTAGTATGTGTATATTGAAAATTTTAGATTTTATAAGAAAAAATATATAAAGAAAAGTTCTCAAAAATCTCATTGTTTAAGAATCTGTGTATACAGTCATATAGCCGAGAAAAGGTTTATCAGCTCTTGATTATTGCTGGTCTGCATAAAAGCGATTTCCGTACATTATTTCAAGTGCACTCAGAGGATAAAATCTTTCATCTGTGTGCTTGTGTCATTCACTGTACTGCATACAAACAGAAATGCTCACTTTTCTCAAAGCCTCCCACCTTTATCAGAATCTGGGCTGTATTTACTTTTTCTCCCTGTTCATCATTCCAGTGTTTATTATCTTCAAAAGCCCATATTCTGCATTTTCTTGTATTTCCCTGAGGATCACTTATAACATTTGTTTGGGTTGATTTAATGAGTATTTATTGTCTACATAAGCGTTTTCCAGCCTTTTTTTCTCCCCTAAACAGGCTGTTATTGTGTCTTTAAGATTGACAAATGTAACTGAACTCAGCTGCTCTGTGGCTCGTTTGAAATCATTCCAGGCTGAAATGCTCCCTATAACTTTGCAAGATTGTAGGTTCAATAAGAGAATATATGTAAATACCCTGGTTTTCATGACATTACAAACATAATGCATTCAAAATGAGCTGTTTTGCAGCTTCATTTACATATGTGGAATGTACAAACTGGACTGAATGGTACTTATATTATTTTAATACCTTAAACTATTTTATTTAAAGTAAAGATTTTTTTTATATATATAAAATGGATGCTGTAAGCTGGCATGCTGGAGTCACTCACATTCTTGGTGGGAAGGTCTTTAAAGGGCCCATATGAATTACCTTGTTTTTTCAGCATTGTCATAATTAATAACATTTATTATTCACTCCCCAGTCCATACAGTCCATTATGTGAAATATAAACTGCAAAAACAGCCTGTTTTAAAGAAATTGTTTATGTGATGTCACAGGAAGCAACTCATTTGCATATATCCACCTATTCATCTCATAGCAGTTTAATGTTGTCCACTTACGTTAAAGTTCTAAGGAACATACAGGACAGCCAGTACGAACATAGCCTATTTAACAAAACACAGTAACAAAACAAACTGTTTCATTCTCAGAATTTGGAAAGGGTCATGTAAAATGAATTCTGGCCCTGCCATAATGAGTTATGAGTTAACCTTAAGGAAAAAACAATAGATCACAAAACATGTAGAACACACAGGCCTTTAAAACAGCATGTATGTACAGAGCACCTTTCTTATTCAGACATTTCTTCAGTAACCAGCTTGTCATCGCTGTCCAAAGCAAAACAAGTATCTCCAAAATGACTACTTTACAGGAGAACAAAACCTGTCTTTACTATCAATGTAAGTCAATGGAACCATAATTTTCTAAGCTATTTTGGAGCATTTCTATTGGTCCATTCATCATAAAAATTTCACACAATGTAAATGGCAACTGTCTTCTTCAAATGATGTAGAGATAATAAAAAATAGAGATATGCGTTTTTCTTTGGACAGCGATGATATGTATGTGAAAAGTAAGGAGCCATCTTGGTCTTTATATGCTTTGAATTGAAAAGCTGTTGTGCTGGGTGGGATTGGGATGCAGTAGAATGTTCTATGACTATGACTAAAAGTTTGGGCCCAGCAGGGTACAGAAAAAAATCTTTTCAGAGTCTAATTTTAAAGCATGCATGTTAATGTATACGTAAAATAAGTTAAAAAGTATGATCTCTTAACAAATACTTTAGAAAGCCAGCTAAACATACTCACATGCATACAGGAATGTTGAAGGGAAGATTTAATGAAAGAAATAGAGAAATACAAAAGACAAAGGTTTTCATCGTTCCTGCTAGCACTTACATGAACATTCCCATTTAGAATATAGATGAGACTTGAAATATTATCAGACACTCTGTCATTAAGCATGTTCTCTAATGCCTAGCAGAGTTTAGCAGTTCTAGCTCCAAAATCTTCATATAAATTGAATTGAAGTCCCAACAACCAAAAACGACATCCAGGCGTCATCCTCTTATCCACATGACATTAGTGGTGTGTACTGACTTATCCCCTGCTCAGACTGAAGCTGCCAGTTTGTATGGCACATCATAGACAGCACACGGCGTTCAGACAGTAGATATTCTCATTAACGGCTTGTCGGGCAAAGAAACAGGTGCCTCTGCTGTCATCTTATTTTACACTGTCTTTGAAGTCTTTGTAAACGCATAGGCCACCATGGAGCATACATTCCCACTGGCTCTCATCTCTAATGCATTAGGATTCAATACAATATGTATACAGACACAGTCTCTGCATAGCACAGTGGGTGACAAAAGACGGATGAGCGCATGGCATCATTGTGGTCAGTCAGCTTCTATGAGCGGTGGCCCCGAGAGCTGCTCTTGCTATGTCCGACAGCAGTTCTTTTGCTGACTGTATGACAGAAACTGTCAGTTTCATCATCATTTGTTTTCTTATGGTTCATTATAAGCACAACTGCAAGACACTGTTTCAGTGCAATTTGTTTGTGGTAGTTACAGCAGCTGGAAAGCTAAAAAGTATAAATATATATACTGAATGCCAATGGACATCTGACCCTCTGCCATTTTTTTAGTAATGGTTTCACAGCTACTTTTGAGTTATGTAATATGGAATACCTGAAACAGTTATTTACTAATATGTTTCTCTATCCAAGACTTAATTGAGGTGTACTCAGGGCTTAATCAAGCACCCCCCAGGTTTGATCTAGCACTTATTTTAATGGGTCTGACACCTTGTTCACCTATTAAATGCATTCATGCAGTGATCTGTGGAGATGTATCTCCCCTCGCCCCATCGACATGCCCACTCAGTGTTCTGGGTCCCATTAGAGCAGAGATAAACAAAGCACATTTTAGATCAGACACTCTGTTTGTGAACAGCACCACTACTGCTTTCAGAGCACTCCTGTTATTAAGGGGGTCTTTTATGCCTGCTATTTGTGGCAAGTCCAGTTATCAAGTTTCTTGCGAATGATGAAAAAAAAACAAAGCACAGTCAGCATGCTCAAAGATTCGAGTCTTTTTATTTTTATTTTTACTGCTTGTCCCTAGAAATATTTGTAAAATACTTTGGTTTTAATTTGTGCCTTATAAGACATGTGAATAAGATGTGCATGCATGGCAAAAAAAGCAGCCAGGATGAGTACAGAGTAAGCCCTCTACTGTGGATCTGTCTAAAAGAAGAGAACATTCTGGAGAGAACTTTATTATTACATTTATGGCATTTGGCAGATGATCTTATCCAGAACAACTTACAATTTGATCATTTTACAGTGATAAGCAAAGGTAGGATTCTTGCTCTGATTGGTATAGCATATATTGCTTTTCTATGCAGATGACTGCATAACTCCCTCAACACAAGTGTGGATCCCTTAAACACAGCCAATACAAAACATGCACGAAGCCCTTAATGTTAATCAATGCAGCCTTTTATAGCAGTAGCTCACAAAGTGCATATTAACTTTGATTGTATTTGCTGCTTGCCATGTACAAAATGGGAGTTTAGCAGGGGGTGATTATTTAAATGACCCCCTGAGGCCTTACGTGTTGAAATATTAATCAAATATTTGGTGGGTCTCAAGTTTGGGAACCCCTGATTCAGAAACAAAACCCTAAGTGTTTTCAAACTCAGATTTGGAGCCCCGTTTCTAAGGAGGATTAGGATTTAGCTTAGTAGAAGAAATTTAAATACCTGCACCACATTGGAAACTGTGGTTAGATCATTTTTGACAACATTAAGACATTAAAACCTTCTAAATGTGCCACAGCAGCAAATTTAGAATCCGGGGAGACACAGTTATTGTTAAATAATGACTGACATCCTTGACAACGGACAGATGTTTGGATTTCACTGATATTTGATGATGTTACAAGAACACGAAGCGCTTAAATATCTAGTTTTTTAAATGTATTGCATTAATTAATGCACAGGTACTGTCATTTGCAAAGGTTTGGCTAACAGAGAGGAGTGTAGAACCTAGAGAATGCATTACCTTATTTTTACTTACAATAACAACAAAACATGAAACAACAAAACACCCGATGCATTCCTAATAAGAAAAGAACAAGCACGTTTTTCCATTGTCCTTACAAGCCACGCATTGGTGCACAATTATCTTCCTGTCTATTTTCCTTATTTTTTCTTTCTGTTTATGACACACAGCAACATAAAGGCGTTTTCATGTCAGGGTATGACAGCTCCTTTTTTCCAGTCTCCAAAGACCACCAACACTTTCTTTCAGCCTCAGCTGAGGACACAGAAACAACCAGAAGCAACCTGACTAGTGTTTCTACAGAATTGAACAGGGAATGCACTTTTGGATACATTTCTTAAAAGAACGTGTGCTTCCTTACTGCTGGACTGAGATATGAACACTGGTATTTGTTGCATTGAATGCTTTCTCCAGTTCTGGCTATGTCCCCACACCATCCAGCGCTCCTATTAACAGTACATTTTTAGATTCCTAATCATATGTGCCTCTTCCTGCTTAAATCTTCCTCTAAATTGCAATTGTTTGTTGTGTCAGACTCAAAGAATTGACTCTTTTGGAGTCAACACCGTTTCACATTCAGTGCATTTGCACGGTCCTGCAACCCTGCCTAGGAATTTGAGCATGCTTAAAGCAGCAATATACCTTAGCGTCCCGCTTGTTTGGAGTGTGGGATGTGTAGTCATGTGGAACGATGAGTGCAGAGCACCATGGGTAGTGCCAAAGTGACTAGAGAGGCTTTAACTTGTGCATAGTTGTTACTACATGGATACCATAGTTGCTTATGGTTTGTTGTGCTGGACTGGCTGCCTGCTATCTCCTACATTCCGTTAGTGTTAAGCGGTGGGTCGTTAATAAATAAATAAATAAAAGAGCTGAATCAGAATCTTCTTCTGACCACCATTACAGTATGAACACATCCCACTATGTAAGTTATAGTTCAGCTCACAAATTTATGGTGATTGTCCAAAATTAATCTTTCAAGCCTTTTAGCTATTTAGCTAACAGTGCTATTCACTCTCAGAACATAAACCTATAGCGATGGACCAAATCAGAAGCTGATGTATCTCTGACTTATGTATATCCACTAGCTGGTGACTGCTATAGTAGCAAGCTATTACAGTTTTTTTTCCTGACTGAATAGTATTTGCTATATGATTTTTATACCCAAACAATTTTTTCATGCTTGTATATTTTTGCCAAGCCAATGCAAAGCGCACAAATAGAGGCAGACAGAATCACTTGACCAGTAGAACGTGGGAGGTCATGTCCCTTGCGTCCCCCATGCCTGCTTTGCCTCTGGGTTCTAACTAATAATTATTCCCTCATGCCTCCAGTTTTCTTTCTTGAGTTTTTTTCCACTGTGCTTCCAATTTATTGTGATCTTTTGCATTTTCAGTTCTTGTGTTTCTAACTTTAAATGAATTTCTAATTAGCATTTTCTGCTCATGCACTGGTATTCAATTAGCTGTTTTTTTTTTTTTTTTTGTCGGTCACCAACAGGGAGAGAGTTTGGCTTGCCATGAGAGACCTGTTGGGCGGACACATTGAGCATGAATATCCCACTGTGGGGTGTTTGATCTTTGTCCAAATAGATAATTAGCTTCAAAAACCCTTCACTTGCCCCCCACAGATGTCCTCCATCTTTGTGTCCCCGCACACACATGCACACACCTCTGCCTTTCACTCCAGACCCTTTCACACATGTAGTCTGATTGGGAAATAACAGATTGAGAGCTCAGATCTATGTCTTGGTAAATGTGACACGTTTCCTGAAACAGCATTTGTGTAGAGCTCCTGTTTTAACATTTTTTAAATAATTTTCTTCTGCTTTAATATATTTGAACAGATTTCACAAGCTTGAAGGTGCAACAGCTGCAAAGAAAGTCATGGCAGTGATCATCAATGCTTTCAGCCCCAGTGCAGAGTTTTTAAAATAGAAAAATATGATCAAATGTGAAATATATAATTTATATAATAATAGAAAATATAATATTGAAATACATAATTGTACATTTTACAAAAAAATAAGAAAAGGACCAAATGCAATTCAGGTATATGTATTTTTTTATATTAATATTTTAATATTTTTTAATATTAAACGTGTTCTGCCCTAATTTCACTTGTACATATTGCTGTGGTATGCTATTGTTAAAGTTTGTAAATTAAAGCCCTAACATAAGGTTTGTAACATTATATGCTACATACTATTGGGGGCCAGTGGTGGAGGAAGCAGTAAATATAGCTGCAAAGGTAAACATGCTTTTTGGAACAAAACTTTTTTTTGGTTACTTGGTTTTTGCTTAGGTTTGGTAGTTTTTGCTGTACGTCTGCAGCTCATAATAGTTTAGTGTACAGTATAAATCACTTTGTGTTTAAATAATATTGTGGCATCTGGGTGAAGAAGGGCACACAGGAGATGTTATGGGAAGTTCTCCTTTGTTGACACCACCAGAAAATGCCCCTACATCAAGCAGAACCCAAGAAGGAGGTCTCCATGCTCCAAAAGCATACTGACCAACCCACCAACACAAAACAACCATTAGCCTGGTACAGTAAAACACAATGAATACATGTGCACAAATAAATTAAATTAAACTTAAATGTGCCTTTTTTGTGCCATATATGTACCACAATATAAGCTACCTTTGCTATGCAAACTGACTTACTGTAGTGATGATTTTTGTTTGTTTTTAATAACTGATGTAATTACAACATAAATACATTTTAAGCCCCTGTTAGAGTTTTGTGAGTGAAGCTGTGCAGAAACCTACTGCACAGCTTTATCGGCTTAACAAGCAAGACCGCGGATAAGAAAAAAAATCTACTTCACACTGCTGCAGAATGTTATAAAGCCAGACAGCATATAGGGGCTGAGTGAGGACATTTACTTGCTCTTTTACTTATGAAAGCACACAGATATCAACATACTGATACACATGTGACGTAAGTCGAGAGTACCCTGCTGCATCGATGATCAAACAACTTAAACTGGCAATGAAGCGTGATCTGCTCCCACAGAGAGGTGCTACTATTGCCGTCAAGGTCAGACACAAAGCCATTGGTTACTTTAAACCTTCCACCCTGGCAGAACCATTTCAGACAGAAATACTTTCAGAGATATTAGCCCACTTCTAATAGCACACAAACACCATCACAACTGCTATCCCAGTATGGTGGAGACAACTACCTCTTTAATATGGGGGAGACAAGTAACACTACCTTATACA
Source organism: Megaleporinus macrocephalus (assembly GCA_021613375.1). Classification (NCBI taxonomy): domain Eukaryota; kingdom Metazoa; phylum Chordata; class Actinopteri; order Characiformes; family Anostomidae; genus Megaleporinus; species Megaleporinus macrocephalus. The sequence continues at coordinate 15,655,550 of CM038704.1, forward strand.
CCTTCTATACGCTTGTTTGACTACATTAAATGCAAATAATACCAGTATTGAAGTGTAAGGAATCTCCAAAACAGTAGAAACAGGGAGAAGGAAACACTCAGTGCTTTGCTCAAAGCTAAAAACCACCATCCCACCTATAGTTGGGGCCATTGTCTGAAAGTCCCTGTGAAAATAAATATAGATAACCCCACATAAACACAAAAACAAACTTAGCATGACAGATGTGTTGGTCCTTTGGTGTATGTTTCAGTGCACAGTGTTAGCCGAGCAGCAGCAGCTCCGTTTCTTTGTGTGTTTGTTCAGTACACTGTGTGCAGCATGTTGTTTTGAATGAAACTGTATGGATGAAGTGTTTTCATACAGTGAGTGCTGCTTTTGTGATGTGGAAGCTACTCAGTCCACTGTTACTAATGTAGTATAGTTAGCTAATGCATGTCTCTTAAACCAGCTCAATTTTAACGATTTAACTTTTAAGGTATGTTGCACTCATTAACACTTGGTATGGGCAAGTACTAAATATGTCGGTTCTCGGTCTGAAAAACAGATTTAGCTTTGCAAAGTGGGCTGTACGGTGGGATACACAATGGACGTAACCTAAATGTATGTGAACATGTATATGTGAACATGGTTGAACGACACTGACCCACTTGCTACTGTGAACAAACGAAGGCACAAATGTGCTAGTGTGGCGAGTCTCCCTGTTCATCGGCACATATACACACTCTGGGAGAGCGAGCTCACCCGCTGCCTTCTGATCATTTTCCACATTTTTGCACTTCACTTTGTGAGTTTGTGTGTGTGTGTGTGTTGATGGCAGCATTGCTCTGGATCCCGTGGTGAGAGCATCATTGAGGCTGCTGCTAATTTTAGCTCCATTTTCCTCCCCAGGTTATCAATATCATTCATATCACAGATGGAGAAACACAGAGTCATTGGCATGCTGCCACATCCGCATTTTAAATTAGCCCTTCATTAAATAAAGGCATCATTAACTGTGGACACACGTTTCAAGCCGGAGCTTGGAGTGCATTGATACAGCCATTAACAGTAGCAGCTGGCATTTTCACACATTTCTAATTACCTAGACGAGTAGAGACCTGGAGATGTCTCTGACTTTATATCCACTGATCAGCCATAACATTAAAACCACCTCCTTGTATTTAAACACATTGTTCATTTTATCAGCTCCTCTTTTCATATAGGAGCACTTTGTGGTTCAACATTTACAAACTGTGGTCCATCTGATTTGCTGCATACATTGTTTAATGGTCAGGACCCTCACAGAGCAGGTACTATTAGGAAGGTGGTTCATTCTAAGCACTGCAGTGACACTGACATGGTGTTAGTGTTTGTTTTGCTGGTGTGAGTGAATCAGACACAGCAGTCCCGCTGGAGTGTTTAAACACCTCAGTGTTACTGCTGGACTGAGAATAGCAACATCCAGACAACAGTGTTCTGTGGGCAGGATCCTGTGTTCACTGATGAGGGACTAGAGAATGACCAACATAACTCATCTGTGCAGCAACACATTCTGCTACGCTACTGTCTCTGACTTTACATCTGCAAGGTGGACCAGCAAGGTAGGCGTGAGTGGACACAGTGTTTAAACACTCCAGCCGCACTGCTGTGTCTGTTCCACAACACACACTAACACACAACCTCCACCATCAGTGTCACTGCAGTGCTGAGAATGATCCAGTACCTATATAATACCTGCTCTGCTCTGTGGGGGTTCTTTGGGGGCCCTGATTATTGAAGAACAGGGTAAAAGGGGGCTAACAAAGTATGCAGAGAAACAGATGAACTACAGAGTAGTTGAACTACTAGGTGAAGCTGTTTTATATCTGATAAAATAGACAATGTGTGTAGATACAAGGAGATGGTTTTAATGTCATGGCTGATGGGTATGAAACTCAAGGCTGGGCAGTATGGACCAAAATACTAGTACTGTGACTGTGTTGTTATATAATATGTACAGTGGAAGCACTGATAACCATTAAGCTCAAGTTTATTTTACACTCTGCTTGCGTAGACTAAAGATCGTTTGATAAACCCATCCTGTTATGTACCAGCTAACAAGCTCATTTTGCTGCTGAGCTTAAGACGAGAAGTAAAAAAAGATTAGGATAGTATTGTTAGCTGAAGTAACAGAGGACTACAATTTATCTGTACATTGAATATCTTTTTCAGTATAAATCTCAAGCCCCATTTCATTAGCCATCATTTTCTGTCATTTAATTTAATGCAGTGACGGGAAAACGCCATTGCACAAGCACATCGCTAGGCTGAGTGATGCTCTTGGTTCTTATCAATGTTAGAGCAGTGCTTGAAGCTGCTGTGCACCCATTTGGATAGAAACTGAATGTCAGTGCAGATTGGGCACCATCGGTAACTGTAAATCTACAAAGGGTGCCTATATGGTGGATGTTTCTGATAAAGAGGCCAATAGTAGGTGTTTCTAATAGACCGGCAGCTGAGTGTAATGCAGTGGTGGCACTGTTGCAGATTTGCAGTGGTGTTTGGGGTTTGGATCGACACCCCACTCAGTCCCTCCTGTGCTGGTAGAGAGGAAGAGGAGGTGGAGAAGGGAATGGAAAGCTGAGTGGGTGGGTGAGAGAGATAGTGAGAAAGAGGGAGATGGCTGGGGGTGAGAGGGAGGATGCTGCTGAGAGCTATTTTGGTTTGATGGAGGAATCAGGATGAGTGGGTGGGCCTGTATGTGTGTGTGTGTGTGTGTCACTGACAAAAACCTGCTCTCATGGGACCTGTTTTACAGAGAGAGCGGGATGCACAAGGCATGAAGCAGAGACAGGAGAGGTCAGCACTACTGAGAGTGAGAGACAGAAAGTGAGAAACAGAGGGGGCAGAGAGAAAAAGAGGGTGTTAAAATGAACAAGAGATAGCATGAGATGCCACAGGGCCTTGCAGACACACACCTACCTGCACACACACATACACACACACACACACACAAAGGAACTTATCTAATCTATAACTTTTTCCTTTCTTCCTCTTCTAGTCATACTTACTGCTGGACTTGCAGATCTCTGACTCAGAGGTGTTTTATTTAAATGGTGCAGGCATATGCTAATTCTTTTTTTTTATACACTTTGGCTTCCTTCCTTGGCAAGATCTTACAAAAATGAAGAATAGCCCAAGGATCAGTCTAGCCATAGGGAAAACAAGAGGTTTGTGGATTTTCTTTGCATTTGAGCCAAAAGACAATTCTAATTTGAAATAAGCTCTGTTTTTAGGTTGGTTACCTACTCAGGGACTGCATGTGACAAGCACAAACACTGACTAACATTTGAAACCTCTGTAATGGATATAACCTGCTCATGGATACAAACGTTTATTACACATTTAACAGGCAGCTTGCACTGTAGTCCATGTCATTATTGAATGATAAGCCTTAGGGTGTAACAAGGCTGAAATTTTACAATGATAATATTTGAGTGTTTCTGAACTGCTTGTGTCAGTATTTGCAAGATGATGTAAGATGTTGTATGAAGTAAATGAAAAATGGAACAATAAATGGCACAAATAGTACAGTGCTGGACATATCCCAAATTATATCATGGTTATAAAGGATCAAGTAATGGGACAGGGGCTAGTTAAGAATGCCATATAATTTCTTTGAAAGATACACCTTAATTACAGTTGCTACAACAATGTATCCATCAAAATCTTTTACGATACAACGATACAAATGTGATGCATGTTGTGTTATTTAGTGTTATTCAATGCTTATGCATGTGCTGTGTGGTCCCCTGTGTAGATATTCTCCGAGGTGTAATAAATGGTCGTTTGAAGTGATGCATATTCTTGTTAGTTGAGCCCCATTAGTCTTCTATTATGCATGATGGGTTTGAATCTTGCAGTGGTTCTGAGCTGATTTGGAATGGTTTAAATCATGTATATACGAAACGTTGAAGATCCCATAACTTAAACATGAAAATTCAACAATCTCCAGCGCAACATGCTAGATATAAAAAACCTATTATTATTAATTCCATATTGTGCCAATTTCTTTCTGATGCTATTAGAAAAGCTAAGCTATTAGAAGTGTTCCATTCAAGATTCAAGATTCAAGAGTTTTATTGTCATATGACTGTTACACTGTACAATGAAATTCTTACTTTGCTGTTCCTCCATTCACCAATAGATAAAGATAACAAAAAAGAAAAAAATATATATACAAAACATATAACGTATAATAATATATTGTTGAAGTTGCAGTAAATAAAATTAAAGTTATTTTTTTTTAATTATAAATAAAAGTTACATGTGCTTTAAGTGCAAGTATGAAGGGCAGCAGCCATAAAGTGCAAGTTGCAAGTAATAAATGTAAACAATAGTGTTTTTTGTGCGAGTAGTGAATGTAAACAGTAATCTGAGAGCAGCAGTACAGTGAGTGTAAGGTACAGTTAAAATCAGACCAGTTAAAAACCAGCGTTATTCAATCTCCATTTGAAAACATTCCATCTGATGAATGTTTTGGCATCATTGCTTAAACTAAACCACTCAATCCTGTTACCAGTCTAAAATTGTAGTGCTACATCACAGTGATTAACATTGTTGTTAAAAATATGCATATGTCTTTTTTTCAGTTCATGAGCTTTTATTAGTTTTATTAGTAGAATATTAGTTGCCAGAAATTATACCCTGACGCTGGTGTATGTCTGTAGAGCCTTTCGTTAAGGAACATAATCACACCATAATCCATGTAATCCACAGCTGTATTTCTAAGTGGTATTGACAAAACACAATCTCTGTTACATGAGCATTCTTTTTATTTTATTGATCTGTTTTAAAATATTAGCCTTTAAGGGTACGTTTACATTGTCTGTACTTTGATAAACCAACATGTACCTTTTTCTCTGACAGGTTTCTTTCATAACATGAACAATTTAAAGTATCTGAATCAAACTGTAATCCACAAATAAAATGAAACACATCTTGAAATGATTAATTAATGAATAGCTTTGGGCATTGAGTAGGTATTAAACTTCATATTCCGTTTGTAGTGGACTACAACATAAAACTAATGTTCTGAAAGAGCTGACAGCATGCTAGATTTTATGGTATGGTCATTAAATGGACGTTATTTAAGGCACTGGCGGCTAAAGAATTGAGGGCTTGTGAAATAGCTGTTCCTGTATATCATGTTCTGAAACACATGAGTTGGAGTGAAAAATGATAATGTGGCCTACGGGGATTCTGCTCTTTTTTCAGTCCATTTAATAACTACTGTATTTTTTAGGTGGAATGTGGGCAGCCATCTATTCCCTGCATGCATACATATATATGCAGTCTAAAATTAAGACACACTTACCCATCATGGCTAATAGTACTGCTTAAATGTATGTTGTATGTGTTAGAATCATAATGAAGACAAAAAACTTTACTTTTCAATCCACAAGTTACACAAGTTACCTTTGTTGAGGTTGTTGTGGTGTTGTTGAAATAAGTAAGCAGGTTTTATTACATATTTTTTTAAGAATGGCATTTCCCTAGAACTGCTCCCACACCAATTATATTATGTTGTCTTTGCAAGCTGTAGTAGCCATTTAAGTGAAGACACGGTGTGCACACTGGGATTTAGTTAAAAAGAGTCTGGGTGCGTAAATAGGTGCCAAGCAAACAGTTTTTAAAGGCAGTTTATACGCAGCAGTTTTTATGTGCTATTAATTGTCTCTATCATTTTTGTTTGTGTGTGTTTTCATGAAAAAAATCATGTTTTTATAAGCACACAGCAGTTCAAAAGCTTTGTTTGCCAGTCATGTACTGGATAGAGTATAGAAAATACTCTGTATAGAATTTTCACTCCTGAAACAGTCATGACTGAAACTTTTCAGTAGTTTTATGGCTATTTTGTTACTGAAAAAATATAATGTTGAGTCATTTATGTTAATAAAGTACACAATTAACATTAGAATCCATGCTAATTAAATTCCATAAAGTGTTTCAGAATAATCGTAATCCATAGGTGCCATTTGAAGTGTTAGTTTAAAAGTTCCAAAATGAACAACAATGATCAACAGAATGTGAAGAAATAACAGTTTTGACGCTTTGTCAAAATCATCTATTATGCTGTTGCATAGATATCTAATAAAGTTAGTGTACTAACCAGCTAGTCCTGTCCCATACTGTCTTGCAATACCACATTGTTCCTCAAGAGGTGATATTGAGTTACTGTAGCATTTAGTCAATTAAGTACAACATGGGAAAATGAAGAAGCAGTAATGCCTCAACAGCAAACCACATTAATCAGCAGCAAACAAAAGTAGTGCTTACTTTTTCTAAAAAAAAAAAAAAAAAAAGAGCTAGAGATGCTAGAGAAAAGCTAGAGATGTTCTTGGTCATGAAAGAGATATAGTTTGATGCTGAATTGGCAATTTTTCTTCTAGTCTGGTCTGAGGAGTGATGAGGAGGGACTGTGCATTTCCTTGTTTCTTATGAGAGGAACATATCTAACAGATTGTGCCATCTTAAAAAAGTCTCTCTAAAGATCCAGTAGGAGTCCAGATTCCGGACTATTCTGCCCTTAGGATAGCATATCCCTATACGTTGGCCCTGGAACAGTCATAAATGTAGTTCAGTCCAGGTTCCTGACCAGCTATAAGTGCAGACAGTAGAGTGCACTACGTAGTATAACTACTAGTATAACTACAGTTTTTATGCTCTTCACTTTCTCTGCACGCCGCTGCACTCTCACTCAAACATTATCAGAAAGTGGTGTGGTCCATATAAACTTCAGCTGAATATTTTCTTCCGTCTCCAGTAAAATTACTTTTTAATCTGGTAGTGACAATAGGTTCTACTGTTTACTGTTATTGGTGCTGCACAGCAGTATTGATTTTTAACTTTTCATGATATTGATAGTCAACAAAAATGCAGGTAACTGCAGTGTGCGCCATTTGCTGAGTGCTTCAGTTGGTTTTAAAGGAACAATTCAAAAGCCATAAAGAAGGAATAAGCAATAAGTTTATTCCTCGCTGGAAATCTGTTTTCCGTCTGTATAGAGTCTGCAATAATGTACAAGGATCCCTTTGGTGTCATTTTAAGAGAAGAAAACAGAAGAAAAGCAGCCCAATCACAAGTCCAATGTCAGGTTGTAGCGCAGAGTTGCAGTCCTACAGACAGAATGGGTTCAATAACTTTATTAATGTCGACTCCTGTATCATCTGAAACCAACTTACTCTGATATATTTGGAAAATACTGTGATAATGAATGTATTGGTTCTGCTCAGCACTACTATAAGTCTAATTTATGTAGATCTATGCTTTTCATTTGTTTTTCAGACGACAGGATTTTTCTGAAGACCCCATTAATGGCTTCAGCCACTTTCTTATGATCTAAAGATGACAGGATACAACATGGAGCCCATATTAAGGACTTACGTTCATGTATGATACACAATAGATACATGTAGCTATTATAAATATGAGCAGTCTTATGATAAAGAGAATCTTCCAGAAGAACTTACTTCTCATTAGAGACAGAACATCTACTTACTGAAGTATGCTTAAGAGAATTCTCTGTCTCAGTTGCTTTGGGAATAAAGGCATTCCTCGTGTCGAAAGAGTAATGATATTTAATCTTGTTAGGCACTGTGCAAACCTGGGGAGAAAAGTCACTGATGAGCTTTATTCTTATCCTCTCTTTAATGCCAGTCTCTCTTGAACATGGCTTTAATAAACTCTGCTGATTCTCTATGGCAACGGGAGCTATCCATTATTAACTCCAACCTACTGGATGCTTCACTGAATTAATTCCAACCCACCCATAAAGTATATCAATATATGAAAATGAAAATCCAGCTCCGGTTACTGCTCTCTATGAAAGATTGACTAGAAACAGTCAGTGTTCTGGGTGCATTTAAAATGAAGTTAATATTTCACTCTATGTGTCCATCGTAGTTCATTTCCTTTGTGCATATGTCTTGTAACGTTGAACTCATGCATTTTTTATGCTTATAGAACAAAGAAGTTCTAAACAAAAATGTAATCACTGTGTACCAAACTAAGGGGGCAGCGTAAATCTCAATGACCATGACGACCTTCAGACACTGCTGGTGAGTGCATTGTCGCTCACTTTGGGCGGTGCAGCCTGAGTGTTTACTCTGAGTGGTGTTACCAACCCTGTCTAAAGAGCGAAGCCAGTGGCTTAATTTAGAATTCACATTCCTTGGCAGTGAAATATCAATTAATAAAGCCTAGCTAGTGATGCATCGCTGCGTAGGCCTCATTAGGCCCAAAACAAACATGTATTATAGATTCTCCCCCTTCCAGGAAAGGGCAATGTTTACCATTTTATGAGCTTTATCACTTGTCGCGGCAGTCGGTTCACTGAGAAGAGCCTCGGACTGTGCGAGAAGCATCGCGTGCTTCTTGTTCAGAGTTTGTCACTAAAAGTTTTTTAATGAGTTTCACTGTATATTTTATAATTAGGAGTTGAGACAGTTGGGGTTGTTTTGCTATACTATTCACATACAGTTCCGTTATAGTCAGGGCTTCTAAGTAAGCAATGACAAATCATGGCAGAAATATAAATAATGTGTTTGTGTTTTTTCTCCACAAAGTAAGCCCCATTACATAACCAACTTTTCATCAAGTTTAACTTACAATAAAACTTCTTTCTCTGTTCGCAGACAGTACAATACCACTTTTTCTCTTCTGCTACAGGGAACTCCTGGGTGGATTACTAATAAATGGGGTCACAGTTACAGACATTAACACGTTTAAACAATCTAGCACAACCTATTTCAACTTATAACACACGAACAGTTGAACTTTTCCATGTCTTTTATTGAGCACACTGAGTAAACATCCAGAGTTTAGCAGCAATCACCTCCAGCAAATGTTTCCTGTAGCGGCAAAGGTTTGCTGGTTAGGGAGGAATTGCGGACCATTACTACCTGCACATTTGTTTCAGTTGATCAGTATTTCTGGGATGCTTTGCCTGCGCAGTCTCCCATAATTAGATGTTTACTTATGCGCACTTAAAGACATGAAAAGTACAACTGTTCACTTGACTGTGAGAACACATTTTATTAGCAATTAATACAAAAGTCCAGGTAACTACACATTGACCTGTATAACATTTGGCAGATGCTTTTGCTGACAGCAACTTTTTACAATTTACATTTACCCTGGATAGAGAAAGTCTATACATGCCTGTTCAAATGCCAGGTTTTGGACATCTGACCAAGATGAATCTCTTTAGATTTATTTCCACCATCAGTGAGACCCATAATCTGTACAATTCCATTAAAAAACAAACTGAAATTATTTAAAGTGAAAAAAATTGAAATGAGGTGGTTATATTTGGGGATGTGCTTGTTTCCCACATTTAAGCATATTTTAAGTAGTAGTCAGAACACAGCTGCCATTATTTAAAGTGATTCTGATTAACCCCTATAAAGTTCAGCTGCTGTAGTAGGATGTTCCTGACATTTTCTTAGTTGCTTTTTACAGTAAAAGTCACGGTCCTTAACGAGCTTACACACATCAAAGGAATCAGATTGTTGAACGGTATCAGTCAGGAGGAGGCTGGAACCCCATTAGATATACTATGGCACACAGTAAAGATGATTATCAAGAAGTAGATTAAATTTAGCACAACAGTAACATTACCAAGGTGCTGGATGTACCTTAAAAATTGATGAAAAGACAAGAAGACATTTGGTCTGAGAGGCTACTAAGAGGCCTACAGCAACATTTAAGGAGCTGCAGCAGCAATTTCTGGCAAGTGCTGGCTGTGTAGTGCATGTGACAACAATGTCCCGTATTCCTCATATGTCTGGATGGTGAGGTGGGGTGGCAAAACGGAAGCCTTTCCTAACAAAGAAAAATATCTAAGCCCGATATCAAGTCTGCCAAAGGTATGTGGGAAAACATGTTATAGTCTGATGAGACCAAAGTTGAACCTTTTGGCCATAAGGTATGTTTGGCCCATAGCCAACACTGTGCATCCCCAAAGGAACTGAGAGTTTAATCAAAGTGGAGTGAATTATGACCTGTTTCAAATATCAGTCAATTTTAGCACTAAATCTTCAGGCCTCTGCTAAAAAGCTGTAAAGGAAGAGGAATGTCAGCTTTCAGCACTACTACAACACAAAGCATACCTACAAATCAACAAAAGAAAGGCTTCACCAAAAGAAAATTGAAAGTTTTGAAATGGCCCAGCCAGAGCCCAGACCTGAATCCCATTGAAAATCTGTGAGTAGACCTGAAGAGGGCTATACACAGGAGATGCCCTTGCAATCTGACAGATTTGGAGCACTTTTCCAAGAAAGAGTGGGCAAAGATTGCCAAGTCAAGATGTGCCATGCTGATAGACTCCTACCCAAAAAGACTGAACGCTGTCATAAAGTCACGTGGTACTTCGTTTAAGGGTCTGCATTATCTGTAACTGCATTATTGTTGTAGTTTATATAAATTTTCCATTTTCCAAGATTTCAGGTTGTTGTTCAATGGAAGTGTACAGAATATGGATCACACTGAAGGTGGAAATAAATCTAAAATGGAGAATCTTTGTCTGTCATCTTTTACATGACAAAAAACATTTTGACAGCAGCTTGAAGACTTTTATGTCCACTTTACAAAAAGAGGATTTAAATCTGAAGACTGCTGTATCAGTGCCACAAGTCACAAAAACAGAATAGTATGGAAAGTTTACCAAGACTAGGAAGCATTTAGAATACTACTCAATAGCACTGTAAGGTAAATTAATTTGTCAAATGGGGTATAAGCTTGATTATAGATTATTATTTTATTTTTCTGTGAATTATTATTGCTGCTACATGGTACTTTTAACAAATACTTTGGGTAATGGAAAGGTTTTGTGTCAGTTTCAAGCTTAAAGCTTAAAGATGTGGCTAGGGTTAGATTCAGACAAATCTTTGGGCTCAAAATCTGGTCACCTTAAACTCAGACAGGATGTTTTTGGGCTGTGAGAAGTAAGTAATATACTTTTAGCCTCCTTTTATTATCAGTGGCAATACTTGCAACCTCTAAGGGCAAAACTGAAATACTTGAAATAAGTGTTATTATATGATTATATATTATTATATATTATATATTAAGATATTTGGTGTTTTTGGGAAGTTCACATGGTTTCTTTGTGTTCAAGCCCATCTGTGGTCTCTCCTGAATAAATCAAGTGAACATGGAGCTACCAGGCCTGAATTACACATTCTACAACAATCTCTCTGTACCTCGCTGATTTCTCCCCTGAGGAACATTAGACTGCAAATATGATTATGCTACTATTCCTGGAGCTTGAAAGAATGAATGAGCCTCCTGAAAGAGCACTCGAATCATGTTTCTCCTCAACCCGGTTGCACAGGTAGAGTAATTGAGGTGGCTGGCTTAGAAGGTTGAAGCTGCTCCATTCACTCGGTAAGGATGCCACTTAACTGTTATCAGGTATTCCATACCTTTGTGAGGGGCTTTAGACACTGGACGCTACTCTGTGGCCCTAGCTTAGCTTTTAAGGTAGCTTAATTGCTTCTGAAAGTAGTAGAAGCGTGTATGCGGGTTTGGGGTGATGAAATAAAAGATTTTAGTAGGTGTGTGTGTGTGAGTGTGTACTCACTTCCATATTTGCTTGTGAAAGCTTCTGAATGATGCAGCATGTTGTAGACTAATTGGAAAGGAAGAGAAGAAGCATCTCTCCCTGTCTCTCTTTGTATTTCTCTTCTCTTTCTGCGGCTCCTGTGGTCTAATTGAGCGAGCTCTCCCTAATGTCAGCATTGAAATCAGCATTGAAGCCCCAAGCTGGATCCCTCTCTTCCTGTCACAGGCCCATCGGCCCGAGCAATCAAAGCAGCGTCTGTCTCCAAATGTGAAATGCCTTTGGGAGTGCTCAGACATGCACACACACACACTCACACACACATACCTTTACAATAGATATCAGGACAGACATTTTCAGAGGAGGCTGAATTCTCCTATATGTTTTATGTTGACCATACACTAGAAGACTTTTAGAAAACTCTGAAAAGACGTTTAATAGACTAAAGTCTGACACCCTCTCACATCTAAAGACTAGTCACAGGCTTTTAGTCACAGACTAGTCACAGGCTATGATTTTGCAAAGACTGGGGGTCTTTCAGAGTCACTACAAACAAGACTGCAACTCGATTCCTTTTGAGATTATTTCCCACTTATATGACTGAAGCTAGTAATATTCAGCTGAAATGTACGCTTCGCTGGTAGTCTAATTGTAAACACTAGAGCCCAGTTTGGCTGGGATTTCGAGGGCTTCAGCGATTTCTGTCCACCTTTTTTTTCCCCGTTGTGGTAAAAGTGAAAAGACACGTCAAAGAGGCACTCTTGCTCACACCACAGCTCCACCAGTTTCTCCTCCTTTTGTACAGTCCAGGAGAACCGCAGTTTCCTAACCCTAGCAGGACTCCCCTCAATGTCTAACTTCTTTACCCGCCAGGCATTCCTGTACTTTGGAGGTGATAGGAGCTCACCTATTGGTTGTCAACAATGTTCACATCCCTATTTGCGTGAGCTGAGACTTAAGACTTATGATAATATTAAACATGGTCGATTTTATCAGAACACTAGGACAAGAAACGGTCAGTCTTAACCACCTTACTCTAAACGATCAAGATGACGCGAGCGCGACTCAACTCTAGCAAAACTCTCAAGATTTTATTCCGACATTGGAAATTTGTCTGTGACAGTAAAAGCCAGCATTAGAAACACTCTTTATCTCTAGTATAGATAGATTTCATTGTCCCTTTGCTGTCTAGATACTCAGATATCACTACATAGTCACTGATAAAGGGGTGTTATAGTTCATAGCCCACTAACACTAAAAAAACAGAGACAGATCATTTTGACAATGTAGACAATGTATCCAATCTATAATCCATGACTTTATGAAGTAGTTCATATTTAGAATAAAATAATGGTAAAATAACTGGATAGATCAGACAGTATGAGCCTTGGTCTATAAACAGTAAATAAATTTGTTGAAACTGTTTGACTAGCACTGTACATTTATGATGAACAGTTCATAATATCTGAACAACAATGAGATAGATATATGCACCCAAATAATAATGACTGGGAAAAGACATAATTTATTTTTTTACTGAAGTAGTGTGGAATGTACCCTGCGTTCAAGTTCTTGCATTGCTTAGTCTCAGTTTCCCATAGAATGATAATTTTCATGTTGATTATACTGAATAATATTCATAATATTTATATAATAATAGTTATGCTGCTGAATCAGGTCAAACTGTGGTCCAGTGGGAAAAATCCTCAGTAAACAATTAAATATTCAGACCTTATATTTACAAGGATTATGCTTTGATCTACACTGACACATTCTTGTATCTGCGCTCATTTTTCATTTTATCAAATCCACTTACCGTAAAGGAGCCCTTTATAGTTCTACAATTACAGACTGTGGTCCATCTGCTTCTCTGTTTATTGTATTAGCCCCCTTTTACCCTGTTTTTCAAAAATCAGGAGCCCCACAGGACCACCACAGAGCAGGTATTATTTCGGTGGTGGATCATGACACTGATGGTGTCAGGTTAGAGGGTGTTGTGAAGGTATAAATGGATCAGACACAACAGTGCTGCATGAATTTTAATAACTGTGTCCAGTCACTGTCCACTCTGTTGGACCATGATGATCCTCATTGTAGATGTAAAGTGAGGCAGGACAGCTCATCTGTTGCTGCACAGTTTGTATTGGTCATCCTCTGGTTCTTCATCAGTGGTCAGTGGATGCTGTCGGGTGGAGAGTTTTGGTTGGTGGACTATTCTTAGTCCAGGAGTAACATTGAGGTGTTACTGAGCCCTGATCCACTTATACCAGCACAACACGCATTAACACACCACCACCACATCAGTATCACTGCAGTGCTGAGAATGATTCACCACCCATATATTATTTGCTCTGTGGTGGTCCTGTGCACTAAAGAACAGGGTGAAAGTGGATTAATAAAGTATGCAGGAAACAGATAAAATACAGTCTGTAATTGGAGTGCTCCTATATGGTAAGTGGAGCTGATAACATAGACAAATATTTTAGTAAGTTATGGAATTATGTTTTTAAGACAACATCTGTAATGACTGGTCACTCCTCTGACTTTGGAACTGTAACTTTCTTTTACAATTGTTCTCTATGTATAAATAAATATGCAACATTAAACTGACCTCTAAAGTCGCTGCAGCAATTGCAGAAATCTGACCTTTTAAGTGTTAACTGCAAACCTAAATCCTGTTTTTCAGTAACTGCTGAAAGTTCCTCTGTAGCTTCTATACAGGACTGCTGATTAAACTTGATTACGCAATTAAGAAATCATTGATTAAAAATTACCTTCTCAGTGAAATGGCTGTGATTAGTTTGGTATTATCATAATGCATATTGTCGGTGTCATGGAAAAGCCTCGTACTTCTGAAATGGTGAATGAAAGAAACCATCTTTTAATAAAAGTTAATGTAACTGATATAAAGATTTTAATCCAAGTGTTTTCAGGCCATTTCTAGTAGTTCATTCATCATTATGTTCAGACATATACAGGCAGTTGACCTTTTTTAAATAGTGTAGAAGAAAAAAAAAGGGTTAATGTTTTTTTTCTCCTACTGGTCTCTCCTGGAGTAAGAAATAAGAGCCCAGTCTGGACTGGCTCATTCTACCTACTGTACCTCCCAGACACATCCTTACCCACATCTTCATTAGTACACATACCTTATGGATTTGCAAAGTGTGTTCCTACCTGTTTTATTGTTATTATTATTGTGATTAATACAGGCCCTCAATACTAAATACTTGTTTGTGTTGGTATTAGTTTTTTATTTAGTATTTGCAGGCTTTATCTTTTGTGAGATTTTATTGAATGCATCACAAATTCATATATATATATATATAGTATGTTGTCACTGCTCTTTATATCCTGGGAAAGTGAAACTTGACAAAAATTGATTTTCATTGAAACATATTGATGTTTTTGTCCTGTTCAGTTGCTTTTTTGGAGATTGTCATTGCCATGGCAACTTGCATGCCTCCAGAATGTATTTCATGCCCCACAAGGGGGGCTCCTGTGCTAATGGTGCCCCTAGAGTCGTGGGAGCCCTAAACGGCTGCTTATACTGCTTCTAGCTAGAAAAATGGCTCTGGCTTTCTGCATAGTCACTTGAATCAAAAAAGCAAGGATACCATGGTATTGGACGATAGGAAACATACTTAAAATCCATGCTGTGTCAGACTAAGCTCTGTGATGTAACCAATTTAGACGAGAATATCAACTCCATTTTCTACTTTTCTTACTGCAGTGGCCTTAACAGAGATTTTACCATTGTTGGTGTTTGAGAAGTTACTACAAAGCAGGAGCTGCGCATTAGGCCATCAAGACAATCACATTATATGTGATATGTATCAAAGGCGGCAGGCCAGCAGGGCTTATGTTTTAACCAACAAAACAAACTAAAAATATGATTATGATTATTGGATACTTGTTGGGGAACTTGGATACTTGTTTGGGAGCATCAACAAGAATTCAAAGCCTGTAAGGTGAAATTTAGGTCAGCCTGATATTTTACAGAGGCAGCACCTAGTGTAATATATTAAACAAACAAAGAGAAATGAGTTCTTCACAAAGACACAGCTTTTTAAACACTGACTTAAGCACAAGCCCTTCTAAATCACGTGCATCTTTATTGAAACCTGAAAAATAGGAACCATTTAGAAGTCAGTTGTTGTAAATTATGCTTCCCTCTTAAGTCTTCCTTTACTAACCATAACCAGATACAGGAAGATATATATATACCCACATAGACACACACATTATTGTCTCCGTGGAACATACAAGCACAGTCCTATATATGACTTCAGGTTGCCGTGGCAACTGCGGAATCTGTGGCGGTCACCTGGGGAGATGGGGAGGTCAGGCACATGTCGCCTCCTGCTGGGCCAGTCTGTCGCTCTGCTATGCCCAGCACAGAAGCGCTCTTCCTGGGCAGCGACGACACTGCTAGCCTCTGTGCATCCCCAGATCCATGAGGTGTCCACTGTGGTTTAACTCGGGGTCAGATAATGGACCGAGTCGTGGAGCTCTAGTCTAATTTTATGTGTTTAGTGACTTGGAGAACTTTTAGGCCTTGACTGAAAGAGTACTCACTCACCAAATAGAGTCATATTATACTCATATTATATAATTTACAGCATACGTGTTTATCCTCTTTAAAATAGCATTTCTTGTTCTATTATGAAAGTTTAAGTTAAATATAGCTTTTTAGTAGCAGTGTGATAGTTTGAATCAAACTTTGGTATTAGTTTACTTCAACACTTAAATGTCAATGAACTGTAAAAAATGTACCTGTACAGTAATTAGCTACCAGCGTCTCCAGTATAATGCAGTTTATTTACGGTACTGATACTGCAACGTACAAATACAGGAAAACCTGACAGATAGAAATACTTTATAAGATACTTTTTAATGATTTGGAGACCTGGATTTGGTGGAAATGTGTGTTTGCATGCAACATGTGAACTAATGTTTTTGTCATGTTGGTTGTCCTTCAGCCCCTTTTGGATGTAAATAAATGATCAACTGTTTTGATCATATCTTCAGCAGTGAGTAAATTTAACAACTGACTCCTAAACATTCAGCCAGACCTTTTTTGAGTCTATGAGCCTCTAACTTTTAAATATCTATTTCATATTTTATAGGGCAACTCACAATAGCACACACACTATAGCTTAGTTTTTTCCTCAAAGAGCTATCAACGACCCAGTGTCTATATTAAAGTGACATTACGGGATGAACTGATTAACTGAAATACAAAATACCATCATACTTGAAAAAACAAGACATGTAAATTGAGTCCAAACACATCTTTAGAAGTAAGAAAAGATGAAAAAAGGATTTACTATGAAATGTAAAGTCAACATAGATGAGGAAATTAGCAAAAACTTAAAAAACTGTAAGGTTTGTCCACATCCAGTGCTATCTGTTTGTTAACATGTGATATAGCGACAGGCCTTTGTGCATACCCTTGTTATAGACTATGGTTTTTATAGATTCTTTCTTACCATGAACCCACATCCTTATGGTTCGGTTGTCAGGCTTGTCGATGAGACAAGGACTAAGACTAGCTATCGTGGCCTTAGCTGGGCAGCACAGATAAAAAGTCCTTGTTAACAACCAGGTACAGCTAGTGTCACCTTCTGTACTGTTACTGTTACTGTCCACAAAATTTTAACTTTAGAGGAGAGGGCAAAAACTTTCTTTACTTTCAATGTAAGTTTATGTAACTAGGTTGGTTCATGCCTTCCCAGGTGTGTGCATGTGTGTGATCAGAGAGAGAGAGAGATAGAGAGGGAGAGAGGGAGATGTGGGCTGGTTAAAGAGAGCAAGCTTATAGAAAAAAAACCCTCAACAGCTGGATAACAACAGCTGGATATGTGCTACACTATTTTAGCCATTGTGTTTCGTCTGTGAACTTACTCTAAATGTGCCACGGCTAAAGTAGTTTCCAAAAGAAGTGACATTAGTACTGTCTGTATAGACCAGGTAATTGCTGAGGAGGGGAAAAGAGCATCTCGAATAATTCTGAACAAATTGCCTATGTTCTATTCCATTTGTCTTTTTTTTTTTTAGACGGGGAGTTATCCAGAAGATGAGGCTGCACAGAGAGATGTTATTTCTGTAAACCCCCCTGAAGGGCCAATAATACTCTGATAGTCGTATGCTATATTTTTTCTTTTATGTCTTTTTCTTTTTTGTTTGTTAAATGACCGTAGTGGTACAGGGCGGTGGAAAGACATGAGCGGCAAAAGAGCTCAGCTGACTCATTGAAGTTTAAAGTCAGAGGAATAGCTGCAGCTGGGTTGCTGTTCACGGTACTGAAACAGCACAGCGCTTCAAACAATGGCACTGCTGGGAAGTGGCCCAACAGCAGGAGCATGGGGGCTAACATGTGCTTTCTCTGCTTTCTCCATTGACACGTGTGTCCTCTGTGACAGTGGTGGCATGCATTTGCAAGCCACTCACGCAGCCATGTAGGATAGCTGAATGCACTGGTAGGACACGCAGTGCCAGGTCTATAAAAGTGACCAAACAGAGAGAGAAGAACTAAGCAATTGTTTCCACAATTGTAGCCTGTTGTGCTTTTGTGGATCGTGTATGGTTTTTGGGCATTACTGAGGATCAATCTCAGGCCCCACTGAATGCATTATATATCCTTGACTGACAGGTTTACTCTATGCTGTATGCTGGGTAGACTGCAGGGTTGAATTTTGATAACTTCATTATTCTTTGCTTCTGCTTAAGTGTGCTAAATTCTCTTCCAACAAGCTTTCATCCAATATACAGTTTCTCGTGTTGGCTTAAGGCTTTATGTTAATCATTCTTAAAAAGAAAAGCAAGTTTATTTTAGGTCTGAAAAAGTGAAGATGTTTTCTGCTCTGCACACTTTGCCCTTACCTCACAGCTGACCTAGATCAAAAGGAGCGTGTTTGTTAATTAATAAATTAAATCAAAATTATACACAGTCAAGTCACATTATTATAACCACCAGCTAATACCCAGAGTAACCGCCGTGTGCAGCATGGACAGCAGCTAGTTAGGCTGGGAGACTCAATAAAGTCCTGGTAGGTTGTCACAGGTATCTGGAGCCATGCTGACTGCAGCTGCTGGAGAGTGCATAGAGGAGGTTTCACAGAGACAATGCGACGATCAGGGTGGTCCCATAGACGCTCAATTGCATTCAAGTCTGGGGAATTAGGGGTCCAGGGTAGTACTTGGAAGTCTTGCTCTGTTACTCCAACCAATGTGGGACATTTCTAGCCGTGTGATGTGTTGCATTGTCCTTCTGGAAGGTCCCATCTGCCCCAGGGAAGACAATCAGCATGTATGGGTCTATGTGATCTGCCAACATTAGCAGCTTAAATGTTGGGGGGAACAATGAGTGTATCCAATCGTGTAACAAATCTGACCACTCACACTACGTAATGTCATGTAATTAGCTGAGTAATTTTTTTATGTGGGTGTCACAGATCCATCGCCTCTCCTGAGTGCTGACACCTGTGGCTTGTTGTCCCTCTTGTTAATGGGCTTTATTTCAATCCCTCTCTCACAGACTTTTAGCACAAAACCTTGCACCTGCTCATGTGCTCATGTTGTTGCCTTTCTCTTTTTTCTTGTTCTGTATTTCTTTTATTGTTTGCCGTGTTTTACCTCTGTTTTTATTCGTGGCTTAGCATAAGCATAAACTTCATCCTTTGCATTTTTACTGGCTTAACCGCTTTAGCATTAGTGTTGCATCAACTTTATCATGCCATTAAACATTTTGTGCCTGTTAGTCATTTTTCCCATGAGAAACAAATGATATCATGCTTTCACATGCTCATCTTGAGTCATCTTTAAGAGCTTGTTTTAAAGCTTAATAATTTTTAAAAAAGTATCTGCGTGGTATCAGCTGATATGTGAGGTTTCATTGTAATTGGAAAAGAAGCAGTGATGTTGTGTAGTGACGGTCAGTGATTGTATACCTTCAAAGTGCACCTATATGGTACTTTGAGAGTAGGTGTTTCTTATAAAGTGGCAGCTCTGAACATATTGGTCTGTATGTGGGCTGTGCTAGCCCACTCATGCTGGCTTTATGAGTAAGTGCCTACTCACTGAATGTAAATGCTGTAGATATGATGAGCTGAGGAGACGCAGCTGATATAAATGGAAAGTTTGAAAGTGTTGTAATACGTGTTAGCACATGTTCTCTTTGTAGAAAAGGTTCCAATGGTTTACCTTTGTGTGTAAATGTGTGAATGTGAGTATGAGAGAATTGTGTTTTTTCTTTATGAACTATATTATACTGCGCAACAGTCTGACCTTATTTAATTTCCAGATATTAAATATACAAGTTGTTAATTTTTCAGTTTAAGCAACAGCAGAACGTGTACAGTTCTGTGCAAAGGCTTCAGGCACTTCCAGGAAGTTATGTTTTAGGAGCTGTTTTTCCAGACAAGACGCTTTTATATGCTCAACAAAACACTATATATTAAAAAAAATATTAATTATAGTACATTTAATACAGTAAAGTGTGGTTTTATGTATGTCAGTGTTTAACCTTTTTCAAGCTTTTCCTTGTGGCAACCCAATATAATTTGCAGTTATCATCTAATACCTGCTTTGACTACTCAAAGATCAAGCTTGCTGGTGAAAGAATTTAATAAACCATTGCAATGTCTGGGATGTCGAAGAGAAATCTGGAAGTAAACTTTGTTCTACAAACTGCTTACAAGATATTAAATATATGAAAATATGATATTTATGCTACTTTGCATTGTATTTATGTTTATAAGAAACACAAGCTACTACATATAATGTCAGAACTTCAGCATTTAGTGTTTCCACACTTACATTAGTTTCAGAAGACCTGCTGTCAGTTTTTAAAGAAAGCTGCTGAGATATTTTTCCATACCTTTAAAGTTCAGTCCTAGAAGTTGGTTGCACTCTCGTTTTCTCACGATCCAAGTAAACAAACTCAGTAATACTGATCTGAGAACACCAACAGTTCTTTGTACACATTCTTTCAGACCTATAGCGCAGGTTGTGTTTTCGCAGTGGAAGGATGGACAGAAACGCCAGATCTGAAGCAAGAGTGGAGCTTGAGTTTGGAAACACCTTTTTCACTTGCTTTCCATTATCTGTGTTCTTCTTTGTGCAAGTGCATTATCTTAAACAATGAAACAATTATTCAGGAACTTTGGTTTGTGTTGTTTAATATAATTCCAATGTATGTATCAGAGAAACTTGTTCTGGCGTTTATTCCAAGCAGAGTTAATTATTGCTATGTTCTTCTTACTGGGGCTCCTAAGAAAACAATCTGTTTCCTCCAACTCAGGACAGAACACAGCTCATATCACTCCTGTTTTAAAAGAACTGCACTGGCTACCTGTATCTTTTAGAACAGAAGCTCTAAATCTAATCTTGCACCTGCTTACATCACAGAATGTCTCTGTTCATGTTCTAACTCGTGATCTTAGATCTGCAGATTCTGACCTTCTGCAAACACCTTCGGTAAAACACAGAACACGTGGAGAGACTTTTTCAGTTGTTATGCTTCCAAACCTTCAGCATAATCAGTCAAGTGCAGTACACACTTTAAGAAATGTTTGAAAATGTATTTCTTAATAGGCATGTAAATAAAACTGTTTTGTTACTTTTGTTACGTTTCTTAGCTTATATTATTATGATTGTTGTTATTGTTATAATATGTCATTGTAATAATAAATATGAACAAGTAGAAGCTAAATACATGTTTGTTTAAAAAAGATTTAATTGATTTAATTGGGGAAAATGTAGATTAGTACTTTACTAAAATACTAGTATTAATAATTTAAAATTAGCACTCTGTTACAAGTCATTGCTGGAAATTACAGATTACAACAATGAGAATAGTAGTAAATAGCTTTCTGCACTTTTGTGGTCATTTCTCTTTGTAAGCTGTCTTCAAATACTCAAGGTTACGAGGGTCCCTCCGAATCCACAACTTCAAAATCCTCTATAGCTATATATATTGATTGTCTGTGCCTTTTTTTCTCTACTTCTGTTCCCTTGTTCATTGATTTTTAACTCTCCCCTAATATTTCCCATTCCATTGTTCCATTCGTTTTCCTTTCAATGATATGTAATGCCTCAGTACCGTTTGCAAAAAGCCTGCCTCATATCGTGACACTCCCAGCCTCGTACTTCACTGCAGGTATGGTTTATCCCCGTCAATCTCAGATTTTAAACACACATTCGTTTATGCTTATGGGTATGTTTTGAATTCATTAGTAGAAAGTCAAAAAATTATTCTATGTTAAATTAAATTATTCTATTATATTTGAAATGGAGATGGAAGTACTGGAGGTCAATCAGAAATGACTGAAGATTTAGCCTGGACACTCCTGACAAAAGCCTTACAGAACCCTACAGTACCCCCCATAATCATTAGTCACAAGACTTGATTCCCCCAGAGCCACCCCACAAACTAGAAACACACACACACACACACACACACACACACACACACACACACACACACACACACACACACACATACACACACACACACACACACACATATATTATGGATTAAGTTGTGCTACTTTAAATACGGTGTATATATATATATATATATATATATATATATATATATATATATATATATATATATATATATATATATATATATTATATAATTATTTTTCTTTTCTTTTGTTCATTTTGTTCGCCCCCCCCATGTATGCCTATGTACATAAGTATCTACTATTTTCTATTTTCCTATTATTATTAATATTATTTAAAAAAAATAGGGAGGGTGTTTGGTGGGAACAAAAAAAAAGAAAAAGAAAGAAAGAAATGACTGAATATGTCTCTAATCTTCCTCAGAAATATCTCCTGAAAATCAAAGTAAATGAAGGGGGGTTACTGACACAGAACTATATGTGTGTGTATGTTGTAAGAAAGTGTGTGTGTGTGTATGTGTGTTGTTTCTGTGTAGGTGTATGTGAGGCTACATGTTTAGCTCTGTTGCATAATGGAGTCTATATTTCTGATTGTGTAACCAGTGTGTGGGAGACGGAGTCCTTATGTGCCTCTCTTTTCTCTGTGCGCGCGCGTGTTTTATGCGTGGCGTGTGTGTTCTCCGCTTTTTTATGACTCGTCACATTTGACTGCGCATTAGTAGAAGTGTAGGAGAGTGAGAGCGGTGGACGAGTGATGTCCGGAGTCTTATTATATAAAGAGTGTACGTGTGCGCGCGTGTTAGAGGGGTTTCACTGCAGGAAGTGGATGAGTTGTAGGCGGCTGAGATGTTATTGGAGATTCCCTCAGAAGCAGCAGACTACACACACAGCCATGTAGAACATTCTGGTCGCCCACAGTTACGCACACTAACGCTTCTTATCTCCAGCAGTCAGTCTTCAGCGTTCTCCCTGCAATTAGCCTGTTTCCTCAAGCAGCACACTTCAGCCCAGCCATACCTGAGGACCTCCGCAAGAGTTTCGTGTTCCGCTTGAAAGGATCCGAGCTCCGAGTTTCTTATTGCCGCAGTCGCTGTCAGACATTAGCTACTGTGGCGTGTTTTGTGGACCGTGGCTAAGTTTGAATGTTCAAGTTTGACGGCAGTCGTGTTTAGCATCTTAACTATTGCGAAGAAGGTTGCAGTTAAGCTCAAAAGATTAAGGGCTGAACTTTAATAAGGATCCATTTCTTGAAACCAGTGAGCCTTGTGAAAATAACAGAGCTCCGTTTATTAGCACTTGAAGTCAAGAATGGAAACCCTTATGAATTAATTATGTTATAATTGCCTGTGTGTGGTTTTAACTTGTCTTACAGTTAAAAATCTGTTGCAGCGAAAGCAAAGGAGGAGGACGAATGGGTGAACGCTGGGTGTGTATCTTAACAACAAGCTAGCATTTGCGAAGTGCGGACCACTAAGGCAGGGCAAGGCAGGGGAACTCCGAGAAACTTGGGGCTGGAGTTCTGGGTGGCTTCTGCTGCTAGGCTTTGAAGCCAGACCCCCCCACCCCTTTTTGCCAAGCGAAGAGTGAATAAGATTTTGGAAGAGTTGGCGGAGCTGGGGTGTGAATTTCGTCACGAGAAGGTGAGGGCAGAGGAGTGGTTTATATAGAGCGTGTAATGATGGAAGGGAGGAGTTTGGGTGTGGTCCTTCTCCCAAACTTAAGTTATTTCATAACTTAATTTATGGTAAACATGTAACTGGTCCCCGGTTTGACAAGTTTTAAACCTGTTCCACCAAGTTGTGGAAAACAAATCAGTGCAGTAGGAG
This sequence comes from Megaleporinus macrocephalus, assembly GCA_021613375.1. Classification (NCBI taxonomy): domain Eukaryota; kingdom Metazoa; phylum Chordata; class Actinopteri; order Characiformes; family Anostomidae; genus Megaleporinus; species Megaleporinus macrocephalus. The sequence goes on from CM038704.1 coordinate 15,679,366, forward strand.
AACTTGTAAGGTACACTTTTATCAAAGTGGCAAAAATGATGCAACTCGCTGAGGCAATGCGGCATGTGAAAGAGAAATCCAGGAACCTGACTGGTACTAAACTGCCTGCTGCCACCCTTATCTGTCCAGACCTCATTCTGTACACCTACCTGTGACCTGTTCCTGTTAGCTAGCCTCAGCTCTTCAGCTCACCTACACCTGTTACTAAGCGCAGGGAGTAAGCCTACTCACTGCGGTCCAAACATCCATTTTAAATTCAGCCACACAACTCAGTAACATTCAAACTGTTCGTTTAGAAGGTGCTGTATATTTTGCCTGCATCTTAAAATGGACCAATATCAAGATTAAAGGGGGGCCTATTCTGCTTTTCCGGTTTTTCCCTTTCCTTGAGTGTGTTATGTAACTTTCTGCACACGTAAACGGTCTGCAGAGTTATAAAGCCCAAAGTACACGCCGGAGGGAGGAACTCTCTCCCACAGAAACCACTTTTCTAAGCTGCCTCTTTGGAATTCCAGCCCTTTTTTCTGGTACAAGGCGATACTTATTGACTGCCAACCCACAAGCTGGGCACGCCCTCACACACACACCGCACAAAACGCAAAAACAAGTAACAAAACGTATCGCTCTGAAACATTCTGCTCCAGTCTTGCTTGCGAAGGTGGATCGAGTCCAGTTTGCTCTACCTGACTTTCAGGATCCGATTCTGGCTCAAACTGATAAAGCAGAACAGACACCGTTGTGAATAGCCACAGCAGTGTGGGGTCGGAACTTGTACTTGAATGTGGCTGAGCAGTTAGAAAAAATTGTGTAAGCTGACAAATCAGAGCACTCTGGGCTCATCAGGGGTGTGGAACTAAAACACAGGAGCTCTAAGAGACTATTTCAAACAGAAAGTGAATACAGATCATCTTGTGTTTTATGAAAATTAAAGCATGTACATCTATTCTAGTAGACCCCAAAAAGGCTAAAACCATATAAAATGAATGAATCAAATGTGTGAAGGGGTGAAGGCTGGCAAGTGCTTCCTCCAAGACACACAAAGCTCCACCACAGCTTTTCAAACTGCTGCTAATGCTGTGTCATCAACACGCTTTATATCCAACCGGAGAGAATGAGGCCAGTTGTGCTCTTTTTAAACTTTTGGCTGTGGATGGCTGTTGCCTTTGACACCCACTGTCTGCTGTTATTGTTTAGTGTGGTGCATGTAATGTACTGCCTGAAAGTCTTTTGTCAGATGCATTGATCAGTGTTCATGTACTGACCAAGTTTTCTTTTTATTGCAACCCAAAACTCATAGACGTGTGAGCATTGCAGTGTTTTTTTTAATCCAGAAGAAAAAAAATGAATTTAATTAAATTGAATTAGTTTCCACAAACAACCATTGAGCAGTTTCGATTTCCACACCCAATATTTGAATCATCGGTTGCACAAAATTGGAACTGAACTTTTTTTTCCTCTTATTTTTGTGAGTAGGCCTGATTGCTTTGGACAAAAATCAATATCATGACAGTCCTAATTATTCAAGAGCCTGGGAAGAAACAGACAAGAAGAAAGGACTTAAATAGTGGATTAAATGTTGAATTCTCTTTGAAATAAAAGCAGGATTTTCACCACTGGGGCTAATTAAACATAAAAGGCTGCATTAAATTTAGAGGTATGTCCAATGCATCACAATGAACCATTTGGTTTCAAGCAACACATGTAATGACAATGAGAAGAATTTCCTCAGAGTCTCATACAGATTGTTCAGGGTGTATCAAGGTGCATCCAGATAGTCTGCGTTAGTAAAAAGAAGATTTTCATAACGTGATCGTTCTCTTTCATACACATGTATTCAGCCCGTCTCCTCTAGCTCCAGTAATGTGCAAATCAGACCCCCATTTTTCTGCTCTTTCTGCTCATTACAGAGTACTTACTCAGACAGGGCTTAGAGCAGGTCACACAGCATTATTACAGAAGATATTTATAATGGAGGGATTCCCCATTCCACTCTCATCTTCTCCAAATTTCCCATTTAATGAGATGACAGTGGTATTGATTGCCTCATTCATCTCTGGATCTATGATTTAGTATCTGCAGGGGAATTAATGTGTGAGAAGGTGCTTTTTTTTCTTAAGCTACAGATTGATAATCTGTTCACCTCTGTCTTGTGTGTAACATCTGGAACACCTAAGGACCAAAGTGTCCTCTACAATTATTGGCACCCTTGCCAATCATTAAAGAAGACTTTTTGCATTTGTTTTCTTTGTTTTGTGAGGAAAGTATGCATTTCTTCATGTATATTTTAAAAACTGTTGTAGTTAGCCTCATCTTTACCAACAGAGGGGCTTTTCATGGTTTTCTGTCTTGTCTCCTTGCTACCCTAACCCCCCCCCCCCCCCCCCCTCTAGTGTCCTTGTCTCTTGTTTGATCTCCTCCGTAGGTATAGATCTATGTGTTTCTGATCGCTGCTTGTTCTGCACTTTTTTGTAGTTCTACTTTGTTTTTCCAGTTTTGCTCTACTTTTTCGTTTCCGCTTCTCGTTCCTCTGTCAGGTGTTCTGTTTTACCTTGTATTTATTTATGGATTGCGCTGTGCCTCAGTTTCACTGTATCTTCTGGGTCTTGTAAACCCAGACTTCAATAAAACACTCATAAACTCGCACATGCATCCAGCTGCCAGGTCTGCCTCATTGTTACAGGTTCTATATCTGTACCAAAACTTTGTCAGATTATGAAACTGTACTGTATATGATCTGTTTGACTGAAAACCTAATACCTAAAAGAAGCCACTGAGCAGAATTCCATTTGAAGTGCATGACGATGTAACACACATTCAAAACAACACCAGCAGTAAAGCAGCGTGTGATGTGATATTTTAGTAATTATACATAATCAGACAGGGACACCTCCATAATTCTTGGCACCCGTGTTAAGAATGACCTTTTTATCCATCTTTTAAAAAGGTGCCAGTGATTATAAAGCTAAGCGTTTACTAAAAAAATATGTTGGATTAATAAAAAAAATAAGGCAACTTCTTGCATTAGATCATCACATAGACCATAAAGACTAGTCTTTATATAAACCACTTAATGTAAAAAACGTAATTTTGTAAGTAGAGTCAACTTATTGCTCAAATATGAAATATTATATTTAATTAAAAATATGGCAAGTGGTTTTCAGATAAAAGTGTTTTTTATGATGTTTAACATCTACTCAGGAAATGTGAATTCATGTAAATCGCACTAAAAAAAGAATGCAAAGTTAAAAGATTTCATATAATACCTGCATAACTTTATAAAGCTGTCCTGAGCTGTTATGGAATTTCCCTCACAGGTTAATTACATGGTGCACCAGAAGCCAACAAAGTGACTAGACAGTTAACACCAAATGAAAGGCAGGCAGAGAAGAAATAAAACAAAATAGTAAAACATCAAAAATATGATAGCTGTCCGAAAGAAAAATTCATAAATCTCTATTTTTGATGTTCCTTATTTTTCTATATTTGCTATAGTTGCTCTTTATAGCCTGTGAAAGTTTCATGATGAATGGACCAATAGAAATACTCCAAAATTATTTGGAATAAAACCTTCTTTAGATTCATGTACATTAAAGGTAAAGAATGTTTTACTATTTTAGAGATACCTGTTAGGAGCGTATGGGAAAGACGGAGAAGATAGTTTTACTAAACATAAACATGAATCTGACTGCTCCTTTATTTTCTTTAAAACAATGAAACAAATTTAGTTTCATATAGACGAGAAAAAAGAGACTAAAGACAGAGGGATTTCAGAACAGAGCGTAGAAAACTAGTCCCATTCCTGAATGAAAGAATTCTAGCTACTGATGTGCTGCTCTGGTTGAAGGGCATGTTTGGGAAATCTATTTTCAGACAGAATTCAGCAGCTGCTCAGTCAACAGGATTTCTGTTCTTTCTGTCTTTCTTTCTACTTGTTTTCAGTTTTTCTTTGTGTCCTCTGGATTTCTCCTGCTGCCACTCTAACACAGAGTGAGGAGTACTTTAGCAGCTCGTGTCTGTAATTTCCTGGCTGATATTGAGTGAGAGCCGTTGTGTTGGTGTGTTGTGTGAAGGTATTGAGTGATGGGGATTCTCCAGTGGGTTGAGAGTAATTGTGTTTGCAGCTCACACACTCGCCCTTTAGACCTCTCAGTCTGACACACACACTGAAGACCCTCATTTACTTACAGTACACATGCTTTAACCACACCCACAGTATTAACACGCAAACACACATACATTACAACAGTGAATAGAAACTCACAGAGGTAACTCCACATAAACCCACCACAACTGTAACATCCCAGGTCAGAAGGTTCCCACAACATGAGAATATATGCACAGGTTAGGGTGACACCCCACCCCCCACACAAACAAACACAATTATCCACACATTCCTCCCAACAGAACATTCACCAAATCATTGGAACTTGTAATGAAACTAGAAGGGCTGTACACAGGGCAGTATTGATGTTTCTGCGGATGACTCTAATGAATAACTGTGCTTGCTCTTTGTTTCTTCCAGTGGGATTCCAGGAAAGAAGTGTGGAACCATCATCTTCACCGCTGAGGAACTCAGCAACTGCAGGGTCAGTTCAGCATACACACTCCTGACGGTCAGCAAGACAGTAAAAATATAACATTATAGTTCAATTCAAGTCAAGTTTATTTATATAGCGCTTTTTACAATGATGTTGTCACAAAGCAGCTTTACAGAAGTTCTGAAAACAGACAGTTACAACATATATCCTCCAGTGAGCAAACCAGAGGCGACAATGGCAACTCCCTCAGACTGGAGGAAGAAACCTTTAGAGGAACCAAGACTAGGGGAGACCTATCCTCCTCTGGTCAAACAGTATTTACAGTTTAATAAACTAAATACCAAAGAATAGTGCTCGCAATATGAGACAATCCACTTTCACAATAGCTGTTCCTATATCACAATGTTTAGGTGCAGATATGTAGTAAGAGCCAATTAGAAGAAAAGCAAGAAGAAGAAAAAAACGTAATAATTAAAATCAATAAAACAGTGCACAATATGAACAGCCACTTACAGAATTTACGCATTGTTGTTTAGTTCCAAAACATTAAACACTGTTTTATGAGCGGTTATTCTTTTCTTAAAATTGTTTGCATCCAAAACCACATTTTAAAAGGAAACTGTTATAATCAATAGGTTTTTATCAGTTTTTTTAAAAGCACTGACACTACCCTTGTTTTATAGCATTTTGTGGTTTCACAATAATGATGTTCTTATATTTTGACTATTTGCCCAACCTACACATTCAGACACACAGACAGGTAAATCCTAAATGCACAGGTGATTCTCAAACAGAGTGACGCAGTAAACAAGGGGATTTGAACAGGTTTTTGATATGCTTTGGTATTCAGTGAATTCAAAACTTGAATGCAGCCTTCATTTTTATGTTTTACTTTACAAAACAAATCCTTTTTGCAGCAACGCTGTGTATTGTGCAGTTAGGTTCTTCAATGCTTTAATGACAATGAAGTTGTTACTATATCTGATGTTCTATCTAAAATTAAATAAGGACTATGAGCTATAGACAATTAATTTTCATTTAAGAGGACTTATGTCCAAATCAGATAAACAGGAATTACCACCATTTTTGCTCAGAAATAATTAGACAAACTGACTATCATAATTATGTAAAAATGTAAACAATAGTGTCTTTGCAATCAGTCACTGCCAGTCACTGTCTAGGATCTGGAGATATCACAGCACGCTGACTTTCTTCCCTGGTGATGCTCTGTCAGACCTTTACTGCAGCTGTCTTCAGTTCCTGCCTGTTCTTGGGACATTTTATCTCCAGTTCTGCCTTCAGTAAGTGAAAGCCATGCTTGAGTGGTTTGAGGTCAGGAGAATGGCTCGGCCACTGCAGAACATTCCTCTTTTTTGCCTTACAAAAAGTCTTGCTTTTGCACTACGCTTCAGGTCATTGCACTGTGAAGCACTGTTGAAGCATTTCACTGAAGTCAAGCAAATAATAAACCTTTCAGAATTCATCCTGCTGTCAGCAATCACATCAGCAAATATCTAACTACAGCGCACACACTGACACACAGCAATGCAGGAATATAATATATAACATTGATTTACATCTCATGGTCAAACCTCTGCATGTACTCTGGTTTTTACTTGTCTGGATTGTTGGTTTTGGCACAGAGAAGCCGACCCCCCTGGAAGGTGGTCGTGATTTGGCCTATTTAACTGTTGTGAAGGGTTTTCCTTTACCAGGAAAAGAAGTTGTATTTCTGACCCATGTCTTTCTGTTTAATTTTCTTTAAAGAATGTGCTAAATTATTGGTTGGGCACACCTGATGTTTTTTCCTGTCTCTCTGATGGGTTTACTGAGTTGGCAGTGAGGTTGTTTTGGACTTAATATTGGGAAGTTAACAGGCAAAGATTCCAATGCCTCTTGAAATCAATTCAGGACTTGTATCTGCTTGCTAGCGAGTCAAATAATGAGGGAATAAGGAAAACTGTGCCATTTAACAGCTGAGGAGCCAACTCTCTGATTATTTTTGAGCCCCTAAATATGTGCGTGTGTGTGGGATGTGTGGCGGGAGATGATACATACCTACATCGTTCAACTGATTTGGATGTTAATTAAATTAAAGCTAAATATCTGCATTTTCAGCTCATATTTATTGTCTAATTTCAACTCCAGTATGTTATACTGGACAGCTGAAATAACAACGTTATCTATGTCCAAATATTTATGGACCTAACCTGTATATCAGTGGGAAGCATTATACTGTATATAGTAGTAAAAACAGTGCAAACATAGCAATAAATAGACAATAATAAAGTAAAAAAAAGCTAGAATATATACATATAGTAATAATTGAAACATACACAACCACTCAAAAGTTTAGGATCACTTTAGAATTTCATTTCATACAATTTTCATGCAATTCACAAACAATACTGTCCATTTCACAATTAATTTAAGTGTATCAGATGATTTTTGAAGAATTGTATAGAGGCTTATTTTGCATATTGTCCTGATATCAGCAATTCCTAGTCCTCTGTCTAAATCTCCTGGTACGGCCGCCAATCCAAGTTAAGGATGTTATTGGGCTAATTGGTTGCTAGGACACTCTTGCTCAATTGTGATGCACAGCTGAAAAACATTCCACTAATAAGTGAGCATAAAAGGGAGAACAACTACTTTCTTTAGAGACCCGTCAGTCCATTGTTGTGTTAAGGAAGGAAGGCTACTCCATTGAACACAAGAAAATTTCACTGTGATCCCAAACTTTTGAGCAGTAGTGTATAAGGGAATATACAAAACATACAAAAGATATATACATAAGATAAGATAAAATAGATATATATAAGATAAAATAGAAAAACTTTATCTTATTGTCAGTCTGATATTTGGCTGCAGGTAATAAATGCAACAGATAACCAATGACAGAAATCCATCTGCAGATCAAGTCTGAGGTTCAGGTATGCGAGTCCGATCACGCTTAGACTGTTAATCATTCCAAAACTAAAAAGTATGTAATGAACAGTGAAGCAAGACATAAAAAGAGGACGAAGCATTTGCTTTTTTTCATTTTGAGCAAGTGTTTTGTTCTTCTTTTAATTAGCACAGAGCAGATGTTTTAATTAGCTGAAACCTGCAAAAACTGGGTTTAGCTTCCGGTTTTGCCATTAAAGGTCAGCACTAAATATATGTAGGCATATAAATGCAGGTGTCTCTGTAATTATGCCTTGTATTTACCTTCTGCATTATTTAGAGAAGGATATTTGTTTAGTTTATGCTCATCTGAGTGCAATTTTGAGGGGATGCTTAGTTTCATTTCAGGCTAAAAACAGACAGACGAATCTAATACATATCCCTCTTTCCTACGTCTGGTTTTACAGTCTCCCTCGTTCTCGCAGCCCATTTCAATATAACACAGAATTCTGAAAGGCTTAAAAAGATTATGTTTTAATAAAGAAAGAAAGAAATGTTGAAATATGTATAACCCCCCACTAAAACCAGAAAGAGGGATTTCAGGACAGAAATGCATATGAACTTTTAATCCACTGAAGAAAAGAATAGAAGGAAAGTGAAGAGAATGTAAAGAGAAGAGCTAACAGAAACAATATCAGCTCTGTATTATTTAGAACCAGTTGTTTTTGCTGGCGAAACGGATGTTGCTGGTTGGTGGACTATTCTCAGTCCAGCAGTGACACCATGGTGTTTAAACACTCCAGCAGCACTGCTGTGTCTGATCCACTCATACCAGCACAACACACACTAACACACCACCATCATGTCAGTGTCACTGCAGTGCTGAGAATGAGCCGCCTTCCTAATAGTACCTGCTCTGTGGTGGTCCTGTGGGGGTCCTGACCATTAAAGAACAGTGTGAAAGGGGATAAACAATGTATGCAGTGAAACAGATGGACTACAGTCTATAAGTGTAGAACTACAAAGGCTACTGTATGGTCAGTGCAGCTGATACAATGAACAGTGTGTGTAGGTATAAGGAGGTAGTGGTGTATATACTGTGATGTACATGTGTAAATAACATGTATATCATGTAAGCAGAAGCAGCTAAATGAGACCCTAGTTATGAGCTTTACCACGGACAGAAATTTATATAAGCATTCATTTTAATAAATGCATTAACATTTTTATACCTTTTCATCTGTAGTTTTGGTAAACAATGTTGCACTTATTAGCAGAGAGCGTTTCAAATGAGTCAAGGCAACTAAGTATATCTGTTTGTCTTAAAACCGTGCTGACATTTCAGCCTCATAATATTCTGGTGTAGACTTTATGTGGTTGAAATGTCAGCACCGCTTCAGTGTGAATAGAAAGTGAGATTTTTTTGCTGCTGATTGGCAACTTTTAATTAATCATTTACATTATTTATTCACAAACTCATCTTTAAATCTGATTGAATACCAAAACATCTCTGGATTTAATAATAAATGTGTTCTAAAAATGAAAAAAAAAGAAAAATACACAAACACTAATTTTGGCAGAGCGTAGAGGACTAACAAATTAATCAAGTACATTTAAAGCTAAGGCAACTAATGCAGCATAAAGTTCCTCCTTTCAAAAACATGAATTATTTATTTCATATATTTTTCAGCTTTTTTTCTTGGAATAATTAGAAGCAGCAATTAGCAGAAGTGGATGGTGAGATGATTGCATGTTCCTCCAGTCAGCCAGTCCATAATGGCCTGTATAATGAGAAAGTGCTGGGGTCCAGCAGAGATGCTAGTGGATGTGTGTTACATAAGGCTTCATGTGAGTAACTCAGGCTGAATGTTATAGTCATGAATTATAAAGGAGCAGTGTTTAGGGGAATCCTGTAGTTTGTAAATGTAAGTCTCCAGTGCACATAGTAGTCCTTTCTGCTTAAATCTTATTGTAAAATCAGTGTAGTATTCACTTTTCGTAGGCAGTTCACGATGTGTTGTACTGTCCTGTTGTGTTTTTCTATTTATACGGCAATTTAAAAAAATGTGTGATCGCATGTGAAAACACACACACACACACACACACACACACACATATATATATATATATATATATATATATATATATATATATTGATACAAATTTTCTGTGAGTTTTAGTGAAACTGGCTCTTGTGCTGTAATGTATCCCAAGCAGCTATGTCATGCTATAGTTATGCTATACATTCACACCAGTCTGTCAATAATATATATATATATATATATATATATATATATATATTATAATGCTTAATTATTTAAAATATTAAAATAGTATTAATACAGTATATAGTGCTTTCAGATATGTCAGTGTTGATTTACTCTTTCCAAGCTTTTCCTCGTGGCAAACTAGTGTTATTTGTAGTTATCATCTAATACCTGGTTTGACTACTCAAACTTAAGAAAAAAAAAAAAAAAAAAAAAAAAAAAAATATATATATATATATATATATATATATATATATCCATGATAATGTCAAAATTGTTAATCTGTTAAATAAATAGCTACTAATTTCTGTGCTATATGCCAGTTTCACAAACCTGAGAGGTAGAAGTCAAAGCTTTTAACCTGTGTCTGACAGTTGAGAAGATGGAAGTAAAAGAAAAGTATAAAGACACATTGTAACGGTTTCTTCTTATCCTTTTTGTGCAATGGCAAAACACTACAGGTAGAGCGAGACCTTCAGTCCAAGCCGTAGCGGTCTGTTAGCACTGCTATGGGATTTTTAATAGTATGTCAACGCTATGCTAACAACAGTGTACAAGAAAGTTTTGGGACATTCAAGGTCAAACATGTAGCTTGTGAAGGACGTTCCATATTTTTTTTTATTTCAAGCTCAAGTAACACAAATTATAAAACAGCCACGAGCTAAAGTTTAGTTGCCTCCGCACATTTTAATGCATAATCTATTTTAATACAGGGTTGTTTAAACTTTTGTATACAATTTTCTGCCTTTATTATATCTAATAGTTGACTGGAATCCGGTTAGACTACTCAAAAGACAACTAATATATAATTTATAATAATATATAATATATAATATAATTTTTTTTACACTTAAAGACATGCTAGCAGTTCAGCCTACCCGAAAGACTGTACATTGTGTAGCTTACATAATTCTAATAAAACAGTGTGGGTTTTTTTGTAATTGCTGTATAATTTGAAAAATGAGGTTTATATCCAAACAATAATGTAGCAGGATATACAACCCACTTTATAGTCGCTATGGGAACGCTTATGTGTTTCCTTCCTCTTTGGACTTGAATGACAAATTGGGTAGTATTGTACGGTGGAGCTGCCATTACATGGTTGGAAATTGCTTTTGAGCCACCCTTGAGGGCACCCCTGGTGAAAGCACGGACTAGCAGGGTGGAGGAATTCACTTGCTCTGCTGCTGAAATTCACATTCAAACTCCTGTTTGTGCCAAACACCATCTGTCACAGGGCTTCCCCCAGAGCAAAACTGGCTTCGGTCTCCATGAGAGGAGGACCGCAAGGTCTTCGCATTACGTCTCTATGTAGGGCTGCACAATGTAGTAAGCAAGTTTCCAAGTCACATATTTCTAGGCATATTTTTGACATATCAGAATACAAAAGACTTGATGGAAATATGAAATAATATCAGCGAAATTTTATGTTATATTTTAACTTGCTAATACAATCTTGTATTTTGTGACTGCACACCTATAAAAGGACACATTGGAGATTCTATATTAAATTCTATATTTCTCAGAAGGGCCTTAAAAAACTGGCTTTGTTCTCCTGCATAGTGTTGATGGTTTTATTCATAATAATGTATCATTTTTGTGACATTTCAGTTATTGACTTTAATTTAACAGCTGGATGTAAACCTAATTACAGTCACGGTGCATGTTTGTTTCAGCAGACATTGTCCAACTTTACTCAAGTAAGAGTGGCAGTACATATTCTACAGTAGGACATGAGCAGAATATGTGGAAGGTTTGCATTTGTAGGACCTTAACTTAAAAAAGAAACTGTCAGAATATATCGTTCCGCTGTGGCAGGACACTGCAATATGCAAATTAGCTCTCTAACCAATCACAACACCATATGAGCATCCCTACATTCTCCTCTTTCGAGTACCCAGACTTTTTGTTGTGTACGGGCACTGCCTGTGTTGTATATAACTCAGTATTCACATTCCTTCTCTCAAATCAGCACCACACAGCACAAAAAATATTCATCAGCACGACTGTTCACTGTTTACTCACATATTACTAAAAATACATTATACACAATCTTAAATATGCCCTGTTTATCACACAAAATAAAATAATACATATTATTATACTGTGATTCAGAATAACTCCATTTATAATAAACAATTATTTACCGAATAACACAAAACATGCATTGTACATGCAGCCTATTTAAAAAGACACCCATACATAACAGTACACACATACATAATATCAAAGTCAAGTCAAGTCAAGTTTATTTATATAGCGCTTTTTACAATGATGTTGTCTCAAAGCAGCTTTACAGAGTTTTGAAAACAGACAGTTACAACATATATCCCCCAATGAGCAAACCAGAGGCAACAGTGGCAAAGAAAATACTCCCTCAACTGGAAGAAGAAACTTTGTGAGGAACCAGACTCATAAGGGGAGACCCATCCTCCTCTGGTGTTTACAGTTTAATAAACTAAATACCAAAGAAAGTCTCTGTTTGAAATCTGGATAGCAAAGCTTTAGAAGCTGCACAGATAGAGGCAGTGTATGACTGAGGCAGTCTCTGACTGAGGCTTTATGTAAAGTGGGCGTGAGCTGAAACAGTCCCATCCTATCTCAATGCTGGTGCATCTGGAAGGCACAGTGATGTAACTGAGGGTGCAGCAGTTGACACAGATGGACAGGTGAGCTGGCTGGTGATGGGTAGGGTGGAGGCCCTGATGATCAGTCCTTCAACAGGAAGAGAGGACAATAATTATCTCAGGAAGAGTGAAGAGAGAAAGTTAGTTCGGTTCGGGAGTATGACTGTAGAGACTATGAATATTCAGAATTTTAGAGTGCGGCTGGCGACTCCGGCAGATCTAACTATAACAGCCTAAACTAAAAGGTGAGAACCAGAAGTTAACATGTGAGACACTGGGATCCCCCCGCTCCACCGTCCACAAACCTGTGTGATCGCATGAATTGGTGGAACAATCAAACAGATATGGTAGTGTTAAATTATTAATTATTATTATTGTATGTGATAAGATTATTATTTTTGTTATCCTTTGAATAAATACATCTATATTGTGAAGTTCAGTGATAGCTCCTCTTATCTTTTATTCACTGTAGAAATTTAGAATGTAGTGCTGGTTGATATTAACCCGGGTTAACATGTGAATGAAGAGAGTACCGGCACTTCTCTCCTCCAATTTTAGTGCTGGTCACGGTCACATGATCCTAAAAAAGCTGAAATGGTAGTTTTCTGGCCTTTGTCCTGCTGTTCATGTTAGAGGAAGCCTACTACTGCACTCTGAACTAAACTGAACCAGTCGCGTCACTGATGCGTACTGCTAACCATCTGCTTTTCAACACAGTTGCCAAAAAATGTTAGATGTGTTCCAATTTTATTCAAAGCTAAACTCTCAGCTTAAGACATTCAGCACTTACAAGTAATTACTGCATGAGCTTCTGACAAAACTTAGAAGACAAGCTTGTTGTTACAGGGAAAATCTCTCTCTCTCTCTTTCTCACTCTCTCTCTTCTCATCTTGTTTTAATTGCAATCTACAGGGGCTCCCTAACCCAATCTCAAACCCAGCGTTTCGCCAGTGATGCATTTAGAGGCTTTTGTTTTTTTAATTATTAAAATATCCTCTGAGAGTAGTTTAATGCATGCATGTCCACATTGCTCACCATACTATAGATCAATATGTAGAACAAAGCTTTCTGTGCACTGTCCTCATAGTTGGGTGCACTGCAGTGATATCTAAATGAGCATGTGTACACATTCAGAACAGAACTCAGATCAGTATGTGCTGATTGTTAAACACTTGTTTAATCAGTGTAGCAATATAAGATGAGTGAAGGCCAAGTTACAGTTCTGCATCTGCAATTAAGGGAAAAACGGGGTGAAAACTAAGAATCATGGTTTCATGGTACAAACACCACATACACTAAAGGAGAAGACGAGTCACTGGTTGGCATCTGTTAATGCAAAAAGTCCTGACCTTTAACATAAAATTAGCATATCAGCTTGCTGGTTAAGCTGCAAGCAGGAAGAGCTCCCTCTAATTGTGGAGATGTACAGAGTGGCTGGAACAACCTGAAAAACAATCTTGTTTTTATGTCAATTGATCCAGGTTTATGAGTTTCCCCCATTCAAGCATATAACAGCCTGGAAATAAGCAGTCTGCAGTGTTTCCATTAAGTGGACAGACTTCCCTATAAGGACTTGCTCAATTCTTGCTCAACCATTGTTGCGATGTCTTACAAATGTAAATGTAACTGTCCCCAGTGACAGCTGATTGCTGCGTGCTTAGTCACATTACTCTGCAGATTCACCCAGCACATAGTTGAGATCTTTAAGTCGTTAACTCAGCGATCAGTCATCATCACTTGCTGGTGCATTGAGGAAAGATGTTTCAGGCGGTGTTTATGAGGATGCTTATGAGGAATAGGAAAGCGATGAGACTGTCATTATATAAAACTCACATACATACTGGGATTGCGAAACGTTCAGACAGTCGATTGTAGCTGAGACACTATAGCTATGTGTTTTGTGGCAATTTACTGACCACCCCCACCCAACCCCCACCCAACCAGCCAAAAGAAAAGCAAATCTACTTCACCTGAGATGTTCAGAAACATTTGGAAAACGTTGCTCGTGTTTCTATTTGCATACTCACAAAAAAGGTGAGAATAGTGGAAAGCACTAGAAGATTGTTAATATCACTCATGACAAGAAACTGCACATTGGGGGGTGGAGTGTTTGAGAAAGCTGGACAGACACGTGTTTGCAATGTGAATGTGAAAGCGGTGGGGGGGGGGTTGTGGTTAGGGGGCAGCCTGGAGAGTTGTTCAACCGATAGCAAAGCAGCTCTCATCTTAAAGCTTCAAACTCCCACCTCTCTGGGGTAGCTGCTCAGATTACAGAGACCTTTGGAAAGTGCACATGTTGTTAATGTGTTGTTTATGGTTAGTTTAAATTATGTGCTACCTGTGTTAGTGTGTCAGGCAGTAGAGCTTAGGAAGATGTGTAGAGTGTCAACTGTGAAGCAGAGAATTATAGCTGGTGATGACCTCCTCCCCACTATTAGACCCATGTTTTACTCTGTGCCGCACTGCAATATAGATTACTAATGAAGGCTTACACCAGTGGAATTGAAACCAGTATTTTGTGTGGTTTTGTTTAGTGAGTGACTGATGGAAACGTTTTTGTGTTTGATTAAAAAGTTTAACCATTTTGTAAAGAAGCTATGTTATTTCAACCACTAGCCTCTGCTTGACATTGTGGGCATCCCTGGGTACACATTATAAATGATAGGCTTTTTTGGGGATAATATTAAGATATTAAATGAAAATGTACTCATCAGACCTCTCTGAGGGCTGTCTGGACATGGTTCTGATATTTTGTCTACTAAAGATTTGCCACAAATTGAGCAGAATTTGTTCATATAATGATCATTTTGGACATTAATTAATATATACATAAAGTAAATGTGCAAAAGCACAGAAACAGCAGCTGATTACACATTACTTCCACATTCCTTTTTTTTGTTTTACGTTGCCAGAGACAGAGAATTCACATTTTCTGTTTTTTACTCAGGATTGCAGTTTTGAATTGATCAAGTCACAGATCTTTAGGAGTATGAAGATGAGTTTTGATATTTGTAATTAAACCTAGTTCCTCACGTTGTGTCATTAGGTAGAGCAGGTTCAGTTACAGCCTTGAAGCTAGGTTTTAGCACAACCACTAGCCTTCTGTTACTGAAGCTGTCCTCAGTAAAATGTGCTCTACATATGCTGGTAATGTTGTCGACACCAAGTCAAGTCAAGTTTATTTATATATCGCTTTTCACAACGATGTTGTCTCAAAGCAGCTTTACAGAGTTTTAAAAATAGACAGTTACAACATATATCCCCCAATGAGCAAACCAGAGGCAACAGTGGCAAGAAAAACTCCCTCAGACTGGAGGAAGAAACCTTGGTAGGAACCAGACTCACAAGGGGAGACCCATCCTCCTCTGGTCAAACAGTATTTACAGTTTAATAAACTAAATACCAAAGAAAAGAGTCTCTGTTTGAAATCTGGATAGCAAAGCTTTAGAAGCTGCACAGGTAGAGGCAGTCTCTGACTGAGGCAGTCTATGACTGAGGCAGTATCTGACTGAGGCAGTCTATGACTGAGGCAGTCTATTACTGAGGCTTTATGTAAAGTGGGCATGAGCTGAAACAGTCCCATCCTATCTCAATGCTGGTGCATCTGGAAGGCACAGTGATGTAATTGAGGGTGTAGCAGTTGACACAAATGGACAGGAGAGCTGGCGATGGGTGGGGTGGAGGCCCTGATGGTCAGTCCTTCAACAGCGTTCAACAGACAGGAGGACAGTCATTACTTCAGGAAGAGTAAAGAGAGAGAGTTGGTTCGGTTCGGGAGTATGACTGTAGAGAATATGAATATTCAGAATTTTAGAGTGTGGCTGGCGACTCCGGCAGATCTAAGGTGACATTTTTTTTATCTAGTAGACTTATTTTATGTTGAAATCACTGAAATGCTCAAACTTATCTGGGTCTCAGGAGGATATTGGTGATAATAAGGAAGAGCTTACAGAAGGTTACTCACTATGATGCATGCAATACCTGTGAAGCACAGTAGACCATTATTGGATTTTTAGGAAGGTGACATACTTTGTACCTTATACTGTGTACTGAAGGTGCAGAGCAAGATAAGCTTAATTAGAAATGTTTTAAGAATATAAACCCTGTGTGGACAAATGTGTTCACTTTAGAAAAAGTATGAGTAGGTATCAGAATATTTGCTTTGTACAGGATCTAAAATAAATGTAGTGATATTTTCCACTCTAAATGTTAACTGTCTGATGTTTCTTGCTCAAAAAGATAAATCTGTTCATTTTTTACATTGCAACAACATGCAACAACAACATTTGAGATGTTATGTGATAAGAAGTGTGTAAGGAGTGTAGCTTACAGGCCTCATTTTTGTGATCATAAAAGATTAAATATCATTTGATTCAACCAAAGTTATTAATTTGTTTTGAGAGCAGAACTGTTGAGAACCTTTCTCCCCAAATCATGTTTTCCTCAGATCAACATAAGTGAAATTGCTTCCTTAATAACTGGCTGCTGCTGTACCTCCAGCCTGAGGGGGCAATATACTTTATGTTTGGTGCGGTTACGTACTCAGCCGTGCTGTAGTGATTGTAACCTGTATAGTCACTCTGATAAAACACCTCTGTTTTAATTTGTTTTCGTTCTTCTTTAGTTCCAGACAGCGTTTCTTTGGAAAATAACTGAATAGTAAACACTAAACACATATATACATATCCCGAGTCTTTAATAACCTGGAAAAGGCTGAAAGCCCTCTTCAGAGGTGGGAGGCTAATGCGGATGAGATTATGTATGATGGATGTGAGAAATGTGCGGCTCACATTAATATGGTAAATAGAGAGAAATGTGGAGAAATGAGAGGGAGTGTTTGTTTTTGCCGGTGCTTTACCGCCCGTGATTCCAACAGGATAAAACCCTCATTACAGCGTATTTACCCAAGGCAGATGAGCTGTCTTACTTCACACTTCCATGAGAGAGAGAGAGAGAGAGAGAGAGAGAGAGAGTGAAGGAGCATGTGAAAAGGGGTATTTGTCTGCTGTGTATTTCTTTTCGTGGATGATTGTGTGGAATGTGTATTAGGGTCTTGACTCTTGTGTCCTTATGTCCTCGAAAAGCAACACTACTCTCTCCCGTGTCTTCACATTAGACTTTGATTCTGATTCTTTCAGTTATCTGGTGTTGTCCTGTCTGGGCTGGTTTGGAGTGGCGGTACAGGTCAGCTCTGTAGCTGGTGTGTTTCCTTGGCTCTGTTGGTATGAAAGTTTGCACGGGGGTGTTTTTCCCAGTTGGCCCACCCTCTCTGTGTGTTTATCCCTGCAGGATATTGCTACTATGCAGCTGTGTGCCAATAAACTGGACAAGAAGGACTTCTTCGGCAAATCTGATCCTTTCCTGGTGTTCTACCGCAGCAACGAGGACGGAACGTGAGTGAGATAGCAAAGAGGAGATCCCCCCGCCACTCTCCCTCTTCCTTTATTCTCATTCTCACTTAACTCTCTTCCTACCTTGCATTCTCGCTCTCTTTTTCCCTCTCTCCTCTCTCCTTTTCACTTATGCTACCTTTTCTACCATTCTTTGTTCTCTGTTAATCCTTCTCTCTCTCTCTCCCTTATTTTTTGCTCTTTCCCTCTCTTCTTTCTTTCTCTCTCTCTCTTCTCTTGTTACTCACCCTTTTCTGCCATTCTCTGTTCATCCTTTTTTCTTTCCCTTCTTTTTTGCTCTTTTCTACTCTTCTTTCTATCTTTCTTTCTTTACTTACCCTTTTTCTGCCATTTTCTGGTCTCTGTTCATCCTTCTCTCTTTTCATTTTTTTCTATTCTCTCTTTCTCTCTCACCATCCCTTACTTCCTTGTCTTATTTTCTCTTTATTTCCCCTTTCTACCTATCTCTCTCACTCTCTCTTCTTTCTTTTTTCTCTTTTGCTCCTTCTCCATCGTCTCTCCCTTTTCCTTATCTTTTTTGTTCACTTTCTCTCTCCCCTTCTCTTCTCTACTTTCTCTTTCTATCTGTTTCTCTCTCCTTTCTCTCTTAGTTTTTTTTATCTCTTTTGCACTCTCACTATCTCTCTCTTCTCTTTCACTTGCTCTCTGTGTGACTTTTTTTCTCTGTCCTTCTGGCACTTCTCTCTGATCTCTCTTTCCTTTTCCCTCCCTCCATATTTCCTAATCTCTTTTTCTCTCACACATACACTGCTTCTTTCTCCTCTCTTTCTCTCCATAGCATACTATCTTCCTCAACCTTCTCTGTTTGAATTCATACAATCCATCTCTTCTTTTCCACTTACAAACACAAGTTAGAATAATGCCAGCAGTCTACCTTTTCTCCCATTCTCTGTTCTCTGTTCATCCTTCTCTCTCTCTCTTCCCTTTCTTTTTTGCTCTTTCTCTTTCTTCTTTCTCTCTCTCTTCTCTCTTTACTTACCCTTTTCTGTCATTCTCTGTTCATCCTTCTCTTTCCCTTCTTTTTTGCTATTTCCCTCTCTTCTTTCTTTCTTTCTCTCTCTCTCTTCTCTCTTTACTTACCCTTTTCTGCCTGTCTCTGTTCATCCTTCTCTCTTCCCCTTATTTTTTTCTCTCTATTCTGTTTTTTCTCTTCTCTCTCTTTCTCTCATCATCCCTTACTTCCATGTCTCATTTTCTCTTTATTGTTTAAATTCATACAATTCATCTCTTTCTTTTCACTTACACAAAAGTTTCAAAACTGCAATCCTTAGTGAAAAACAGAAAATGTGAATTCTCTGTCTCTGGCAACATAAACAAAAAACATAACATATGAGGAATGTGGAAGTAATGTGTAATCAGCTGCTGTTTCTGTGCTTTTTGTTTTTATGACTTAAAAGTGAAAAATAATGAATATCATATTACAGGATGATTTTTCTTACTGTTAATGAGAACTGCAGCGTCTGATGGTTAATGTGAGTTACACTAGATGAACACCTTGTGTTGTGTGTTGTAGGTTCACTATCTGCCACAAGACAGAGGTGATCAAGAACACACTGAATCCAGTATGGCAGCCCTTCACTATCCCCGTGCGGGCGCTCTGTAATGGTGACTACGACAGGTGAGCTTTTCTACATAAGCAGAAGCTACTCAGCTTACGGGCTGAATGAGTTAGACCATCAGTTGAAAAGTTTAGAATCAGTGATTTCAGTAATATTACTATATTATATTGATTCTAATAAAGCAGATTCATAATTCAAAGCTGTAAAATAAAAATAAGTTAAATTTTAAAAATGTATCTGTAGATTATGTTAGGAGGACAAAGGAGACTGTATGGTACACAAATCTACAATAAATTGATATCTAGAATATTTCAAATTACCAAAATGTCAAGGCAGATCATTCTATAATCTGAGACATGATTTGTTAAAATAGTAGTATATGTAAGTTTTCTTTCTGGTTTTTCATAAAATACTTGAAATGTTGAATTAAACATCTAAAAAAAATACCCATATAAAGATATTTAAATCTGCATTGTTGTTATTATTGTATGTAGAATATTAACAGTATTATCATTCGAAACTTTTGAACAGTAGCCTATGTGAGCTGGACGTAACCTCACTTCTACATCTCCAGCTTATTGAGAGGTTATGAAGCTGCCTGTAGTGCTTATTAAACTTGGGAGCACACACTGACCATTTCCAACCCATCACAGCCTCTACTCAGGCCAGTCTCAACCCCTCAGGCACTTTTCTCCAGCCAGAGCCGAAAGAAGCCGGCGTCTCTTACTAAGCTTGCATATGTTTGGATGGCTCATTCAGCCGCAGGCAGAGAGGAGGACTGTGGGATTGGTGGTGCTCTCAGTGGTGGGCAGAATAATGCCAGCAGTCGGCCGATTATTTCATCAGGCCAGCGCTGGTGTTATTGCACTCAACACTGAGATTTAGAACTTGTGTACACCGGCTTGACTCTCACACACACACACACACACACACATGAGGACAGCATATTAAAAAGCATACGCACATAGACAGAACTCAGGCACAGCTGTCATAGAAAACTCATCCTGGAGAAAATGCTGAGATTTAGGACTTGACACACCCACATGACTGCTGGAAAGCATATACACGCATATGCAAAGGTATATTCATGCAGAGCAGACCTACAGAAAAATATCTAACGTCAATATCTGATGTCTGTTTGACTGTGAAATCTTCTGAGAAATATGTACATATTTTTACATCAAACTTTCACATCTTTGAGATGTTTGGAGAGTGTTTGTCCCCTTTCAAATGCAAAGCTCGATTGTTCCCCATCTCTGCAGGACAACCTTGAAAAGCACTCAGCTGGAGTGCGGTCTCACTGTTGAATAAGAATAAGGTTTTGATGATCATGTCCAAATAATAACAAAAGATCGGGTGGCTTTTTGTTTGTATGTGTGTGTGTGTGTGTGTCTGCCGCAAGTGATTTCTATGCTATTCTCTGCAATTATCTGTTTTGCCCATAACAAATCCGAGTGAATTTGAATCACAAGCACAAAGCCCATCCCCGGGATGTCCCCCCATTTGTCTGCTTTCTCCCGTGGGCAGGCTTTTAAGATGCTAAAATACTTGTATTGCTTTTTTCCCCTCCACTTTTTAGAGGTGATTGCAATCTTTTACTCCCTTTGTTCTTATTTGTCTTTCTCTGCTTCCTCCCTCTATTTCTGTCACTCTCCACTCTGCACTTCCTGCAGGACCGTTAAGATAGATGTGTATGACTGGGATCGGGACGGAAGGTAAATGTGATCTTTGCTGTATATCATTGTCTTGTGCTTCACTTCCATCTGAAAGGCTGGGAAATGTCAGAGTGAGTGGGGCAGTGCCCGTGAGTACTTGACTTTGTGAGAGAGGAGGATGAGGGCAGGAGGAGAAGAGTTGGGGTCTGATGGAGAGGAAGCAGAAGGTGCATGCGTGTCTTATCAGAAAAGAGACAGGGGCCAACGAGAGGGAAATGACACGGGCCTCATTGTTTTCCCCCTTACCTTCACCTTGTTCATTCATCCGACACACACACACACACAGACACAAACAAACACACACACACACACACACACACACATTTGTTTGTGTGAACTGTGGGATCATTACTTCCAAACATTTCCTGGAGACAGCCTTAACCAGAACTACTACTACTAGCCTAACTCTAACCTAATCCTAACCCTAATTTTAACCTTAACTGTAATCTAATCCTAATCCTAAAACTTACCCTAACTCTAAACCTTAACCTAAACCTAACCCTAATCTTAACCTTAACTGTAATCTAATCCTAATCCTAACCCTAACCCTTAACCTTCACTTTAACCTAATACTAACCCTAATCTTAATCTATTCCTAACCCTAATTTCTAATCCTAATCCTAACCCTAAGTTTAACCTTAACTGTAATCTAATCCTAATCCTAAAACTTACCCTAACTCTAAACCTTAACCTAAACCTAACCCTAATCTTAACCTTAACTGTAATCTAATCCTAATCCTAACCCTAACCCTTAACCTTCACTTTAACCTAATCCTAACCCTAACCCTTAACCTTCACTTTAACCTAATCCTAACCCTAATCTTAACCTAATCCTAACCCTAATTTCTAATCCTAATCCTACAATTTACCCCAACCCTAAACCCAATCCTAACCCTAATCTTAACCTAAACCATAATCTAACCCTAATCCTAACCCTTAACCTAACCCTAACCCTAATCTTAACCTTAACCATAATCTAACCCTAATCCTAACCCTTAACCTAACCCTAACCCTAATCTTAACCTAATCCTAACCCTAATTTTAATCTTAACCATAATCTAAACCTAATCCTAAAATTTACCCTAAACCTAAACCTTAACTTAAACCTAATAATAACCCTAATCTTAACCTTAGCCATAATCTAATCCTAACCTTAACCCTAAATCTTAACCTTAACATTCACCTTAACCTTCACCTTAACCTAATTCTAATTATAATCCCATCCCCTAAACCCTAACCTTAATATAATGCTAAATCAAGGATACTTTCAAATAAAGGCAGATTATTTACAATCAAAAATTAATAGAAAAATTTCTGCTTTCTGAAAATATAACAATTTGTTTATCTTGAAGTGGACCCCCACCCCTCACACCTCTTTTGTTTGTCTTGAAATGCCCCTCCCCCTTCACCCTGGCTAATACCAGGGTGAAGGGGGAGGGGCATTTCTTAACAGCAGCCCAAATGATGTCCAGTGTCATTACTAAGAACGGATGGTGGTGTCCTTCTTATGATTCTGAGGAAATGTCACTCAAATAATGAAAGGCTGAGAGGGGATAGATGCTGTGGAGAACTCATGAAGAGTGAATGTCTTTCAATATAATCCCTCTCTCTCTCTCTTTCTCTCTCTCTCTCTCTCTCTCTCTCTCTGTCTTTCTCGCTCTTTTTCCTGCAGTCATGACTTTATCGGAGAGTTCACCACCAGTTACAGAGAGCTGTCCCGGGGTCAGAGCCAGTTTAATGTGTATGAGGTAAGGGCAGCCACCGCTGGCCACAGGCTACACATCATGAGACCATCTGAGCTGTATTGAAGAATCCATACTGAAAGAACTAATGGATAGAATTGGGTTGAATAAAATCTTTAAAAAATAAAGATAAAAATTTTTACGTGAACCAGATTTATTTTAGCTCTAGTGGCTCGTGCAACTGTGGATGCGTGGCTCATGGGAAGTGCCTGGCTTGCAGTAAGAGATTTGTGTTGTTAGCTGGAAGATGTGTAAAGGTGTTAACTGTGGTACTCTATGCTGGAGGGACGGGTTAAGTAGCTAAAACAGACTGGAGTCGTGTGGCTGTTTATGACCTACTCTGCTTCACAGCCATTCAGCTGGCGATTTCTACCCTGCTGCCCCCTTGTTTAATAAAAGAGCATGTGCCCCATGTCGTCCTTAACTCCAACACCATAATATTTTAATTTTTTTTTTCTGCTGTAAAAGTGCTGATGTTGTATATCAGAGGTCATTAAAAGGTGGACCACTGTCTGGGTTCAGACCCAGACGTTGTCCAATGCGGACCCAAACCGATATAAACTCCCAGTAAACCCAGTAAACTCACAGACCAATCACATGCATAAGATCACCAAAGGCGCTCAGGCAATCAGATCTGTGCAGATTCAGGAGTGTGGTACACACACAGGCGAGGTACGAAGCGAGAAGCAGCAGTCTGAGTCAGAGAACAAAGCGAGTCAGAGAATAAAGCGAGTCAGAGAATAAAGCCAATTAAAGAAAGCCTTATTCAGAAGGCCTGATCTAAAAAGTTTTTTTTACTTTTTCTATAAATAAGAACTTTATGATGCACTTTTTTCAAAAGCATACTGTTTTTCTAAGTATAGTCCTTGTTTTTACTTGAATTGATAAAAAAAAAACATTTATTTGAATAAATAATTATTTCAGTTCAGCATTTAAACAGTAAATATAGTTGAAATGTACTGAATGGTGTGTTGGTGTGTTTGGCTTTCAGTAGCTGATGGTATAAAATGCTGATACTAGGCTACTTCAGTATACAGGATATGACACTGAATCATAACATAAGTTAGAAGTGATGAGAGTCCAGACCTTGACCTGAGGAAATCTCCTCTAACTGGACCTCACTGACTTCTTATTATATCCCCCTGTTGTCTATCATCACTGCCCAAAGAAAAACTAAACTCTCCAAGATGGCAACTTAACATATTGAAGCATTTCTATTGGTTCATTTATCATGAATTATTCACACAGTATAAACAGCAGCTGCTGCTTTCAAATGATGTTGAAAAATAAAAACAATAAAAAATGGAGATGCATGCTTTTCTTTGAACAGCGGTGATACACAGTTGTTAGAACATTCAATCCATCACTTTTCTCAGCACACACTGGCTGAATTCACTGGTTTCTGGACTGCATTTTGTTTATGTGCAGTATGCGTCTCTGCCTTTTTCCCTTGTTCAGGTTTTGAATCCGAAAAAGAAGGGAAAGAAGAAAAAGTATGTGAACTCTGGCACTGTGAGTATCTGTTTGAACCCGTTATGTTCTCAGTATGAGTGTGTGTGTAGAAAAGAGAGTGTGCGTCTGCGCCTAACAAAGAATGTCTTTCTCCTCTCTCTGAAGGTGACTCTGCTGTCATTTAAAGTTGAATCAGAATACACGTTTGTAGACTTCATCAGAGGAGGGTAAGCTGAAGAGTCACGCTTGTTGATTTTTGTCCCTCATTTAAATGCCTCAGGGTCTGGTTGACTCAGAAATCCATTAAGTGTTGCTGATTTGTGTGTGCGGGAAAAAAGAAATAGATTACACTTGCAATCCATTTCTGTTAGCTGGCAGTCTGTGAAGATTGGTCCAAGCTGCATTTACACAGTGCTTACACTGCCAGGATGCGAAGAGTTAAAGTGTGAAAAGTCAGATTTGCACTGCTTCATGACGGTTTATTGAGTTGGACATCTAACAAAGACAAACGCCTCAGTCTTGTCTAACAGAGCATTTGAGTGATCTACATGATTTTATGTGTTTGCCGGACCCCTTAAAATTGCTTCCATTAAGCATTCTAGCACATGCTTCATATATAATGCATGTATATGGATCATATAATAGTTAAAAATTTGATGACATAAGACTTTTCAAATACCCTAACATGATAAACCGTCTTTTATAGTAACTCTCCTAATTCTGATGGGAACAGAATATGGTAGATTACAAATTAGACCATACCATCATTCAACCCTAAGCTTATTAATCATGTACCTTAAAACATATTATTTAATAACAACTACTTCATCTGCTTGTCCTTTACAAGCATAAATAGTTCAACATTAATCATAAATTTTTTAAAAAGGATATGTGAGGAGTAACAATGTAAATTAAATTAAATTAAATTAAATTAAATTAAATTAAATTAAATTAAATTAAATTAAATTAAATTAAATTAAATTAAATTAAATTAAATTAAATTAAATAATAAAGCACAATACAACTGCAGTGGTACGGTGGTGCAGTGGTTAGCACATTTGCCTCACAGTGAGATGATCCAGGTTTGACTCCCAGTCCAAGCCGTTCTGTGTGGAGTTTGCATGTATCGCATATGCTTGTATAGGTTTCCTCTCACAGTCCAGTCACATGCATGTTGGGTTGATCGCTCACTCTAAATTGCTTAGGTGTAAGTCTGTGTTGTCCGGGTATGTGGTGAGGGTTGTATCAGGAAGGGCATCCAATGTAAAACACTTTGCCAAATCTAGCATGCGAGTTGACTCGCTGTGCCGACCCCTGTAGAAGGGTAAAAACTTTTTTTTTTAAATATGATTTTCACCCAAAATTTCAGCCGCTGAGATAAGCAACCCTTCATATACTTTATTTTTTATTATTCATTATTTTATTAGATAATTTATTATTTGTTTGTTTAATTCTATTCTATTTATTTTTCTTTACTGTACCACAACATATTAAATAATATACATACGATCTCCATTATAATCGCTGATAAATGTAGTACATATGAAACCTCTTTAGTGTGTGTTATAGTAAAATGTCTTGTGCAGTCATTCACAATCATATCATTACTGATGAAGCAAAAATCTCCATAATAGCAAAATGCAATTATGTGCACATGATTTAAATAACTACATTTAATTTAAAATAGTACAATGATAACATTTCATATTTTAAACTTTTATTGTTAAATATGGCCATTCCCATTTTCCAGCAACATTTCTAAAAAGTTAGAGCAGTTTCAACAAAGGGCATTAAAATAAACACCTGCTGAAACATCTCATAGCCAATTATGTTAATTGACAAGAGGCTAGTAGCAGTAGTAGTAGTATGACTGGGTATAAAAGGAGCATCCCAGAGAGGTGGAGTCTGTAAGAAATAAGGACGAGGAGGGGCGGAATACTGTGCCAGCAAAGAACTGGGGATTTTTTTCAATCATCTTCATAACAGCATTATGACAGAAATCTCTGTATGCAAGAGACAAGGCTGAAAACCTATATTGGATAGCCGTGAGCTTGAGGCTCTCAGGTGGCACTGCCATAAAAACAGTGGAAATCTCTACATACATAAACAATTCACAAAATCTTCATCTGTGAACACAGTGTGTCGCTGCATCCAAAAATTCAAATTAAAACTCTACCATGCAAAGACGAAACCACATCTAAACAGAATCCAGATAGCCGGAGAGGAAGCTGTTTTTATCGGAAATTGTAATTCTCATTGAAAATCATAGATGCCAAATCCTCCAGGCTACATTAAAGAGCAACGTGTGCTGCCCTCCAGATGACGTCTTCTTCAGGGAAGGTCTTGCTTATTCCAGCAAGAACCACATTCTGTACATATTACAACAGCATGGCTCTGTAGTAAAAGAGTCTGTTCAAATCTGTTACCCACTTAAAATGTCTGGTACATTATGAAAGGAAATATATGCCAAAGGAGACCCTGAGCTGCTGAGCAGCTGAAATCTTATAATAAGCAAGAATGGGAAACATTTCACTTTTAGAACTACAGCAACTGATCTCCTAACTTCAAATGCCTACAGAGTTATAATAAAAGGAGAGGTGATTGACACAGTGGTAAGCTTTTTTGAAATGTGTTGCTGGCATCAAGTTTAAAATCAATTTTTCAAAAAACAATACATTTTCAGTTTTATTTAATATGTTGTTTTTCAGTTAAATATAGGGGTCCAGTGATTTGCACATTGTTACATTCTGTTTTTATTTACATTTTGTACAGCATCCGGTATACAGGGTTTTATATACATAAAGGGGCTGAGTATGGTTCTAAGGTGGAACAGTGTGTGATTGAAATGTATTTACTTGTTTTTCTGCGTGTTCCAAATGTACTTTTGTTAGTATTTTGTAATAACATCACTGAAGATGCTTGTTTTTTAGCTGCCAAGCACATGGCTTCCCGTTTTCCCTTCACAGGTGAAGTGATGGGTTCTTCAGCTCCTAATAGAGCTGGAGTGGTTTGTGCTTTGTATAGATGTGGGCTAAGTAGCCCCTCTAAGGCATAGTGAAGTGGTGACCCAGTGCTTTTTTGGTCACTCTGTTACTTTATTCCGCTCCTTCATGCTGATAAAACACTGTTGTTCTCAGAGCTGGACATTAGATTATGCATTCATCATTATGTTGACAATCATGGCACACCATTAATAAACATGTCAAAGCATCAGCAGATTATTAGTGAATCTGTTTTGTCTAATGTCTTATAGGGAGAGATATGCTAATATCACACTGTATAGCGTTCAAAGCCCAGATGTACACCTGCATAAGAGGTATTGTGTTTAGGTGTTTTTGTAATTATGTGTATTTTCTTTGGTCCCTCAGGACTCAGCTCAACTTCACTGTGGCCATAGATTTCACTGCATCAAATGGTAAGTGTCAGCTGTTAATAAGCATTTATTGTTAATATGTGAAATTAAGGAAGTTAAAAGAACACTGTAGCAGTTTTAACCTCATATGAGTGTATCTTAGATGGTAAATTGAATGTTCTTAATTTTAGAAAGGAATTGAACACCTATTGTTTTGGGTCTCTTATAATAAAATCCATTGAGCAATTGCTAAATTCTGTGATGTCAAGCAACTGGTGTGTTCCCACAACTTTTAAGATCTTATGATCTTATTAAGATCATGTTTGGTATATTACACATACACACGTTAAGAAAAAGAATGAATTACACATCTCTGTGACATCAAGCCATTTCACAATCATGTCACATGATGTTAGGAACACCCTATGACATTGTCATTTCCATTAGAAATGCTGGGTCATGATCCCTAGAGAGAAAGATGTCACACACTCTGTCCTTAAAGGTCCCATAATATGTATTTAATAAAGTATGTGAAATTGGTCGGGCTGAAAAAAGCCCTGATGCGATTTTACACACCTATTTAAACCTTTTGACTTGGTCCTAGAATGAAACAAGCTGATGCCCTGCTTGTTGAGCTCATGAATAATTTGAAGAGCTGATTTGCTGGTTTACAGTGAGACACTGTGATGATCACACAGAACCGAAATGTCAAAATAGATACAGACAGGAAAATAAAATATGATTCTAAGAATATTATAGAATATTATAAGATAGGTCATCAGAGCTTAGTAGTAGCTAGTAGTAGCAGTTAACTAGATACTTGCTATCGATTTCGACATCAACACAAAGTAAACTGAAGCTGTTACTGGCTACGAAACTTTCAGTTGAAGATGATCTTCAACCAGCAAACAGTGATGAAATCACACAGCATGGCTGCTACTTACAGGTTGCTCTTGGGATCGTGGTGCTAATAAAGGTGGAGCTGCTTCTCTCTTCAGTCTCTTCAGTGTTGAACGCTGAGTGAAGCTGATCAATATTGTCCAAAATGTGCAGAGCAAATTAAGCTTAGAATTACAGATGTCCAGGGTCTTATTAAAAGATGGTTCACCTTTAATGATGCTGTAGTAACATTCTGTTGCCTGTAAGGTGGAGTGAAACATTTAATTAAGATGCTGCTGAATAGGAAGCCAAATTCAGCCCCAACCACGACCCTAGACAGTTTCTTTAAAAGAGTTATGAAAAGTACCAACATCACTTTCACCCTGTTGTTTCTTGCTGGTCCCTAGAAAATGGTGGGACGGGGGGTAGAATTTTTGAATTGGCCAATCTTACTGCCCTCATTTTGTAAATGTGCAATTTGTTGTTGCAGGAAAAGACAACAGTGTTTGAGGCTCACTGTATGTCCCTTATATGTACCGAACTGTCCTTATTCGTCCTTATCGGCCCTTATTTGTCCTTATCGGCCAGAGTAAAAAACAGTTTTTCATTCTGTGGCACCTTTAAGTGGCACCTTCTACCATTTTAGGGCTTCTGTTCTGTTACTTTTCTCAAAGGTTTAGTTAAGACAAACCTCCTGTTCCAATGGTTTTTAGAGGAAGTGACCTTGTTCCTCAGGGCCATAAACCGTGTAGAGAAACTGGATATGTCTGGTCGCTGTCCAGTACCAAAGGTGGCATGTTGTGCCTAGGCCTTTTTAGTGATATGATGGAGAGGTAGTAGGGGCTCTAAGGCTGAAATCCAGATATGTTCAGAAAGGTCTTCTGGGGTACATGCATTATGAATGGTAACATATAGATACAACAGATAGAACTGATGGATAACTCCTTCAAGCCTTCCCAAAATTAGTAAATAAACATTAGACTGAGGGCTGACATGCAGTGAAGTTGAAATCTATTCATGTGTCCAGTGAATGAATGCTGTCTAGCTTTACTGCATGCTTAGTTATCCGTCCTAGTTAGAAAGTATGTCTGAATACAGACAAGGAATGATCATTGATGTCTGTCTGGTTGATGAGAAGAGTGGTTTGCAAATTAAACCTTCTTCATAAGCTTTGACCATGAAAGCTCTAAAAGGTTATTTGAATAAACATCTCTGCTGAGCTAAAAAGGTCTTCTTTCAGCCATCATTCATCCAGCGTTAATTAGTGATCATAATTTGCTTGCTTGACGCTGCGAACACTAATTGTTTATATGTTCAAGGCCTGGATAGTACATGAGGAATTCTGTCTCAGTCAAACGCATAATATGTTACAGTCATGAGCATGCTGAACTTGTCTTGCTCCCAGGGGCTGTGTACAGTATCGCTCTTCACATTTGAAACAGTGAGGATGACTCATTGCTGAAGCATTAAAGATGCAGCTGAATAGAACTCCAGATTCTTCACAAAGCATTCCCTCCTCTCAGTACTCAACCTTCTGCCTACAGTCATTCACAAATGCAGCTTGCTATGCAGCCCAGATCTCTACCTAATAGATTAGCACTGTGTTGCAGACCACCACCGAGAAGCTCAACGGTTCAGTGGTTTGAATTCAGTCTCACTTAAATGAAGCCTTGCTTTTTATGCAGTGACAAGCGTGTGCTGACCCATGGCGATGGGCCATATTGCTCCGTGGGTGACATGCACATGGTGCGATGGATTGTTCTTTCCTGGGGGAAAGTCATGCAAGGAGTTGTGAACTGTAAATAATACGTGTTGAGGACAGTCTCTAGTCATAATAATATAACATAATTGGATAATCGAATTAAAATTTTCATTTAAAATAGTTTATTTCTAATCATAATTACACTTATTTTAGTCTCAACTCTGAATTAAATTGAATTTAATACCTGCCTTTATTGTTACCCAGTCACAAGTACAAGTACAAGAGCCGGCGATATTTAGCCATCAACCTGTCCGTATATACAAGTACAAGATGAGGGGGTAGCGGTGGGAGGGGAGACAGGACAGGAAAACAGGGAATGAGAAAATAAAGAGGGGAAAAACGAGACATACCCCCAGACTGTGCTCCTGTAGTGCACAGTGTGGGAACATCAAACAAAAAAACTCAGCATATAGGCACACTCAATACATTAAACATAACTAGCAACAGGTAAGGGGGGAGGGGAAGTGGACACAAAAAAACAAGCAGCAAGCAGCATCCGGCATGCAGCCATAATTCGGCACTCCCACAGACCCACCTGCCGCACCTGGCGGAGCTAAGCAGCGAAGGCGTGGGATACAGGGGAGAGATTCTCAAAACAGTGAACTTCTGGAGGAATTTTGCTTTATCAGTGTCTCGCATTGGCCAAGGCCAGTGCTGATAACCAGGAGCCGAAAACAGATTAGACTTGGGATGTTTGAGTGAGTGGCCCCTCGCCAATTTAGCACAGTCACTCTGTTTGTCCAACATGGTCCTCAAGTTTCACATTCTGTTGCAAAGCCGAGAGCTTCTTCAAGATGTTTCCCATGTTGCGGTTAAAAATCACAGTATGATTGCCCACAGCTCTGCCCACCGCATCAATCATGTCAACCAATAACTTCACAATATACCAGGGAAATGCCTAATCCAATCAGCAAAACCACACACACAGTAGAGCGTTTACACACACGGTAGAGAGTTGTGCTGTGTCATAATTTTGTGAGTGAATATCACACCAAAGTGTTTTATATTAAACATTCGGGAATAAGTAGAAGAGGAACATGAAATGGATTCATCAAGTAGAAGCAGATTTGTCTTTTTCTCTTTTCTCAATCCGACTCATAAACACTGTTTAACAGCCCATTCTGCTAATAAAGGCAACAGACAGACATGCAGACATATGGATGAACAAACAAACGGGAAGGTGAAGCACTGTGTGAATGAAGGAACAGGCGACAAACAAGCTAGACAAGTCAGCAAATTGACACTTAGTCTGGATTCTTTAGCTTTAGCTTGCTAATTTCTCAGATTCTGACACTTTTTTGTGTGAGCAGGGCCAGAGATATCAGCCTTGTGATTGGTTAGGAATACAAATGGTGAAATATATGTGATTTGTTATTTATTCATTTTTTTATTATTACTTTGGAAAGATATTAATAAAAAAATGTATATTGTCGGCTCAGGAGAAAAGGATTCATGTAATTAGAAGAAAACCCAGATTTAGGTTCCCTGGGGCTTTAAACACTATATATATATATATATATATATATATATATATATATATATATATATATATATATATATATATATATATATATTCCATTAATGAGTTTTAAAAAAGTTTCATATTGAGAGTTCTGAAAAAGATAGAAAACTCTATAGTATGGCTCTGTGAGAAAAATGCTAATGACAGATTTAGTGTTAATATGAACTTTTAATATTTAATTTTGTGTATTAAAATAAAATATGTAATTAGGACTTAAGGCTTTAATCAGCCCTCTGGCACCAACTGTCCTAGATATACTGAATGTGTAGTTAATATATTTGTGGTTATAAATTATGAAAATGTATTGATATTGCACAATTATTTATTGCCCCGGTTGTATTTCTAATAAGCATAAATTGTGTCAAAGACATTCCCAGAAGGCACCTGGGTATTTCTTTTTAGACTTTATTTGCCACTTGTTCCCAGTGTGCTCAAACATATCAAAATGGATTTGTATTTGGATTGGGACTCAGTCTCAATCCCAAAGCTGCTCATTAGGCCATACTAAAACAAGGTGTGTTTCCAATCCCTCTCTGATCTTAGGGAACCCGGCCCAGCCAACCTCACTGCACTACATGAGCCCATATCAGATGAACACCTACGCCATGGCACTAAAGGCGGTGGGGGAGATCATCCAGGACTACGACAGTGACAAGCTCTTCCCTGCATATGGCTTTGGAGCCAAACTTCCACCGGATGGCAAAATCTCTCATGCATTTCCTCTGGTGAGATCATTATAATAAACCTCGAGCAGCAGCACTGTAATACAGCTCCGTTCATTCCTCTTCCAATCTTATTCTTGGCTTTTCTCTCATTAGTTGTTGCTCATTGCTGTTACCACTGATATAGGTATTGTTAAAAAGTCATATCTTACATAATACGTGTAATTGAGACATTCTCCTAAATTATTTAGCTGATAACATGATTTAAGGCTATACGTTTAGTGAGTTGTAAGTATTTGGTTATATTTCAGTATACAAAATCCAAAAAAAAAAGTAAATAATTCAGTGTACTCCATTAAAATGTGCACATCATGCATATAATAATAACATTTGTTGGGCTGGCTTTACACTGTGAGATCAAAGAAACATGGGACTAACATTTCCATAACCCGCTGCATTAACTGGTCAGCTAACGCTAATGGCTGTTTAATGCCCTTTCAGTTTACACAGAGCTCAGATTTATTTGGGAACCAAAGGTTGAAAATGATTACAGAACTGGAGACAGACATGTGCTTCTTAATGAACTTCCTGTGTTTCTAGTACAGGATCTAGAAAGTTATAACCGTTATGGATACTTAATTATAACTAGTGAAGTGAAGCTGGCTGTAGATGGTGAAACTTTCATACAACTTCAGTTGCTTGAGATGTACATAACCTAAATCACAACTGTGCAGAATGTAGGAATGCAGAATGTTTGAAACTCAGCCTCAATGTTCCAACCATCTTAATTTTATTAATAAAGTTTCATGAAACAGCAAATCAAAATGAAGATAATACAATGAATGACATTGACAGCTGAGGAAAAACAGCAAGGTGATAAAACACTAGCAAATATGTAAATTTCACCCTGTGGATGAATTTATAGTTAAGGCAAATAAAAGTGTATAATAAGTAAAAGTTGCTAACTTTGATAACTAGTGGAGTAATTGAATGTCCTACTTGCAATTTAGTTTGTTTGTGCAACTCTTGTACATGTGCATGCATGTATGTAGTTGCTTAAAGTTTTAATACATATATATATATATATATATATATATATATATATATATATATATATATATATATATATATATATATATATATAGATAGATAGATAGTTGCTGTCGATAAAACATGTAATTTTAAGAATATATATATTTTTTACATTCTTTGAACACAAGTTTCATGACGACTGGACCAACAGAAATGCTCCACAATCACTTGCAAAAAATTCTGGTTCCATTGACTTACATTGGAAGTGAAGACAGTTTTTGTCCTCTCCTGTAAAGTTGAAATTTTGGATATACCTCTTTTTTATTGGACAGCAACGAGATATATATATATCAATTGTTCAATGTATGCTGAAATATTACAGAATAATACATCACTCGTTTCCTAACAAAGTCCCTAAATAACTCTATAACGTCTAGTTTTCAGTGTAATGTCCGTTCTCCGACAACTGACCAGCCATTCCTCTAGATACATTAAATACTTGGAATAAAACTTGATCATTGTACTAATAAGATGTTCATTTATCTCATGTTCTTGAAAACATGACAGGACACAATATAAGCTCTAAATCCTCAGACTTCCGCATGACTTCAGTGTCCGCTCCAAGGCCACAGAGCACAACGAATCCAGCATCATCACTTTGAGAGTGAGAGAAGAGCCTTATGAAAAATGAAAGACCTGAATAAGCCCTGGTTATGAAATATGAAGCACACAATGGTAACTCAAGAGTGTGCTTAAGCCCAGAGGCAAGAGAGGCAGGCCAGAGTGACTGAGAGAGAGAGAAGAGGTGGAAGAGAGAAGAGGAGAGAAGAGATAAAGGTGGAGAGAATGGTAGAGGAGCATACTGAGTTACAAAGCTAAGCTGTCCTTCACACAACACTATAAAAATGAGCTTTTCTTCTTTAATGAAGAGAAAGAATAAAAGAAGAATTGATGGGATTCTTTGATGTGTTTGGAGGACATACTGGTCTTTTCAGCGAGACACTGCGTGAGTGAATTAGACAACAAATAAGACACGGAAATAATGAAGACAGAAAAAATACTATCCTTGAGCCTCTGCTGCACTTCCTCCATAGATAGGACACTGGATCAGAAGGGAGAAAGAAAAGTGAGGAGGGAGTAAATGTCAGAAAAATAAAAATAGGGAGGTATGGAGAAGAGGGGAGACATAGAGAGAGAGATTGAATGACACAGTGAGAGTGAGAGGTGTCAGGTGTGCTCTGTGAGTGTGCAATTTTGACCTGCAGAGCTGACAGTACTGTAGAACATCACTGGTCAAGAATCTAGCTTTCAACTAGTACTCGGAAACTTACAGTCCCAGCCACGAGGTTGTCGGTTAAGGAGGACTTGTGCCAAACTTCTTCAGTTGTTGTTATTGTCTAAATCTTACTATAATGTGGTTCAATAATGTTTCATATAGATTCCTGAGCTCTAGCCAAGTTCCTGAGTTCTAGCCACGCTCCTGTGGCCAATTTATTACTATAAACCGAGCCTATCTGTGTTATGAGGTAAATAACAGGAACTTCACACTGTATATATGCCAGAATGTTGCATGACTCATGTTAAATAACCAGCCGCCTCTTACTTTCAACGTAGCACTTTATTTGGCTTCATCAACTGATGTCTCATTTCATAATTGTACTATCACTACTGCTTTGTTAATTCTTTTGTAACTTTTCCAGCTTTTCCCGTTCCTTCAGTGTGATACGTAGCTTTTTAAACATGTAAATTATCAGCAAAATTATAAATCCTAAAGTACATGCCAGAGGAAGAAACTCTCACAGAAACCACTTTTCTTAACTGCCTAAGTTGCATCATTGAAATTCCAGCCCTTTTCTCTGTTACAAGACGATGTAGTCTTGTAACATCATCCCTTTTGTCCACCTACCAGGAAGCTTGCCATGCCCTCACACAACACACAGAGAGCTAAAAAAGTACAAACTTACCACTTTGAATCTCCCTGCCCAAGTCTAGCTCGTGAAGCTGGATCAGGTCTACCCACTTGTTCTACCGGACTCTCAGGATCAGACTCTGGCTCAAACCAATACAGCAGAACCGACACCCACCGTTGTAAGAATAGCCACAGCAGTGGTTCAGATAGAGTGTTGCAGATAGAGGGTAAATACAGGTGTACAGTATGAGAAAAATAATGTGTTTTGAAGCATGTAAATCTATTCTAGTAGACCCCAAAATAAAAGTATAAACATTGAAAGTGAGTACAATAGATATCTGTTGCTTTTAAAGCTATCAGAGTTGGAAAATTCATGATCAGTGCACCCCTAGTTACCCAGTATTATTTACAGTTATTATCTTATAGCTGCTTTGACTACTCAATACTAACACTATTCTATGTTAAATGAATACTAAATCAAGATTGCTGGTAAATGAAATTAAATAAATTCATACAATGTCTGGGGCATCCAGGAGAAATCTGGAACTAAACTTTGTTCTTCAAACTGGAAGATATTATCTACTATTGTATTTATGCTTATTTACATCTGTTCTAATGGAATATGGGCTCTTAGTGGTGAATTATCACATTATTATTGCTAAGATAAAGAATTTTAAACAAAGAGTTTAAGGCTTTTGTACAGTAGTATATTTATCACATACATAAAATCTTAAAGTGTTCAACATTATGTGTGTGTAACTGTGTTGTACTCCTAGCAGGACAAAGGCCCAGAAAGCAGTAGGGTTCTTTTGGGTGGGATTTTTCTTCAATTTTCCAATATAGCCTATGGTTGTAAATAGCTTTGCAAGGGCAAAGCTAAAAACTTCAGATAAGACCATTCACCTCACTAACTTTATTAAACTAATTTTACCAGGATTTGTTCATTTAAGTAAAGTACAAAACTCAAGACAGATCATAGGTATAGCATTTCAGTCAAATATGTATATTATTACTAAATAAAATATAACTAAGAAAACAGAAAACATTTGCCAAGAACTATTTATAGCTGCTAAAGTTTTTTTCTTGTTGAAATACGACTGGAACTGTAATCACCTTCCCTTAATTAGTACTCACCTTAGCGTGACAGTACTGAAACAGCGTCATGCTAAAGCAACTTCAATTACAACAGTGACATATTAGCTAATGATGGCTCACTGCCTTTGTTCTTGTGTTTGAATTCTTTACCCCTCTCTCTTTTTCTCGCTCTATTTCCTTCTCTCCTGATTGATGCCGTATAAGGACAGTACCAGGGCATTTGATGCAAGGTGATGATGATGACCCACGTGTTGATCTTCAGAATTCACTGCACATTGTCTCATTTTCACCAAGGCTCAATTTACTGTGTACTTCTCCACAAGTACAAGTGTTCTGAGCTCATTTCAGTGCAGCGAAGTTCAAAAATCGCTTTAAAAAAAGAAAAGAAAGAAAGATTAGGATGGAATTCCTTTTGAATCAAAAGCAAATTTAATTCGGTCAAAGAAATTTGAATGTGTCAGACAGTTTGAGAAAAGGTCACCCCTGCTTTCAGCGCCGCACGGAAATCCCCAAAATCGGAGAGAAATGAAAGGCTGGTCACGCTCCTGTAAAAAGCGATTCACTCTCAGCCCCATTCAATCTCCCACTCTCCTGCTCTCTGCTCGTCAGGGTCGGAGGGTCATTCGCTCCAATCTGCCATAGCGGATCTGCCAATCTAATGCACAGCCACGCGTGAGCACCGTGGAGACCACCGGAGGCCACTTCAGCCTTTTCTCCGCACTGAGAAGATCAAGCTAACGGCTCATATAGAGATCTTAGATCTTTTGCTCTAATTCAGTTCAAGAAACTGTATATAATGAGGGAGAGAGTACATTTATATTGTTCTCTCTACATCCCCCAGGATTATGTAGGGTAGCTTACAGGGATCAGAGCCTTGGTCAAGTGTGTCTTTTCATATCTGAGACAGATGATTAACTGTAATTTAAAACACATCTGAAGAAGACAATAAATCAGAGCAATACTGGGAATTCTGCACAGAAATAATATGTCATTTAACAGTAGTTGGTAACCTTGTAGTAAGTGATTTGAGAAAAGTCATATATAGGTGAGTGTGATGCACAACCTAGCACTTTTTTGGTTGCTGCTAAAGAATTTAGAATTTCTCTCATGCAAGCAAGCTGTTTATCAATCTGCTACACATTACAGTGTTTTCCGCACTGTTTATTAACAAATCAGCCGAAAGCAAAGTGGGTGCAGTTGTAACTTACACCATAGGCATGAAGGGACTGTAACAGGTTACCAAAATGTGAATTAACACATTAACCTCCTAGGCAACACTGAAAAATCTGCATTCTGTGGGTTTCCTGAAAATAAACTTAAGACAACGTCATCCTTGTTTAGCTGCTTCACCCACAGTCAGCGAGCTTCCGTATTTTTGATAAATTAGATCTTTAGCACTGGTTTGCCTCAGGGTGGTCCTGTAGCAAATTAATTCAACCAGTTGGTCTTTTATAGTCTACCAACTGTAACTATTCTTTAGGAAAAAACTGCACAATGCACGCAACATATGTACAATTCGAAAACTCACCCAGTTTCCTGAGTGTTTGGCAGAAGTTATTAGATATTTCTCAAACCAAAGATGGGTCGATGTGTAAGATCTCAGTTATTGTGCAGAAGACCCCCCCATGTAAATAAATTACATGTAAATATAGAATGACACTTGTGCAATTAATTCTATGTCAACATGATGTTGTTTGAGTCTGATGAGCTTTCCAAACTAAATATAAAAATATATATTTATTAAATTCAGATTTATTCTAATACCAAAATAAGGAAATATCAACACAATAAAATTGAACTACATGTAATTACTATTGAATGAATGTGTTCACAAATACGTTTTGAAACTATATGGCTTATAGGGTTTTTTCATTGTTCACTGTAAACCTTGGTAAAACTACTTCTTTTGTGGGAAGGCTGTACTGGTTAGCTTTCGCTGTGAGTTTATATCCATCAAAATAGTGCCTTATCACAGTTGCCAAAAGAGTGGATAAAATGATATAGGTGTCATTCCTGTAACTTCATCACTTTTGGGAATAAGAGGATTGTTATCATATTAGTTTGTGACTTGCATCAATTTTAATCATAGAATGTTCAGAAATTAAGCTAACACATTTAGTACCCAGATCATGAGGTAATGTAGCTCACAGATAGTAAAAACTTGAAGCTACCACTTTAGCTTTGTGCAAACTATTTGCCTAAATGATTCTTACTATTTGTCCTAGACTATCAGTGTTATAGGGGAGTCTAAAAATACTTACGACTGAAGACACTGGTTATTATGGTTGGCTTCTTATATTTAGCACTGTTGTGTTTGTTCTTTTATGTTTAATGATATGATTTGTGTGGTTACGTGGCTTTTTTACCCTACCTAACATCATTTCTGTTTGTTCTGAAAAAAAAAAATAATAATTAGTGAGCTTGCTTGGGGTTTTCCTGCATTTCCTTTTGTAAAGCACAATCCTGTCCAACAAAAATTATTGTTTTGTCCTGGTCAGAGTCCAGATTTAAGCCCTATAGACAATATTCTCAATAGTCTCAAATTAAACACAAACTAACTTGGCAGCTGGTTGGAGCCGTTAGTGCTAAGTGGAGAAGAAAAAAGAAAAACAGCAAACACTCACTATTTAAATTAATTTAAAGGACAAAAAGTCACTTCATCTGTTTGTTTAAAAATTTTTTAAACCATTGAAAGCTTAATGTTGTGCCATTTGGGGCTTGGCCTATTTTTATAGTGTGCCTGGGAGTGTATAATAATAAGGATTAGCTAATGCTGCTAAGGATAAGAACCCAAATAGCATCCACTGTGTATGTAAGTATGATTAACTTATGAAGAGCCATGCCATAATGAAACCCATATAAAACATGCCTGCCTGTTTATCCACACAGTTTAGTAGCTCTGGGTTATTGTCTTATTGTCTGGAGGGGTTACGACAAAGGTGCAAACAGTTCTGTGCTTTAAGAACACTTCATTAATCTGACATAGACTTAGAACATTTATCAAAAACAAATATACCAAAGAAGATATTGGTGAATGAAGCCCTCAGTATATGGTGTACTACACTATATAGCAACATTGCAGAGTTTAGCCTTCAGTACTCTACATACACTTAAATTATCAAAAAAACTTTCCTCAGTCAAGTATCAAATGAAGATTCTGCTAGTATTGGGCAATTGACTGCACCAGTTCACGTGAAGCAACTTAGATTTTTTTTAGTTTAGTGGTATTCATACAGCTTCAACATACATTCCTGTACATAATAATGAATAATAAATAAATACATTAAAAATGGACCAAATTCAAAATACAATGTTTTTACTGATTGCTTTGTCCAGATTTAAACTATATAGAGAATTTTCTCATATTAAACACAAGCTAACTGTTGTTCAGCTGTTTGAAAACATCAGCGCTGAGTGAAACAATATTGACTCTTCTACCTGTAAAAGATTGTCTGCAAGTTCACCCACAAAACTTCACTATTTAAAGAAATCAAAGGGAAAAACTTCCCATACTAAGTAACATTTTTGCCATTTTAGATTTGGTCTATTTGTTTGAATAAATAAATAAATATTTCAAATATTTCAAGTATGTTTCCATTTTCTAACATCTATAGTGCTGTGTAAGGTTCTATTTAGCATTTTCATAGAACAGAAAAAGCAGAACTGCCCAAACAAACCAGTTATATCAGGTTTGCATTTGTTAGCACAGAGTACCAGCAATCAAAATCATAGGTTCTTTAACTTTGCTCAAGCAAATTTAATGATAAACTGATGTGATATATATGAAAATCATATTGCTAGTAAATGTAATCAGTATATTGTCAGCTCAAGATTGAACATTTAGTCAGAGATAAAGAAAAATAAAGGGATTATGATGAACCTTTGTTTAATGCTAGGCAGTATATTATCTGTATAAATATCAGTGTCACAACACAGCATTGTTTTTCAAGTGTGTGCCATTTGCTGGTTAACTTAGCTGATTAAAAAAACCTTAAAAATATGTACTACTAAATAATACATTCCCTTCCTGGGAGTCTTGTTGTGTTCTGGCAAATGTTTCTAAAAGAAGAAAACCAGAGCAGTCTTACCAAAAGAAGCTCTATAAGCTTTGTAACTTGGGAGGTATAGGTTAATTATCTTCACTAGTTCAGACTATACCTTTCACATATGCCTGTAAGTGTGAAAAGAGACTGTGTGAGTGTAGGAGGAGAGAGAACTCTTAGAAACTTGAGCTAGAGTTCTAGGCAGCATCTGATCTGACCTAGAAGGCAGGACCCCCCCACTAATAACCAGAGGTCTGGCTGAGAGAGATAAACCTGAAGAAGAGAAGAGATGGTGAAGTGGTTGGGTGTGAAAAGTCCAGTACTGCAAAATGAAATATGATCTGATTCCACAATCCCATTAATTTGGAGTTTCATTGCTGCATGTTCTGTGTGTGATTTTTGTAGAACGGTAACACTGAGGACCCAAACTGTGTGGGTATAGAGGGGGTGTTGGAGGCTTACTTCCAGAGCCTCAGAACAGTCCAGCTTTATGGACCCACCAACTTCGCCCCGGTCATTAACCAGGTTGCACGGTAAGGCACGACCATACACACACACACACACACACACACACACACACACTTCTCCTCTCAGTTCGGTTGTTTGAGGACACTGTGCTGTGTCAGTCAATCTTTGTTCATTTCTGATCATTCCATATACCCATTATTTATTTATAGCTGGCTCATTGCCATAGTAATATCATATCGGGAGAGTGGAGATGGCTGTTGCGTAACGCCACAGATATACCAACTAAGAGCTTCAGGAGTTCACATGCAGAGGGACGAGGGGGAGGACAGACTTGTCAGTGTTCTCTCTGTCGCTTTCACTCACTCCGCTGTTGTTTGGTGGCAGTAGGTGAGTTGACCTTGTGAGAGAGAGAGACTGAGACGGGGGGTGGAGGATCATCAACAGGAGTCAGCAATACTTTTATTTTAGCCTATTTTATGCTGGGAGAGACTATGCCAGACGGAGAGTGAGATTTAATGAGGGCTGAGTGAGAGGTATGAGGACAGACAGTGAGAGAGAGAGACTTTTGCCATTTAGTTGGTGGGAGATTTTGCCCTGTGGGCCCACAGTGATGCTGAGCCAATCAGACATAGAGCCAGTGGGACCCCATCCCTCCTGCTGTGGGGACTATTACCTGCACATCTCTCCTCTCTCTCTCTCTCTCTCTCTCTCTCTCTCTCTCTCTCATTCTCTCTCTCTCTCTCTCTCTCTCTCATTCTCTCTCTCTCTCTCTCTCTCTCTCACACACACACACACAGCATTGGCAGTTACTTACAAACACCTCCCGCAGTAATAGTCAAGACCTGCTTACATCCATGAATATAGTTCTGAAAATCATTAGCAAAAGAATTCCATCCACCCAGTCCAAAATTGAGTCCATGAGAAAGACACCTTTAGTTTATTTCATTAACTAAATACTGTATATTTTAGTGTGATTATAATAATAAGAAATGTGTTCATGTAGTATATTTTATTAACTTAGATCAGAAATTAATTAATAGGTATAATTAAATCAAACATCAGTGTATCACTATTTTCATTGTGCCAGTAAATTGTAAAAAGTATAGCACGCATAGCTGTTCTTTCCAATTCAGTGGCAATTCTTGTAAAAGGCAGGGTGGTCAAGGCAACATCAGGGGGTCCAAAAAAGTGACCCAATTGTCATGAGGACTACATGACATGCACGCTATCAAAAATATACTAGCCAGCTAGGCTTGCAAATAGAGGTGTAGCCAAGGGGTAGCCAGTTCCCCTGCCTGTAAAGCTTGGCCACACCTCTATGGAGTCAAAATAGGGTCATAAAGATTTTGAGTTTGTAAAACAATAGTCACAAATGTACTGAAACTTGCAGCTGCGTTTAAACAACTACATGCATGTAAAATCCAAATCCACAAATGAACTGGAATGTGCAAACTTGAACCAAAATAATATTAATAATAATTCAATGTACAAATGTAAATATAAATGTAAATATATAAAAATCTATATATTTTTTAGTTTGTAGAAAAGATTTGCATTTGTAAATCCAATGTTGTGAATGTGTGAATCAGTACTGCTGAAAGTGTGGAGGTAAAAATCCTCACATTCATCTTTTCTGCTGCTGGTGTGAAATTCTTGTTGCGAATTCTGACTCTGTTTTGACGGCTAATTCATGGACCAATAGGAAAGCTTAAGCTGGACCAATCAGATTGCGAGGTTTGGGGCTGTCACTCAACTTCTGCACGCTCTTGGAACACGCCTCCTAAACTCCGTTGTGGCGATGCCAGGTACAGATACAATGCTAGTTTATGTTTCTTTAGCAAAAAGTTCGCTTTAAAGAAGATAACAGGCCGGCTCTGTGCAGTGGCAGTGGTTAGTTAACTAACACAGGCATTTGTTGAGCTTTGGTCAGCTTTTGCAGTAGAAAAAAACGCTGTGGGGCACTAGTTAGCCAGTATACCAGAACACACACAAATTGTACAGTACCTGTTTTACTAGTAGTGAGCATGATCAACATAACTTTTAATAAATTACTCATCTGTCCAAAAATGTTAATAAGAGTAATTATTACTGTGGATCTTGGCCTCTTTCCTCTGCTCTCTGCCTCCCTAGCTGTTTGTGTGTTTACTGGTATGAAAGCAGTACGTTTTGTTCCTTTGTGGTTTAAATAGCCCAGATTTTCTAATAGAAGCACAGTTACTCTAAACTATTCACATGGTATTCACATGATATACTGGCTAACTAGTGTCCTACAGTGTTGGTTTAACTGCAAAAGCTGACCAAAGCTCAGTAAATTCCTGTGTTAGTTAACTAGCTAGTTAGCTAACCTGCAGAGCCAAAAGGGATCAAAAGATAGATTCTGTCTCCCTTTATACAAGATAATTGAGCTGCATTGATACAAAACGAGGGGAAACTATGGAGCAAAACAAACGAGATGCACTTCTCTTGCTATGTTAAAATAACCTGCTGCAG
Source organism: Megaleporinus macrocephalus (assembly GCA_021613375.1). Lineage (NCBI taxonomy): Eukaryota > Metazoa > Chordata > Actinopteri > Characiformes > Anostomidae > Megaleporinus > Megaleporinus macrocephalus. The sequence goes on from CM038704.1 coordinate 15,722,777, forward strand.
GCTGTTTATCTAGCTAGCTAACGATGGTTAAATATTTGGCTACAGTTATCCGAAGCTAGCACAACAGCCAGTAGTATAAATAAAACCAGTGCACAGAGCCGGCTTGTTATCTTCTTTAAAACCAACTTTTTGCTAAAGAAACTGTATCTGTCCCTGGCAGCGCCATGACGGATTTGGGAGGCGTGTTCCAACAGCGCGCAGAAGTTGAGTGACAGCACCAAATCAGTGGTCTGATTAGTGAACCAAACCTCGCAATCTGATTGGTCCATCTTAAGCTTTCCTATTGGTCCATGAATTAGCCGTCAAAACAGGGTCAACATTGGAGCTGCAGTAAGAGTTTCACACCAGCAGCAGAGAAGATGAATGTGAGGATTTTTACTTCCACACTTTCAGCAGTACTGATTCACACATTCACAACATTGGATTTACAAATGCAAATCTTTTCTACAAATCTAAAAAGATATATTTTTATTTATTTAAAATATTTTCCACATTTGTACATTTGAATTATTATTAATATTATTTTGGTTCAAGTTTGCACGTTCCAGTTCATTTGTGGATTTGGATTTTACGTGCATGTATGTGTTTAAATGCAGCTGCAAGTTTCAGTACATTTGTGACTATTGTTTTACAAACTCAAAATCTTTATGACCCTATTTTGACTCCATACCCCTCTAACCACCCCAGTTACACAAAGTCAAACAATCAGCAGTAATCAATGAAGCAGTCATCGTATTAATGATCTGCTACTTCCTGTGAATGTTTTTTATGATGAAGTCTGCTGTCTGGGCAGTTAGCACTCAGTTAGGAACTAGAGCTGCACATGTCTTACAGGTAAATGAACGCTGCTCAAAACTTTAATGTTAATTCTGATCATTTTGCTAAAGAAACCTCTACATGAATGTGTTACATACTTTTTCATTTTGGATCATATGTGGATCACTGTGATAGTACTGTTTGCTGTTTACAGTTCAGCACAGACTACAATTACTAAAGGAAATAAAATATTATTTCTTATAAAAGAACCAAAATGTGGTTTACATGTAGTTAAATGTGGTTATTTAATAATGTGGCTAACAGTTATTAACATCAAATGAAAGAGAATATATGATGGTAAGATTAGGTGACTATCAAAAATGAGTAATAGCTTACATTTACTGTTGTATAGTAGTGATTATTGTTTGTCATGTGAGCTGAATGTTATTTTTTTTACAGCCAAGTACATTTTTAATGATGCAGGCTAGAATTCAGGTCAATCCACAGCTGAGTTCTTACTAATGTTACAGTAGGTTAGCGTGGCTCTGCCAAAAATATATTATAATATTATAATATAATAACTATATACCTTTTCCACCTCTGGCAGTTTACCACCCAATAAACTGCCTGACTCCCCCGACTCGCCCTTTTCAAAGGTTCTTGCTATGTACCTGCTTGCAAACTAAGTTTAATTAACTAAAAAGTGATAATGCTGTGACAAAATTGGCAAAGAAAATGTTTTAAAAGGGCGGATGATAATAGTGAGAAAATCCGAATTCAGAAGGCTACCACAATCTTCCTTCTCTCAGTTAGCAGAATTCATATGGTCCTGGTAATGAATGCATGGGAAAACACGATGGTACCTACCTGCCAATATAATGAGCACATGGAGAGAATCAAGTTGCACTTTCTTACTTTTGCTTTGCTCTGCTGGCGTCTGACTTAAATTGCATGTGACATCATGTGCTGAACTACTTTCAGTTCAGGAGTGGGTGAACACATTTTAGCCAGTTATGTGAAATAAAGTTTAGGACGGACATCCGGGGCCGCCAAAAAGATTTCGGTGGTAACCAGTGGTCTTATCACGGAGTGTGCGGAAAAGACTTTGAGACTTGGAAAGTGTTATTTTCGTAGTTTTTTATTATTGTGACTTAAGCTCAGTTATGATTAAGTGATGGCTTCCACTGAGATAGGGAGTGAGGCATATTTCGAAAGGTCAAAGTGACATTTGTACATTGTTTACTGGCCTGTGGGCGTTATGAGCAATGATGTGCAGTGTTTTGCATAATAGCGTGTGTGCTTATGGATCTATAGACGGAGTGGTCGGTGAATGCTGCATGAATATGACATAGACTAGCCCTCATAATTATATCTTATTACAATATATATTTTGTTTCTGTCACATTGATAATTATAATAGACCTCCACACTATCTGTCTTCTCTGTCTGTGTTTGTCTCTCTCAGATCAGCACAGGATGTGACCGATGGCTCGCAGTATTTCGTGCTGCTGATGATCACAGATGGAGTCATCTCAGACATGGTGCAGACCAAGGAGGCCGTGGTCAATGTGAGAGAGCTTGTTTCCTGTTAAACCTGCATACAACCAAAATACACCATATTTACTATACGTCCAGAAATATACACTATATATCCAGAAATCCAAAATCATCCCATGTTTGTTCTCAGCTTAAAGTCAATATTAGGGAGCCTAAGAGCCCCTCCTTGTTGCAGAAGCAGCCTCTTCACTTCTTGGAAGCTTTTATACTGAATGTCATGACATTGCTGAGGATTCCATTGCATTCAGCCTCAAGAGCATTAGTGAGGGCCACGGATGTTGGATGATTAGTTCTGGATCACAAATGCCACTCCAACTCATCCCAAAGGTATTGGATGGAGCTCCATCACACCAGGAAAACAGTGCCCATTGCTGGGGAACTTTAAACCACTCTAGCTAATGTTGAGTTGGACATAATGACCTTAGGTCCATGTGCCACTGCTCCAGAACATCCCTGGAGCATTTTGTTTGCAGTGCTTTTTTATAGACATTGCACAAGCTGTGTGTGCAATTGCTCACAGTGATGCAGTTCACTAATTAAAAAGAGTGTCTGGATACTTTTGGAGGTCCTAAGTTACCCATGATTAATGGGTGTTTAAAATGCAAGATGTAAGTGACTGTTAGTGCTTTTATAGAACTGCAGCAGAAAACATCCTGACAGAATGTATCGGTGTGCAATAAATAATGTAATGCATTATTAATAATAATTGCAATAAACAAGAATGTAAGTTGTTAACCGCCGGCTTTGTTTGCCAAGCAACATAACAGTGAAAGCTTATTCCATGAGCAGCACAATAGCTTTTAACGGCTTGGCATAGTGACTCAGTAGCTGTGTGGTTGTATGTGTATATGTGTACATTGTTTTTTTTAAGTGGCTTTTAATGATTTTCCATTTAAGAGCCATATTTCAACCACATTAACAACGCAGAACAGTAAATACTAAATATGTTAATCTGCAGTTATACATTAGCAATGCCAAGTGTGCAATTGGAACATCCTGGCCTCTGACAGTAAACATTATCAAATGCTGTTTAAATATTAATATTAATGTTAACATGATAGTAAAATTGAATGTTCTAGTAAACATCCAGCACCCAGAATGAAAACAAGATAGAAATACAATAAAACATAGTTTAAAAATGCTGATCAGACCTGAGCACTGTCTGAATGTGGTCCTGATATTCGGATGCATGTAATTGACATCCCTCAGGCAGAAAAACAGCAATGGAAATATTAAAACAAGTGCTACATATCATCACTGGCAGAACAGAACATCTCTGAAATACACCACTTTACAACAGAAAAGGAAAAAATCCTTAACTTTTAATGGAAGTTAATGGAGACATTATTTATTCCAAGCCATTTTTGACCATTTTTATTGGTCCATTTATTATGAAATGTTAACACAATGTCAAGTCAGGTCAAGTCAATGCCTTCTACAACAGGTGTTGTCACAAAGCAGCTTTACAAGAAATACAGTCCAAGCTGTCAGTGAGCAAGCCAAGGGCAACAGTGGCAAGAATAACTCCCTCAGAACAGGAGGAAGAAACCCTGAGAGGACTTAAATGAGGGAACCCATCGTCCTCTGGTTGACACCAGATAGCAGGAGAAAGTGCTTAAGCCATATGAGGTACAGCTGAGACCAAAAAAGAGAAAAAAGACAAAAATAGAGACACAGGGTTTTGTTATTTATGCAGTATATATTAGAAATCAAGCTTTTATAAGTGACAACTTAAAGAAGGTAAGGTCAAGGTCGGATGGGTTTTCTCCCATTTCTTGTTAAAGCTTTGTGTGTGTGGGAGAACCCATATCAGCCCTGTGATTGGTGGGAATTGCCATTTAGTGGAGGTCTGAAAATTATTTCTGCATTATTATTAACAGGTTTTGTGCATGTACAGCCAATTTTGACACCTCTGCTCAAATTACATGTGTTGCTAATTTTCCAGGTAAAAATATTTTTTTTTTGCACCTTATTCTGCACAATTGCAGTTTAAAGACAAATACGAAAAAAATAAAATGTGCATGGTTTGCACAAAATCAGCAATTAAACAGTAGTTATGCATTGACATGTGTAGACATATGTTCTCTGTAAAGGATGTTTTAACCTGTTTCACTTAGAAATTCAACAAGACGTGTAATTTGACCAGGGGCATCCAAACCCTGTGTATGCGACTTTATATACAAGAGCAAAATTAACCAATTTAGAAAGAACACACAGATTTAGGCTCCCTGAGGCTTTGAATCTTTTTTTTCTTGGGTAAATAGTCTCTGTGCATATGTCATGTTTGGATTCCTCACACTTGAAGGCTTGCTTCAACTGAACTGTAGCTTGCACTTGACTTTGTTCAGTGATTGTTATTCATGTGCGTGGGATATGTGTGTGTGTGTGTGTGTGTGTGTTTGTGCTTTCCCTCAGGCCTCTGCTTTACCCATGTCCATCATCATTGTGGGTGTGGGCCCTGCTGAATTTGATGGTAAGTTTGTGGTGTGCATGTTTATGTATGTGTGTGTGTGAGTGTGTATGTGTGTTAGCGAGAGATGCCTGCTGTGCCCTAAGGTCAGAACACACTTAATAAGCTCAATTGTATATGCACACACATACACACACACACACAATGTCCTGGGTGATCATTACAGCTTGTGTTAGTTCTCCCATCTCAGTTATTAGAGCTAAGTTATGCAGTGCTGCCTAAAGCTCAGTATATCTTGAAATCCTGCCTCCTCCCTCACCTTGCAGCTGTGCTGTAATTTGGGTTACTTGTATGAAAAATAACAAACACTGGGATCCAACCTGAAAAAAATGCCTAAACTTGTTGTTTTCCATCTTGACTATACAAACACTGGTGCCGGGTTGAATAATTAATGGACTTTCTAACAGTGATTCAGTTCTCACTAAAGCAACATGATAAGATCTGAAGATACATATGTAAATAGTGCTTTTTATCCAAACCCAACTTTTCGTCCTATATACTGTGTACTGTTTGTAAGTTTCTGACACACACCGCTTATCTAAACTCTATGTGCATTTTACCATATAGGTGCACTTAAGACTGAAGTCTGTTGGCTTCTCTGCATACTTCGTTAGCCCCCTTTTACACTGTTCTTCAATGTTCAGAAGCCTCCACAGGACCACCACAGAGCAGGTATTATTTGGGTGGTGGATTAATCTCAGCACTGCTATCCAGCCAACAGTGTCCTGTAGCCTCTGACAGCTGATAAAGGGCTAGAGGATGCCCTTTGACTTTACATCTACAAGGTGGACCGGCAAGGTATGAGTGTCTAATGGAGTGGACAGCTGTGTCTCATCTACAGTGTCACTGCAGTGCCGAGAATGATCCACAACCCAAATAATACCTGCTCTGTGGTGGTCTTATGAGGGTCCTGGCCATGTGAATGGTGGTTTATAAAGTATGCAGTGAAACAAATGGACTACAGTCTGTAACTATAGAGTGCTCATATATGGTAAATGGTTGTGGTGAAATGGACAAAATGTGTAGATTCAAGGTTGGTGTACCTAACACACACACACACACACACACACACACACACACACACACACACACACACACACACACATATATATATATATATATATATATATATATATATATATATATATATATATATATATATATATATATATATATATTATTCCATAAATATGAAATAGAACCATATAGAATATCACATATATCTGCAAATATATACTAAATTACATGAATACTGTTGTACTGATTATTAAAATGTATGGATAGTTTGTGGCAGTTTGGTGTGTATGACCTATTTCTATCTTCTTGTCTCTCTCTCTCTTTCATTCTCTCTCTGTCTCTATGCCACAAGTTCATTTCCTTCCTGGACTCCAGAACAGGCTTAATAAACTAGATTGCATATGCCAACACACACACGTGTGTATACGCAGTCTCTCACATGCACACAGTGTCCTGGGTGATCATTAAAGCCTGTGTTGGTTCTCCCATCTCAGTTATTAAAGCTGAGTTATGCAGTGCCTAAAGCTCAGTATACTCAGTACACTCTGTATCTGAATAATAACAAGCAGCAGTGATGAGGCTTCATTACACACACTTGTGCTATTCTAAATCATTTGTTTGAAAAGTTTGCTTATTGTCAGACAGGGATTCAGAGAAAAGACCGAGGAGTGATCATCACTCACTCAGGAGTTTACTGTGTTAACTTGTCTGTACTGTGTATGGGGGAGTGTAATGTATTTACTGACTGAAAAGCTGATTCATGAAAAAAGTCACTGTTGTGTTAAAATCTTGAAACTCCAGTATTGTTATTATTACTATTATATTATTATTATTTTAGCATGCCATTTAATAAGGGCAGCTGTCATTCACATTGTATGAACGTTTCCTTGTTCAATAACATCAGTCAGCCACTACAAATAGTCAAAATCCCTAGTGGTAAGATCATTGTGTCGTTCGTCGTTCTATTTGCTAATGTTAGAAGCTTTAGCCAATTAATGGACGACAATAGTCACCTAAATCTTTTCTGTAGATACATCCCCAAAACTTGTCTCAACTCACTCAAACAGCTTTCATTAGGGTCACACAGACTTCAGGTGGGTTCTGACAGAGTATTAACTTGCATACGTCCACACATGCCATGCGACATTCACATGTTTCAGCTAATACAGTTTTAGGGGTCTTGCCAAACATTCTTATTGGTATAGGATGCTTGACCAGGCAATTTCACCTCACCACATTCTGTTCACTTCCTTAAACGTTGTATTATGGTTTGTAATCTGCTTCACCATGCAGCGAAAACGTCTCTATACAGACCCTATACAAATGCAGATACAACATTGTACATAGGCAAGAATAGACCAAACAAAACCTACAACTTTCTCTGGGGGTGGAGAGGAATCTTCTTTAAATCCACAGCAATTTAACGTAATATTAGAAAGCTAGATACTTTATTGATCCCACAGGGAAATTCAAGATCTCCACATTTAACCCATCCAAGCAGTGAAACACTTACATACATATACACACTAGGGGGCCTTGAGCACACTTGCCCGGAGCAGTGGGCAGCCCTACTACAGGGCCCAGGGAGTAGTCAGGGATTAGGTGCCTTGCTCAAGGGCACTTCAGTCATGTCCTGTTGGTTCATGGGATTGAACCGGTGACCTTCCGGTCACAAGGCTGCCCCAATTAAAAATATTTTCATACATACCTGTTGACTTTGAAGAGAGGACGTTTGATTGGATGAAGCTTGCTAGTGATATTGAGCAAGCAACATAAGTGGATGTCTGATGCATGCTGTAATTTATTACATTCATTTGCAGCATCTATGTTAGATTAAAACACATAATAACCTGTCCAGATACGTTCAGTTTCGTTCCATCACAGTCTAATGCATCAAAAAACACACTGTATCTGTTTTTAATGTATAGAATGATCTGAGCGACTTTCACTTCTAGTGTTTGTTAGCTACTCTAGCCCCAATTCTGAACTACATATGCAAAATCTGGATTCCTGTCTGATGAAATACATCTGGGTTAAGTTGAAAATTGGGCAAATTCGATTTTGGGCTACGTTAACTTGATTAAAAAAACAGGATGGTCTATGCGCATGAGAATTATGGTAATATTGTACTAGTTTGCTGACAAAATTATGGCACAACAGCTGCTTAATTTATTTGCTTCATTTCAGGCTACATCTCCCAAACTCTATTCCGAATGCAAATACTGAGTGCATGATGCTCAGAATAGTCTCAGTTGTCTCGTTATCCTCGCGCCTCGTGCTTCTAATTTACTTTCCCTGATTCCTTCATTTCCCTGTCTCCCTCTTTCTCCTGGTCTTGCCCCCTGTACCCCCGTCCCTGTGTCCTCAGCTGCCATCTGTCACACATCCCTCGACGCCCTGCCATGCCCCTTCAGCACCCACGGTCATTTACATACTCACTTGGATCTCAGGGATCGATACCTTTGCTCTCTCAGGCACACACACACACGTACGCACACACCAAGTGCAGCATAAGCGTCCTCTGCACCCCGGAGAAGCAGCGCTTAAGCCTAGGCCTCCCCCAGAGGCTCAGCTAACTGACATCTGCCTCCAGCCTACACACATGCACACACATACGCACCAACAGATGCTCCCCCTTCCTCTTTCTGTCTCTCTCTTTCTCTCATGCACACAGAGAATCACAGCAAACGCAAACACAGCACTGTGCGGCAACCAAGTATGAGTATAGACCTAATCCAGCTACATCAAACAGACCAGCACGGCTAAAGTGATGAAGAAGAACAATCCAATGGTCTGATTCCAGAAGATGCTCCAGAATTTCCTTTCTGCACAGAAAATGCTGGCTGCCATAATGAGCGAGCAGTCCAATTCTCAAAGAGATTAAAATCCTCATTTACCACAAATTCTTAATAAGCACTTCCTTCTTAAAAGCCACTTATGCAGTTTTCACAAAGATTCCGACATTCATTGAGGTGCTCTTGATTGAGATTTGTTCTTCAATAAGAAAAGGATCCACACACTCTCAAGTCAACTCAAATTTAGAAGCAGTTTAAGAAAAGGAAGGTATTAGTGAATTAGGTCCAGTGTTTTTTAAGGCAGGCCCTCAAACACTTGATATCAGTGCAGGATTAAAGCCTACACGGCTGACTTTAGGCAGTGCAGTATCTAAGATGCATTTTGATTATCTTTACAACAGTACAACAGCTACCATTATCAATAACAATAATGGAAATGTATTTCTTTGGACAGCGAAGATATATAGGCATCATATGAGTGCCTGCTTGTCGATAATAATAATAATTTTATTTCATGGCAATCTCTAAAAACTAATATAAATACAACATAGCATGACCAGCATCTAAAGGGTGTTTGAGGAACTTGATCGTTCCGTATACTTTTAGCTAACGTTAGAAAATCATATGCCTGATGTTTAACTCATTTAACTGGGTGATTTCTACACTGTTCACCTGATTTCGATGTAAACCCTACTGAAATAAACACGACACACATGCTGGTTTATGGTGGTCTGGTGCTGGTTTTGATGGTCACTGCAGCATAGTCATGGTGCTTGACCAGAAAAACAGCATCACACAACATATGCTGGTTTTGGTGGGAATCATCTTATCGACTTCCATTGCTGCTGCCCAGCCTATCAGACAACATATCATCGCTGTCCAATGAAAAACATGTATCTGCATTTTTGTCGATTTTGAGTTTTCTACATCATTTGAACATGCCAGTGTTAGTTTACATTGTGTGAGAATTTCATGATGAATGGACCAATAGAAGTGCTCCAAAATAGCTTGGGAAAAAAAAAACTGGTTCCATTGACTTACATGGAAAATAAAGTATGTTTTTGGTCTCTCCTGTAAAGTTGCAATTTTGAAGATACTTGTTTTTTATTGGACAGCGAGGATATGCTAGTTTTGCTGGTGGCTTTTCTGGTGGAGAATGTCCTCAAATTAAAGCTAAAAATGTACACTTTGAGCCCATAATGATGATTTACTTTTAACTCCAATATGCTTCGATAGACAGTTCAAATAATAACTTTGTCAATGTCTAAATGTTTATGCACCTAACTGTATAAGCAGTTGTATGCAAATAACCCACATCCGCCTTGTGATTGGTGAGGACTCTGTTCAGGCACGCTTGACCCACGAATAGGACTTCCCAGTTTTGATCTAAATCTAAGCAGACATTGGTCTTCTCTTCTGCAGCTATGGAGGAGTTAGACGGTGATGATGTCAGAGTGTCCTCTAGGGGGCGCTTTGCTGAGAGAGACATTGTTCAGGTAAAGAAAGTTTCTCCTGTACAGTTTTATGAGTCTGTACAACACAGCTTCCTCCATCACCATCAAACTAACGTTCATTCTCCCTCTGTCTCTCGATCGCCAGTTCGTTCCGTTCCGGGACTACATCGACCGCTCTGGTAACCAGGTCCTGAGCATGGCTCGACTAGCTAAAGACGTTCTGGCGGAGATCCCTGACCAGCTACTGTCCTTCATGAAGAGCAAAGAAATCGACCCTCGCCCCGCACCCCCTGCCTCAGGCACACCCGGCAAGCCCCCTCTCAACTCACGCATATGAGAGGGAAGACTGCAGAATGAAGCAGAAGGAAGGACTGGTGTTTTAACGGGCTGCATAAATAAACTGGTGACTGGCCCCCCCCCATACTGTCAATGTAATATATACTGGTGATTGACCACCTGACTGCTGACAGCACTTACACAGAATTTCACTCAGAAGAACACATTTCCTTACAAACATCTGTACTCATTAAGCTCCATTCTAAAAAGAGAAAAAAAGAAAACACTACAGAAAAGGTAGCAGATGCTCTGCCCACATGTTAGCATTGCTAAATGCCTTGGAACATCACAAACAAGACAACTTCCTGACCAAAAAAAAAAAATTACTTTAAAGGAAACACCTGGTCCTGGGGTAAAGCAGGAGGTGAGAGAGGAAGAACAGAGGAAGGAGAATGAAGAAATTACAACCCTGACAGACAAATACAGAGAAAGAGAGCTTTAAATGGTGAAGAACTGAGCAAGCAGAATGAAGGAGAATAGAAAGGTTGGAGAGAAAGAAAGAGAGCTTTAAATGGAGATCAACTGAGTGAGGAGAAGAATATAAAGGTTGGAGAGAAAGACAGCTTTAAATGGTGAAGAACTGAGCAAGCAGAATGAAGAAGAATAGAAAGGATGGAGAGAGACAAAGAGAGCTTTAAATGGAGAACAACTGCGTAAGCAGAATGAGGAAGAATAGAAAGGTTGGAGAGAGAAAGAGCTTTAAATGGTGAAGAACTGAGTGAGGAGAGGAAAATAAGAAAGGTTGGAGAGAGAAAGTGAGCTTTAAATGGTGAAGAACTGAGTGAGAAGAAGAATAGAAAGGTTGGAGAGAGAAAGAGAGCTTTAAATGGTGAAGAACTGAGTGAGAAGAAGAATAGAAAGGTTGGAGAGAGAGAAAGATCTTTAAATGGTGGAGAACTGAGTGAGGAGAAGAAGAATAGAAAGGTTGGAGAGAGAAAGAGAGCTTTAAATGGTGGAGAACTGAGTGAGGAAAAGAAGAATAGAAAGGTTGGAGAGAGAGAAAGATCTTTAAATGGTGGAGAACTGAGTGAGGAGAAGAAGAATAGAAAGGTTGGAGAGAGAGAAAGATCTTTAAATGGTGGAGAACTGAGTGAGGAGAAGAAGAATAGAAAGGTTGGAGAGAGAAAGAGAGCTTTTAATGGTGAAGAACTGAGCAAGCAGAATGAAGAAGAATAAAAAGGTTGGAGAGAGAATGAGAGCTTTAAATGGTGGAGAACTGAGTGAGGAGAAGAAGAATAGAAAGGTTGGAGAGAGAATGAGAGCTTCAAATGGTGAAGAACTGAGTGAGGAGAATGAAGAAGAATAGAAAGGTTGGAGAGAGAAAGAAAGCTTTAAATGGTGAATAACTGAGTGAGAAGAAGAAGAGTAAAAAGGTTGGAGAGAGAAAGAAAGCTTTAAATGGTGGAGAACTGAGTGAGGAGAATGAAGAAGAATAGAAAGGTTGGAGAGAGAAAGAGAGCTTCAAATGGTGAAGAACTGAGTGAGGAGAATGAAGAAGAATAGAAAGGTTGGAGAGAGAAAGAGAGCTTCAAATGGTGAAGAACTGAGTGAGGAGAAAAATAGAAAGGTTGGAGAGAGAAAGTGAGCTTTAAATGGTGAAGAACTGAGTGAGAAGAAGAATAGAAAGGTTGGAGAGAGAAAAAGAGAACTTTAAATGGTGAAGAACTGAGTGAGGAGAAGAAGAATAGAAAGGTTGGAGAGGGAAAGAGAGCTTCAAATGGTAAAGAAGTGAGTGAGGAGAAGAATAGAAAGGTTGGAGAGAGAAAGAGAGCTTTAAACGGTGAAGAACTGAGTGAGGAGAATGAACAAGAAGGGAGAAGTTAGAGAGACTGAGATGAAGAGCTATAGAATGGTAGAGAAGAAAGAAGATGGGGAGAGTACGAGAGAGAAAATGAGAATGAGTGCCTGTGGCTGGGGTGAAAGGGCAGATGAGCTCATCTACTCTCCCACATGTCAATGACCCGAGCATGCAAGGGTCTCCGCTGCACTCTGCTGAAACTGCAAGACTCCAGCTAAATAACCTGTACACTGCTTTTATGAACCCAAGGAGAGACAGTGGCCAAGAGAACTATGAACACCTGCTGCACCACATCTGCCACCAAAGAACTCTCTGAAGACCTGCTAACTGAACGCACTGAGTATATAGTATGTGTCTGGAATGAACCAGTAAAACTCTGTAGTCATGAACTTTCAAAATCTTTTTCAAAAGAACTTTTCAAATGATCTGCACAATGATACGACCTAACTTTGAGAGACTTCTGCCTTGCTGTTCAGGGGACATCTGTGAAGAGCTTACAGTGTCTTTTGTAATATGTTCTGAAATGTTTGAATGTATTTGCTCATTTATCATTGGTTGATACCTGTCTGTGGCAGTGTTGAATAACTGCGAGAGTTTTGTTGGCTGAGGGTGAGAGAGAGAGAGAGAGAGAGAGAGAGATGGAAGAACATATCAGGAGGTTACATGCCTTCCACAAAGCAGTGGTAAATCCTACAGCATTCCACCTGATCCGCAAACTGCATTCTTCTTTATTTAAGCAATTCGGTTTTATCCCTGTGGCTTCTTCTCTGTATGGTTACAGCCACAAATCTCTAGACCAGATCCAGATATTGAATCCAGTTTCTGATAAATGGATTTGAATTTTGATTTGAGCTGGCTTGAGCTCCACAAGCCTGTGAAAAACCTCTGAGGTGATCAAATCCACCTGAGATACATAATCCAGCATCATTTGAAAGCACAACACGTTTGGAGGAGAACACTAACTGCCAATTCTGATGTCAGTTAATAGACACCTGCGCTGGTGAACGTCACCGTGATTGGAGTGATGGGAATAGAGAATGGATAAAGACTTCACGTATGACTTAACATAACATAACAAAGAATCTCCTAGAACTTGTAAGCAGAATGATAAAAGCTATCCACCAGTTCTATTGGTGGCTTGTGTTTTCCAATGGTGTAAAGCAGTGATCATCAATCCTGATTCTACCCTCCTGTAGACCCTAATCAACCCTATCAGAACCATGTAGGTGCTACATTCAGACCTAAGTGATTAGCCGAAGGAGATTTGTTGGGTTGGGTGAAATCTGCAGGAAAGCAGATCTCCAGGAGAAGTCTTGGTGAACACTGGTGTGAGGAAAAAACAAAAAATGCGACAGTGACGATACACCGTACCTAAACCTTTACACTTCTTCAGTGATCGCATTTCTGTTCTGTCCTCGCTGTCGGCCTGTTCTGTCTTGTGCTGTTATGCGCCTCCTTCATCATCCTCTTCATCTTCAGCTCCTTGCTTGCTCTGATGCTGTCTGATACTGTTACCCTCCAGTTTTGGAATAGATTGCTGGCTCCTTTCTTCCTTTCAAGCATAACCTGTGAGGCTTTAACAAGCTTTACTGGTTGAATAATGCATTCTAGCGCTGGCCCTGGAGGATCCCATCTGTTTTTCAGAGCCAGCAGTGCTGCCTGTTTAGAGTCAGGAGTGACCACCGTAACGTGCATCACAAAAGAGCACACTTGGGCCAAAAACGCAACATAGCAGGTCTAGACTGCAAGGGCACCTTCAGACTTTGTTTCTTTTTGTGGAGATAAAAAAAAAAACCTGCGAGAGTGGAGGGAGGGGTGTGGAGAGAAAGAGCGCACCCACTTCATCACAATTGGCACTTCAAAATGTAGCACAGGGCCATTATGGTCATTTGGAGGGAGACGGAATGCGCCTGTTTTCCTTTGCAAATGAATGCAAAGTTATTCTTCTGCTTCTTCACGCTGATATCACACTGACTCCTGTTCTAGTTGCGGCTGATGCCTTCGTGCCCCAAATCTGTTGGCTGTTTTGTTCCGTCTTTGGCGGCCAATGGTGTTTTGGCCCAAGGTGTCAGTCTTTTCTATTGAGGTTTCTCTCTGGAGTATTTTTCTGTGTTTCTGAAGTCATTTGCATGAACGTTAATGAAACGGTAACGGATGTTATTCTTTATTAACACCTCTTCCTACTCATGAGTCCCGCTCAGAGTCCCTCTCAGTGTATCACTCCCCTCTACTTCTTCTTCTTCTTCTCCCTTCCTCTCTCTCTCTCCTCACTTTTAATTAAATGTGGGCAAATTGGGAAAACTTCAGCTGTGTTTTGGGTTAAGGTTCATTAACTGCATTTATTTGAGGACCTCTATTAGCGCTGAACTTAACTGGCTAATTCCTCTGTGGTACAAAACCCCTTATGATTTGCATTTGTAAACAAAAGAAATATCGGAATGAATGATGAGTATATGGATATGTGTGTATGTGTGTGTGTGTGTGTGTGTGTGTGTATGAGTTTGTAGCTGTTCTCTTTTACATGTTCCAGTTTATGATATTGCATGAAATCAATGGGGGATCATTCAGTGCTGGTTGTCGTTTCAGTCTGACACATATGTTTATATATCTATATCTAACCAACTGTGTCGGTTTTCTATGACAGTAGATTGTTTATGTATATTTTTGTCCATGATTTTTTTTCCCCGTTGTGTACAGTATATTCTGTGCAACTGCAGAATATTGTAGAATATGGCACAAAGTACAATGTAGCTTGCTGCAAATAGACATTATATTTCTATTGGTACTTTAGATCACAGATGAGACCGTTGATGTTTCATTTGCAAAACTTATAGCTTTAGCATGCAGCATAGCTGACGCTGAAACACGCAGAGTAGATATTTACATTTGTATTGCACATATTTTTACATTTTGCATGACTGTGTCCTCAAATATGTATAATACAGTGGTTATTGTTCGGTTTGTGAACCCTGTCGGCTCATATAATCCACCTTGCACACAACCGCATTCCCAAATGTGATACCGTACAAGATATGAACACTTGTTTTCTCTCTTCCGCCTCCTCTTCTTCTTCTTTTGTCACAGAGCATGTTCTATCTTGCAGTGTTCCAACTGTATCACAGCGAAACACAAATATTCAAAAGAAAGCATAAAGATTTCAATGTCTATTTGTCCCTTCACTATTGTCATTATTCTGAATTATCTTAAAGGCTTGAGTGCACAGTGACTGGACATGTTAAGAGTAGTGGTAACAAGAATAGTAATACTGTCAAAGCCCACTCTGTCCAAAACTACACTGCATCTCCAGACAGCCCTTATAAATATTGAACTCAAGCTCGTTTAAAGGCTAACCATTGCTGACATGTTTAACTGTGCACTCACACTCCTTAGAAACGCATTTTCAATAGAATTGGATGCTCTGAAGCAGCTGCAGATGAGCCTTAGGTCACCATGCCTAATGCCAAGCACTAGCTAAAGAGCCACAAATCCTCCCAGTGTTAGACAGTAGAAGTGAACCTCTGAGTTTGGAGGAGTGATGGAGCTAATAATCACAGAAATGTTCCAACAGCCAATTCTAAGAGGAGTAGAGCCTGTTACTGCAGTAATGTGGCAGCAAACGTACTACTAATAGCCTTGATTTCAAACTTTTGGGCATATAAAGTCTCCCAGACCCAGATTAAACCTAAACCTAAAGTGAACACAATTTCTGAGGATGATTCACCATTGCACCAAATTTTAATCCAAGACGAAGTATTATTAATGTATAGGGAATATTTTATCAGCTCCATTTACCTTAGAGGTGTACTTTGCTGTTCTTCAATTACAGACTGTAGTCTTTCTCTGCATACTTTGTTATCCCACCTTTACCCTGTTCAGGACCCCTAGAGAGCAGTTATTATTTAGGTGTATCTTTCTCAGCACTGCAGTGACACTGACATATTGGTGGTGTGTAAGTGTGTGCTGAGAGTGGATCAGACACAGTGGCTGCTGCAGTTTGTAACACTGTCCACTCACTGTCCACTCTATTAGACACTCCTGCTGAGCAGTGTTTGTTGGCCATCCTCTGGTCCTTCTTCAGTGGTCACAAAATACTCTCCAGAGGACGCTGTTGGCTGGATAGTTTTGGTTGGTGGTCTATTCTTAGTCTAGCAGTGACAAGTGTAATTCCAGCAGCACTGCTGTATCTGATATACTCATACCAGCACAACACACACTAACACAATCACCACCACATCAGTGTCACTGCAGTGCAGAGAATGATCCACCACCCAAACAGTACATGCTCTGTTGTGGTCCCTGACCTCTAAAGAACAGGGTAAACGGGGACTAACAAAGAGTACAGATGAACCTCAGTCTGTAATTATAGAACTACAAGTACAGCTATATGGTAAACGGAGCTAATAAAACAGACAATAAGTGTAGATTCAAGGAGGTGTACAAAGTGCCTATATAATTGATGATATTATACATTAGGGTGGTTGTATGTATGTACAGTTAAATCAGTTGTTTTGTCCTATTTATAGTTCTATTTCTACAAAAGTGCTTCCCAACTAAAATTGTTAGTAAGAAATAGGAGTAACAGTACTCTACAGTGGAACTTAACGAGAAGAAAGAAACTTTTGGGATTATCTGACTCATGACATAAGGGCTTTAAAGAGGAATGCCGCTGATTTTTCTGGTTACCATGTCAATAAAATCATTCAGAATGATTTGATGTTAATTGCTAAGTGAAAACTGTCCACAGTGGTGGTGATAGAAGCAGATGTTCGATACATTTAACACCTCTAAAAGCTCCCTCACTGAAAGATATTACATTAAAAGGTCATGGATGCATTGCCTTGTCTATTAATCTATTCATGGTGCAGGGATACATAGACACTGTTCTACGGAAGACCCTCACAAAAAAAATTGCCACCACTGTCGCTACATATAAAAAACTCAAAAACACATGGAAGGTTCACTGATGGTTTTGAGTAGTCAATAAAATGGCTGTATTTGTGTTGTAGACTTCATAACTCCTGGTTCTCATCCCCACCACTGTGAAGACATTAAAGTCTGTACATGATCTGAGTGAATTTACTCTTAATCACTAAATTATTCAGAAATATGGAAATATCTATGGAATTCCCCTTTCACCACACCCAGTTTTCCTCATTGGAAATAAAGATTTGCACTTCGAAAGGACAGTCATGTAACTTTCCTACATACACTGCCTACTTAATTGCCCTGTTTGTGTTCTCTTTTCTAAACTGCACTGAGCATATTTTAACTACACAGAACCATATAAATTCAGGTCATCATCTATTAATGTGACCACGTTTTTGATAGTTAGGCACTTCTAAGTTAAAAGACGTTGCTGTTTTTTGAAAATAACTGTGTAAAATGATCAGTTGTCGTAGAGCGCCATCTAGTGGCTCGCAGAGGGATTTCAAGTCATAGCACTCCCAGATTTGCCAAAAAAATATTTGGTAGGGAAAAAACTGGGCATGTTTTACAATGTACGTGCAAAATAGCGCTTCGGGTAAATACAGAGTACATCTAAGTGGTTTGCGCTCTTGTTTGAACACCAGTGTTTAATTCGGCCCAGCGTTTTACTTGGTGCTTCTCCAGTTCCGGAACGTGAGCGCCGCCAGCTCCTCGGCGCAGCGGCTCCGCTGGCTCTTATTACACATCCGCGTAGGGCGGGCCTTTATGTGTCGCTGCTACAGGGACACCAAGATGGAAATCCAGGGGCTTACTGATGCCCAAAACACTCACTACCAACATGGCGCCCCGCGTAAGTCAGGTTCATCTCCGCTGGGAACGACGACGGGGACTATTTCTAGCTGCGTTTCAAAGCCGGACCGCTCGGCCTCGCACGGACATCAAAGCGACAGCAACAACAACAGACGGCCGGGCTCCTCTCCGCCTCGCCTACTGGCGCAAAATGGCAGCAGCGGCCCTCCTCGCCTGCGCCTCCACCACCACGGACACGACGACAGCACGGACGCGGTGTCGCGGCCGCCGACTCGGGAGGCTCTTCGAGCGGCCAGCGTTGAGCTATGTAACCTGAGCGAGCTGAAGGAAAAGGAGTACGGGGATTTAGAGCTGCCCGCTGACTTCGTGAGGGCCGAGCTGAAGTACGGCGAGGAGAGCGAGGAGGACGGCGTGCTGCAAATGGCGCTGCCTCTCTTCGAGGGGGAGGACGGATATGGAGAACAGAGGCAGCTGTTGGCTGAGGACTTGGAGCAGCAGCAGCAGCAGCAGGACACGAACTGTAACGTTAACGTTACCTCATCGCCGCCCAGAGCCACCGACAGCTCTGCTAGCGACAGCGCGGCGGGCTCTTCCGGCGGCAAAAGCTGTGAGGAGTTCTACGTTGTTTTCAACATCGTGCAGGAAGAAAATGGCCTCGACAAAGAGCGACGGACGCGCTCCGGTAAAGTGAACGAGAAGAAAGCGACAGAACCTTCCAAACCCACGTATGAACAGCAAGCTTCGGTTTTTACGGAAACAGCCGAGAGCCGCAAGGCGAAGCCCTCGTCCGAGTGTGTCTTCGGTAGCTTGGTTAGCCACTCGGAGCTCGCGGCGGGGAGCGCTGCGCTAGCCGGGGGAAGCGGTGCCGTGGCCGGGGAGAAGCGAGGGCTGTTCGAGGCCGACATGGTGCTTTCAGACGGCGGCGCTGAGGGCGAGTGTAGCGTTAGTGAAAAGCTGCCCGATGTGGTCATGATGAACTGCGGTCATTTAGGGCCGACGGACCAGGCCGGGTGTAAAACCAGCGCAGCCGGGGAGTCGGGGAGCGCTGCGAGTAGCGCAGTCACGGACGCAGGTAAAAGTCCTGAGTACGCGGCGGTGGCGGACTTTGCCAGGCTCGCTCCCGGCGAAAACGGCGACGCGCACGACTCGTTCTCGGGCACCATCACGATCAACAACCAGAGCATCATTTTGACCATCGAGAACGGGGTACTGACTCTGGCCGCGCCGCCCGAGGGTTATACATACAAAGAGGATGGTATGATCAGCTTGAAGGAGCATCTGGGCATGAAAGAACACGAAGACATCGTTTTGCTCAACTACGACGGTGGGACCAAGTCTATCGGGAAGATTAACAACGTTACGGTGACCGATCGGGACGAGCGGAGCGCCGGACAGGAGGCCAGTGACTCAGAGTTGACCCTGGCCGAGGAGAGACCGCTCTCCGAGCTGGCCGGTTCTGCTCTGGACTCCTGCCCCTCTGTTAAACAGGAGGAGGGGGCTTTGTGTGCTGTCGACGAGGCCAATGCCTTGGATCACGGTTCGAAAGGCGCACCTGTGGGTAAGGCTCGGCTTTATGACCAAATTGCAATGTATTTTTTTTATTATTTGATAATTGTCCTTCTCCTCAACCCCAATATGAAGCTCACTTTTTCTTTTTTGCTTGGCTGATCAATCAATTACTTTAAAGATAGGGAATGCAATCATAGAAGGCCCCATGACATGATATTACTGTGATTAAAAATAAAATCAAAATTATATATAGCCTCCTGAGAGAATTTCAGTAATTTATCTACTAGATAGAAAAAACGTCACTGTTTTTTTCTTTCAAAAACATTTAAAATAAATTTTTATGGAATGTCATTTACAGTGGACAACAGGACACTGTTGATGACATATTTCTTGTTTCCTGTTCTGCATCAGTCCAAAAGCCCTTCTACAACATCAGCACCAACTCAATCATAGAAAATAATGTAAATGAAAACTGAATAAACAAACATTGTTTACTTTTTTATACCATTTCCACTTTTGGCAGTATAAGAAATATTTCAAATGCACTGTTTATTTACATAAATAGCAACAAATAATAACCCATTCCAAAAGGTTACCATTACTTTGATTCAAATAAAAAATGTTTTAATTTTTTTAGTCACACTAGCTAAAGCTTATCACTCCAAACCTCCAAAGTTTCACAATTTGCACAGGTGGTACCCAACTTCTCTTATGGTACATATCATTTTAATGTTCTATTTTTAAAATGTACAATTATGTAACACTTTATAATAAACTAGGCATAAAATAAATCAGTAATTAATTTACATGTTTACAGAGCTTACATTATCTCTGCCTCAGTCAAATTCCTGTCACCTGTGACAATTTCATATTAAACCAGGTTAAACAAGTCCCAGTGTCCACTATGAAGGACATCAAAAAAAAGTATGGTGTTATGTAGTTAAACATTTGTGCATGACAATAAAAAATGCTTTGAGAACTGACTACAACAGTTTTATACCTAAAACATATCAATTATAGGCTTTAGAAACATAACAAATAACAAAAAAATATTATTTGACAGCTTACCTCTCTTGCTCCCATAAAATGTGGTTACTGAGAGGCAGCCATACTTAAAATGGCAGAACTTCTGTTGTGAATGACACACCCCAACACATGGTACATCATTGGAAAGGCCAGGATGTCCTCTACATGGCACAACAGGCAATGTACCTTATTTAGTTTTTGAAATATCATTTGGAGACTCACGTCCCCTCCAGAGGACAATAACATATACATCCCTATTTAATTATAGCCAAATCACACCAATCTCTTGAGCCGGTTCCCGTTCGTGTTGGCCCACTCTTCCATTAACATTGTGCTTTTCTGTTCTGGTAAAACATTCCCACATTCCAGAATGAGAACTTGTATATGACTGGTTAAACAGATAGAAAAGCATACTGGGACATTTTGTTTGACCTGCAGAGCAACCAGATCTCAGTCCTGCTTCTCAGCCTGGAACAGCAGGTACATGCAGTCTCTGGCTGAATTGTGCTTTCACATGTGTTTGTGAAGGAGAGAGCTAGAATAAGACTGGTGTAATCCTTAACTCACATAATAGGCTCTGTTATTAAGGCAAGGTGCTCTGTAATGTGGGCTTGGAGAGATGCACACAACACATTTCTGTCTGAGATTTAATCATACGCATGCACATTTATCAAGATACTTGATATTAATAATTGTCTTTTAATCCCCAGGCCTACCTGTCGGATGTGAGGACGAGATGCAGCCCATGAGCCTCGGGGGGCCGACGGGCATGGCCAAGAAAGGCACCTTAGTAACGTACCGCTGTCCCCACTCTGGTTGTCCTGAGGCTTTTGACAGTCGTCAGAAGCTCAAGATGCACCTTGTATTCCATACAGAAGACCAGCGGCCCTTCAAGTGCACGGTGGAGGGCTGTGGCTGGTCCTTCACCACGTCGTATAAACTGAAACGGCACTTGCAGTCGCATGACAAGGTGCGGCCGTATAAATGTGAGTGGGAGAACTGCGGCCGGCGCTTCACCACTGTTTACAACCTCAAGGCCCACGTTAAAGCGCATGACCAGGAGGACGCCTTTGTGTGCGAGATTTGCAGCGAGAGGTTCCGCAGCGCTACACGACTCGCCAATCATCAGAGGACGCACTTTGAACCTGAGAGGCCACACAAGTGTGAATTCCCAGGTCAGCAAAAAAGAGAGTTCAATTAATTTTAAGTCAATCAGATAATTTTACATTTCTGTTTCTTGGCCTTGTTTGCCCACGTCACAGGACTGCTGTCCAACATTCTGTCTCTGAGTCTGTCGTCGTTTTTTATGCTGCAGCAAAACAAAAGTTGCCCTGTTTCTCTTTAAATCATACATGTATGTGAATTTGTTCTGTTTCCCAGGGTGTGAGAAGGCCTTCATCACCTTCAGTGCCCTGTTTTCCCACAACCGAACTCACTTTAGAGAGACCGGCCAGTACACGTGTACATATCCAGGCTGTGACAAGCGCTACGACAAAGCCTGCCGCCTTAAAATCCACCTCCGTAGTCATACAGGTAAACACGCAACCTTATAAACCCACAGCTGCAATCTTTTAATCAATTAACTGATCACCTTCCATCCCTTGGTCCCTCTTTCAGGTGAGAGGCCATTTGTGTGTGACTCGGAGTCCTGTGGGTGGACTTTCACTAGCATGTCAAAGCTGTTGCGACATAAAAGGTGAGATGACAACACTAAGAATAAAAATTCTCAGTTATTTATTTTTTTTAATTTATTTTTGTGTGTATCACATGTTTTCATACCACCTTTGTTACACCATTCCAGGAAGCATGATGATGACCGGCGGTTCATGTGTCCAGAGGAGGGGTGCGGAAAGTCCTTCACTCGTGCAGAACACCTGAAAGGCCACAGTATCACACACCTGGGCACCAAACCATTCGAGTGTAGAGTAGAAGGTTGGCATCATAAACTGTATTTCACTTGCCAGTCTCATGTTTTGTTTTCAATACTGAGCTTTGTCATCCCGTGTGTATTGGTCAACAGCGTTACAGATGTTCTGTGGTAAAATATATAATTTCAACATATGTCTGTCTGAATGGTCCTATTAAACATGTTTTAGGCAAACATTATTGTTCTGATTGAAGGAGTTGCTTGCCTCAATGAAGTCATATATGAAAAGTAATAATTCATGATCGTTCCTTAATGTGTATGTGTTTCTGTCTGCAGGTTGTAATGCTAAGTTCTCAGCGCGTAGCAGCCTTTACATCCACTCTAAGAAACACAGACAGGATGGGGTGTGTCTGAGGAGCAGATGTCCTGTGGCTGGATGCACCAAGCACTTCTCATCCCGCAGCAGCCTCAAGAGCCATATGCTTAAACATCACAACCTTAGTCCAGGTACCCACACACAGTTTGTTTCTTTTCATACTTGTTTTATTTGATATTTCAGAATTGTTTTTGAAGCTTGTAAAGCTATTATATGAATATTAGTGTCCATGTATATGTCATGTGTCTGTGACCTCATATTCCCCTCCAGACGTATTGAGTCAGTTGGAGAGCACAGCCACCCTGACGCCCAGCTGTGAACTCACCAGTGCTGCTCAGACTGCTACTGCCCCAGGCTCTGTTGGAGCAGAGCTCAGCAGCCTAGACCTATCCTCCCTGTTCTCCAGCGTGCCCTCAGGAGCCTCAGCAGCCCCTGCCGGCCCCTCAGCCCCCTCAGGCCCTGCCTCTTTCACCATGGACATGTCATTGGTCAGCGCCGGCATCCTGACCATAGATCCTGCTTCAGTTGGATCCACTCTCGGTGGGGCCAAAACCGTGGACCCTCTTATATTGGCAGCAGGGCCAGACATGGGGACACATGTTCTGGATGCCGGCTTGGGACCCGGGGCAGCTGGAGGTGTCCTGCAGCAGGCAGCGCTGCATTTGGACGACGTGCAGACAGTGAACCCCGAGGCACTAGGAGCATTAACAGCCCTGGCTATCCAAAGCACTTCAACAGCAGAGCAGCTGCAAGCCCTGAGCTCCTCCAGCGCTCTAACAGCAGAGTCCCCTTCCTCTTCTCTTACCCCATCACTCGCTCCCTCACTCACGTCCTCATTGTCTTCATCCCTCGCACCCTCACTTGCCTCTTCTCTTGTTCCCTCACTTGCATCCTCCACTGCGCTGGCGGGACCCTCAGTACCAGAACTGCTGTCTCCCCAGCCTAAAACAGATATTGGGGGCAGCGAGGCAGCTGTTGGACCTTTACTGAGTGGGGTGGAGGTCCTGGCTCAGCCGGAAAACGGCAAAGGCATAAGTCAGTTTGTGTTTCCCAGCCACGGTGCATCCTATGGTGGGCAGAAAGAGACCGAGCTGCCCTCAGTCACCACTTGTTCCTTTATGGTGAGTGTGAAGGATGTGCGTTTGTTTTGTGGTGCACTTGGATGGTCTGTGTAAACTCACACGTTCTGGAGTCCAAAAGAAGTTGCTCTATAACAGCCAACGAAGGTTAATATACAAGTAAACTCAATTCCATGTTAAAGCCTTAGTCTTATTTTATTGTTGATACAGACTAGAAAAAATATTGATTAGAAGCTGCCTGATTTTATGCATTGTGCTGATGTGTTAATCAGTTGTAGTCCAAACAAATGTGCATCAGATAGCAACATAAGTCATCTTGCTTGTCCAAAGAACCAAAATTTACAACGCAACACAGCACGCTGATATAAAAACCAAACAAACGTGATTAAATATAAAGGTTAATAATAAATTGCTTCCTTTTCCCATGTATCAGTTTTTTTGACAGTTCAGCTCACTCTCGCGAGTTGTTTTTTTTAAACCTGTCATGTCTGGAATGGTAGTCTGAATGCACTGATGTACCAAACATATTTGCTTTCACAAGAACAGCTCCATAGGTTCCTATAGCCTATTCTTGTTAATGTTTGTATTTTTATTTAATTTATTTATTTAGCCAGGCCTGACAGGCAATAAAAGAGAGAGAACAAAGAAAAGAAAAAAGTAGCAAGCAAGCAAGTAAGAAAGAAAGAAATAATAATATTAATAAACAACTAAATAAACAAACAAACAAATGAAAGAAATGAGAGAAAAGAAAAAAAATTATATATATATATTTATATATACATGCACACACACACACACACACACACACACAATTCTATTATTTGCAGCAGTGTGTGTATGTGCCTCTGTCATGGAATGTATTCAATAATGAGGGCAAGAAACCGCAACCATGCCCCCGTGATCCAGAGGCAGGTAGGAAAGGACCCAGGGCACTCACTCTCACAAGTTGACAAAGACCATCTTTGTGACACAAAAATAAGAAATGAATGGCATATTACATTCACTTTTTCAGAGATGTTTTACTAGGTAGCTGACCAACAGGCCAGCAAATGTTTTTTCAGAGTTGTGTTTAATTGTAGCAGTCACTGTGAATGAGAATTAGTGGACGAGTGTTTTTTTTTTTTTCCATGTAGGAGAGCAGTGGTTCTGCACGCACAGATTACAGAGCTATCCAGCTGGCGAAGAGGAGGAAGCAGAAAGGCCCTGCTGGCAGTGCAGGTACCTCAGGGGCCACCGTGAAGAAGGCTAAAGGGGGCAAGGCTTCCAGTGCTACAGGAGCTTTGGCTTCAACAAGTGCCCGTTTTGGAGAAGTAGCTGCATCAACCACTGGGGGCCTCACTATCCGGGACCCGGTGACTGGAGCCCAGTATGTTCAAATTCAGCTGCTGCAGGTGAGAGGAGTCAGGAGCATTTTCATTGACTGGAACCTGCGGTCAGTCACAGTGTCTCATGCTGATTTGTTTATACGCATGTTGTAGGATGACCCTGCCACTGATGGAGACTTGGCTTTCCAGCTCAGCTCACAGACGTCAAGTTCTCATTCCCAGCTTACAGTCGACTTGCCAGTCAACATCCTACAGGTTCGGCCCTTCTCTTCTATTTAAAAGGCCCATGTTCATGTTATACACAGCATTTCTGTTCTCATTGTCTGCTCAACACCTCTGCACAACACCTCATTCAAACAGCAGACCTACCTGAAACACTGCCTATAACTGTGTGAATGGACAGGGCTGAACGTGTGTGTGTGTGTGTGTGTGAGAGAGAGTGAGAACCCTTGTGTTTTGTTTTGTTTTGTTTTGTTTTTTTTACAAAAAAAGCTTGAGTCGTTTGTTCATTAGCACAGCATTGCACACTGGGCTTATATAAAATGGTATAGGTTTTTTGGTATTGGTTCATTTTTTGGAATTCAGTATTTGTATTGATGCATCCCTGATAGGGCTGGGGTGACATGTCTACATAATGGATTATGAAATTATGTCGATGAGCTTAACGCTTCTGAGCTTCCCATCCACAGCTCAGGGTAATCAATTCCACAGCCCCTTGAGTTCTTTTGACAACAAATTACTACACACATTAGTG
The DNA here is from genome assembly GCA_021613375.1 of Megaleporinus macrocephalus. Taxonomy (NCBI): domain Eukaryota; kingdom Metazoa; phylum Chordata; class Actinopteri; order Characiformes; family Anostomidae; genus Megaleporinus; species Megaleporinus macrocephalus. The sequence continues at coordinate 15,748,632 of CM038704.1, forward strand.
TAATATAAAAAATAGTTGTTAGATTAATTGATTAATAAAAAACAAAAACAGTTGTTAGATGAAAGAAATGAATCCTTAGGTGCTGCCCTAATCCCTGACTGCGTCAAGCAATTCCACATTAAGCCCTTTATTACTTGAAGCTCATTAAGAGAATGCGAGAAGAGTGTGCGAAGCAGTAATCAAAGCAAAAGATGGCTACTTTGAAGAACCTAGAATATAAGACATATTTTCAGTTGATTCACACTTTTTTGTTACGTATATAATTCCATGTGTTAATTCATAGTTTTGATGCCTTCAGTGTGAATTCACAAATTTCATAGTCATAAAAATAAAGAAAACTCTTTGAATGAGAAGGTGTGTCCAAACTTTTGGTCTGTACTGCATATAATATATATATATATATATATATATATATATATATATATATATATATATTAATTTTTATTTTTTTATTTTTATTTTTTTTTGTATGCTCTGTTTGTACCCTGTATCACTGTATACTCCTGTTCTGTGATTTGCAGTAGCTTGTATTTGACAGCATGAACAGTGCTGAATAAAATGTAAATGTGTTTCTTATCAGGAGCCTTCTGCTATGACCGAGGACGATAACGGATCTGATAACTCTCAGTTCACTGGCAGTACCATCAACCTACAGGACTTGGAGTGACTGCTTGAGTCCGCAGGAGCCAACCTGTTGAACCTAGTGACAGTTCTTTTTCTGTCTCCCTACACCCCCCTCCCCTTCCCTCCATCCTCAAGACATGAAGGCATCTGTTTTCAAGATGTCTTCTCTCTGGGGAGTGATGCTGGATGTGACCCAGGTCAGAGGTGTATTTTAGTAACAGAGACTGGAGCCCTGTTTAAGGGCTGTTTTTAACAGAGCCTGGAAGGTTAGGTCTGTGTTGATGTTTCTAATTAAGTCCCTGCTTTTCGATTTAAAATGACTGATTCAGTGAAGTCAGATTTGAACAGTCTAACTGAGCACAAACATTTTAGCCAAGAATGATTTTTTTGTAAGATGCTGTTATTTCACTAACGCAATGATTTAGGCATACACCCAGTATTAGTGCCAAGAGACCGCCAGTACAGAATCCATAGTTTACCTCACTATATCTCTTGTACCACTATCATCTGCTTCTAATAGTGTACTGTGAGGGGCCAACGTCAACTGTCCTTCTCATCAAGGTATCATAAGCATTTTTATTGTAGTCCTGAGTGCACACTGGTTATTAGGATGCATACATCTCTCACTGTATTTCACAGACATGATAATTAGACATGATAACTGCAGTGGCAGTAAGGACATTACCGCCTGGTACTTCGTGGTGAGGCTACATGTCTTGTGTAGGTACAGTTGTTTTTTGGAACAGCACAGTTAGGTCTGAGGTTTGTTAATGTCTCTGCAGTAAGGAGCCTGCCAAAACGCTCTTTGTAAGTAACACTGTTACTCAGTCTTCTGTATCTTTGCCCTCCCGTCCTAACAAGACAACAACACTTACAGTTATAGCCATGTAAGAACTTTCTTACAGGAATGTTTGTTTATTTTTTATGGCTTTTGTTTTATGTAAAACATGAAGATATGTTTATGTTCTATGTTTTGTGTATGAAATTAAGATTAAATTCCACTCTACTTTTTTATAAAATGTGTAAATTATTTGAGTTGGATTGCGGAAAGTTGGAAACAAGATGAGTGTTTTGAGTATTGTTCATACCTGTTTTTAAGGTGTAAGACTAGGAAGTTTAGAAAAAATGACTCTTCATTTTACGATTAATAATTATTTAGTACAAACATTTTTGCATTTGGCAAAACTATTTAATGCTATACTGTAACATTGCGCCTTGTAAAGCCTAGAGAAGTACAAGTAACTATCGTTCTTAACTTGTGAAAGTCTATTATGACCACAGAAAAAAATAAAAAGGAAAAAAAGTAATAAAAATCAGACAACAGATGTGGTCAATACTAAGCCAGTTATATTTGGTATGTTTTTCAGAGGAGAATCCCGATGGCAGACCACATGTTTCATGTATTATAGAAACTGGCTAAGTCACCTGTACAAAACACACAAACACCTTTGGCCTTACGGTCATTTGCTACACCAAGTGGTCCAAACTGTAGTCTATGTTTATTAGCCATCAAATCAATTGGTGTCCTTTAGAAATCTACATAGAATAAACAAACCGAAAGTTAACACATTCAGCTATATTGAAGTTGCCAGTTTATTGGGTACACTTATCTAGTACTGTGTTGTCTTCATTGGCCTTCAGTATAGCATGAACATGTTTGGCCATAGATTTAGATGCCGTGGCTGCAAATTGGATGGTGTTTTTTTTTTTTTTTCCTTACCTCTTTCCAAGAATGCTTAACATGGTTGAGATAAAAACTCTACGCAGCCCACTGAAAAACCTAACTTTTACTGTCATGTTCTTGGAAGCATTCGGTGATGATGTGTGCCTTGGATGTGGATGAACTACAGACATGAAAGGATGACACCGTTCTTTAGTATCAGGATCCCTCATGTGTGCTAGGACATGGTCAGTTAATATGTGCTGACGATTTTTTGAGGAGATTTTTAGGGCCGACATGAAGTTTTCTGCTGTATTTGAATGCTAAAATGTCACACTAATAAAAAGTGGATGTACAACATTTATGAACATAATTCACTGACTTAACAAGAAAAAACTAAATATTTTAACCCCCCCCCCCCAAAAAAAAAAAAACAAAAAAACAGTATGACCATATTACTGCTGAAAGAGTGCAACATACATCTCTTCATACCCAAAACTAACAAGTTATTAAGAAGTGCATTAAAAATACTTCCACACAGCTGACATGTTTGCTGCAGTTACAAAGAGTGTCTCAATTTACGGCTGGGTTTTTAAAAAAAAAAGGGTTTTCAAGGATGAGGCACTCGGAGAGGGCAAGAGAGATATAGCTGTGATGCTAGAGAGAACTAGAACCAGTGCGCACAATGCACGAGAGAGATGAAAACAGCACGTGCAACGTGATAGACAGAGAACCGCTGATGTGCGGTAATGATTGTTAACACGGCGGCTCTGTTCTGTTCTCTTTACTCCTTCTTTAGTTCCGTTTGGCTCGAGTGCTGGAAGCTGAGTAATAGCTGGGAGACTCTGGCTGCTCCGGAGAGACTCGCTGTGTAACAATAACATGTTAATGTGTGTATTACACTAGAGCAGTTAGCTTTAGCCCCAGAGCTAAGGAGTAAAACATCTGCTCTGGTTCACGTCTACAGCTGAAAACAAGATATATGTAACCGGCTCATTAAAATCCTAACCCGCATCAAAAACGGCAATGTTTGCTACAAATGACTCATTTTCAATTATTTGGTCAAACAGTTCCAGATCTTTCGGCTTGTGGTCCTTCATATGCAGCAACAACACGGGGCTGCCCGCGCACGTGCCTGACTTTACACTGGCGCTGCCAAACACTGATATCGGCCGATGCAGATATATAAAACACTGCCAAATATGGGCCCAATATATCGGTCGATCTCTACTTTGGAAATTACAACAGTTTTACCACCTGACCAGCCATGCGTCATATGGCTTGCTGGAAGGCATATGGCTTTGTGTGAAGGTGTACCTAATAAACTGGCAACTCCAGCGTACTTTAAGGGAAGGTTTGTTTCAGGCCGTATATTGTCGCTGTCCAATGAAAAACATATATCTCCATTTTTGTTGATTTCTATTTTTCTACATCAATTAAATGCAGCAGCTGCCGTTTACACTGTGAGCAAATTTCATAATGAATGGACCAATAGAAATGCTTCAAAATAGCTTGGAAAAAATTCTGGTTCCATTGACTTCCATTGAAAGTGAAGGCCTCTCCTGTAAAGTTGCCATTTTGGAGATACCTGTTTTTCATTGGACGATATGTGTCTGTGGTCATGTCGCTGTACAGAACTTTAGTAAGCAACAGCTTTAAGTGAAGAAGTACATGTGCTCCTCCTTCTCCTTGTCTGCGATGTCATCATGCTGGTTGTTCTTGAGTTTGCGAACAGGAGGCTGAGAGCGAGGCATCAGCTTCCTACCAGACTGCAGAAATACAGGACATAAAATATATCATTATATTTGAACTTTTTCAAACCATTTCTGGTCATATTTTAATTGACATCCCTACATAACTCCTTTTCCCCCTCAGACTGACCGTTTTCTTGATTTCAGCCTGAGCTCTTTCCATAGCTTTCTTCATTCTCTCCTCCTGGTGTTGCTTCTGTAGATAGATCTTCTCATCCCGTAGTCTACAGGAAGACAAAACTATTGAGTAATTGATGCAGAAATGATCTGGTGTTTTGTGAGTTAAAGTGTAAAATCTTTACATTCTTAATGATATAGGCCATTTTCTCCTCAATTCCCAAGCCTGGAGCCATCACAGATTATAGTAGAAGTAGAAGTGTATTAGAAGTGTTGGAGAAATCATGAACTATTTGATTCATTGTTTTCTTGTCTCTGGTGAGAGAGTGATTATTAATTATTTCTGTAGTAAAGTCAAGTTCAAGCCCACATCTAGCATAATGTTCCTTTTGAGGTTATTTCATTCCTTGAAAAGACCTAGACACACTTCAAAGTTCTTTTTTTAAAAAGATGTGGGATCAGACCGACCTGAGCCTCCTCTCTTTCTCTTTGGCTTTCTCTGCAATGGCGAGACGGTCACCAGGAATCATCTCCACGTTCTCCAGCAGCTCTCCCAGCCGGCCCTCGATAGCCATCAGCATCTGGAGAGCGCTGAGGTTGGCCTCACTATCACCTACACAGCTCCGATATACCTCCTCCACCTTTCGGTTCAGAGCGTACAGCGTGTCGTCCTGAGGGGGGGGTAAGGGATGTACATTGCCCAAAAAAAGGATAATCACAATATAACACAGAGACAAGTGAACTTCAAGCACATCAGTCTGTTCAGTTAGGAAGCAAAAGCAACTGTGAATCAATTTCACCAATTTGGTATAAATGCACTGGTGCACTGGAGAGGTACCAGCAAGACAACCCACTAAAAAGAAGGCTTTTGCAAGATGTGTCTAGAAACAATTACTCTTTACTCATCCTTCCTGACGGATTCTTCTCTAGTTTTGTGTTTTGCTGGTGTCCTTGTCACTACTGGTAGCATAAGACGGAACCTGCAGCCCATTCAGGTAGCACAGGTTTTCCAGCTCCTCCAGGATATATCCATACATTTCCCAGCACAGTCTCAAGAGCATGGAAGAGATACCAGGACACGGCCATCACACAAGGAGAGCTGGACAGGGTCGTAGAAGGGCACCAACCCTGCTGCAGGACTGGTATCTGCTCCTCTGTGTGCACGAGGAGCACTGCGAAAGCCCTACAAGATGATGTTGCACTATGATGTTTTTTTTACAGATGAGAGCAGGTTCCTAGTGAGCACACCTGACAGACATGAAAGTGTCTGAAGATGATATTAAGTGCCTGTAATATCATCCAGCATGACTGGTTTGGCAGTGGGTTAGTGATGATCTGGGGAGGCATGTCCTTGGAGGGTCGTTCATGTGATAGCCAGCAGTGTCAGGCTCTGGGTTCCTCCTGGTGCAGGACAATGCCTGGCTTCATGCTGCCAACGTGTGTAGGAAGTTCCTGGATGATGAAGCCATTAATGCCAGTGACTGGCCCTCATGCTCCCCAGACCTGAATCCAACTAAGAACCTCTGGGACATGGCGTATCAGTGCAATCGGAGCTGCCAAGTAGCGCCACAGACTGTCCAGGATGCCCTGATCCAGGTCTGAGAAGGGAACCCCCAGGACACCATCTGCCATCTCATCAGGAGCATGCCCAGACATTGTTGGGGTGTTTACCGGCACGCGGGGCTCCATACATACTATTGAGTCACACTATGTGTTGCTGTGATAAAATTCACGCAGACTGGATCAGCCTTTAACTTCGATTTTCAGTCGGATTTTGTTCAGTACCATTTTTGGTCTTAACAAATTACATAGTGTTAAAAGTGTTGAGTGTGAGTTTAGAGTTTTGCCTTCATTTTTATTGAGCAGTGCATAAAATCAACTTAATAATTGTTGTTTTAACTATCTACCAAGCATAGCGGATATAAAAACTGACTAATGAATATGAGCTCAAATGGCAGCTTTGTTAAAAACAAATTTATAATCATAAGCAAATGTATAATCATAAATTGAATTGTTATTTTTAATACTTTGCACGTGTGGAACCCACAGACATAATGTGTGTGAATAATTACACTGTTTGCTTACTGTTGGTTAATTTTTAATGTTTATTATAAACAAATGAAGCATACTTTAACTATTCTTGAATAGCCCTATAAATAATAACAGTATCCTTATCTTTAATCTATAAATGTCTTTTTGGATGTAACTGAGGTTTATCTTACCTCCTCTGCTTTATACTTTCCAAAGTTGAAGAGTCTGGCTTTGAGTTCTAGTTCTGCAGTTCTCTCTTTCTCTCTCCTAATGGTCTCCGTCATGACATCAATCTGCTGCTTCAGCTGGTTTGCTTCATGCTCCCTATGGGTACATGTAAATATACACATTAATACATACACTGCAGATAGTGTTTTCCTTGCTCTATCACTGCAGTTTTAAATACAGCAAGGCAACAGCTGTGTTAACTAGATGACAAGCTGGGTCTGGAAAAATTGAAAGTCTGTAATACGTGTTGTATGGTTATGTGAGAAGGGCCTTCATTTATAAAGTGTACTTCCACACGCATGTTTGTCTTAAGAAACATTCTCAGCAAACGATTTTAAAAACCAAATGTACTGCATGTAATAGTAAACATTACTTAAACAATCGAGTATGATCAATTAGGAAAATCACAGGTTCTCGTTTTTATTGCCCATTTTCTGGAAATGGGGCTTATAGCAATATATGGCAACATATTTAGCAGTTTACCTATTTTGTCCATACTGTGCAGCTCTGTGCTATACAGCTAATATTCACTTTGAACGCACTAAGATCTATGATGCTCACATGTTCTTGCGAGTCTGTTCCATAGTCTGTCTAAACTCCTCCAGGCCCTCCTCAGTCTCCTGTGAGTTCTGGATCAACGAGAGGTTCTGTTCCTCCAGCTCACTCAGCAGGTCCAAAAGCTGCTGAGGCTCTCTGAAGTATAGCTCCGGTTCTTCCTGCAGGGGGCGCAGTGACAAACATGGATAATTCACATGTAGGTTGTGATTTAATACAAATGAATCTTCAAGGCCTATGTTCATGTTCCAAGTCCCTAAACTGTTTAACTGTTTAATATCTCTCACAGAATGTGAGTCAAACAAACTGCAAGTAGCATTTCTGGTGGAATGAAAAATGCATGGGATTGACCTACTGACCTCGTATTCTGAGCTGTCTGTTTCAGATGCTGAACTACTACAAACAACATAACAGAAACAACAAGCATTTAGTTCATCTCATATCCTCACAGTGCATGGAAGATATTTTGTGTACGTATTTGTGTATCCTACATACATTTTGCCACTCTGAGGAGTTGACTTTACGCTGTATCTGGATGGAGCTCTGCTCTCACGAACCGAGGGTTGCTCTCGAGATCCGACAGAGCTCCTCTTTTCCTTGCCTGCTTGTAAGAACAGGATAATGATCATATCACATCATTTAATCTAAAAGGCAAAATTCGTTAAAAATAAAACATAAAATATGTTCTAAATATTGGACGAAACCTCCCTACTGCCCCCACCTATCTGAGGCTTTCTGTGATAATGAACGCTACACTATATCAAAGGACTATCAAATTAAAATAATCCACAAGGACTGTGCAATATATCACTTTATAATTGTTATTGCAATATTGGTCTGTTCTACTCTGAAGAAGCTGCTGGCTGGAATATGCAACTAAGTTCTACCAAATCACAGCATTTCTGTATTGTGTAATCTAAACATCCTAATCAAATCTCCATAAATCTCCAAAGATCTCACACTTGGGTGACGGTCAACATACGGTCAAGTAATTTTTCATGTCACAGTACAGGACACTATAATAACACTTTCGAATATATGACTAGTAAGGATTTAATATATGCTAGTCCAGCTTTATCCCCCCATCCAATCTGAGTACTATTGAGTATCATACATAGAAAGTACAGCCACACCATTACAGTAAAATGTCTTTATTTTTAATTATAGTTAATATATGGCTCCTGTACAGTTTGTCATAAACTGAGCATTTAAAAGAAGCAAAAGACCAGAGCTAGATGGGGTCTAATAAACTGTTACTCAGCCAACTAAAATATGACTTGATCAGCACTCAGTGGATTGTACCGGGACATCCTTACATTAATGAAATGTAGCAATCAAAATGAAATAGGAGTCTAACAGATTCTCCATGGAAAATACATACGTCTGTCAGACTGGGGGGTCTTCTTCCCTCTGTCTGTCTCTCTGCTCTTAACCTCACTCTCTCTCTTGTCGATGGCAGATGTGGGCTTGGGAGAGCGCCTGTTCTTCTCCCTCTGTTTCTCCTGCCACTCCGGAGGAGAAAGCTTAAACAGAAAGTCTTTGTAGAGCTTGTACTCTTGCAGAGTGTCCTCATACTTAGAGATGTCACTGAGTGAAAGAGGAAAGAATGAATGACCAATTTAATTGAATGGATCTTTGAGTAGCACTGACTGAATAGCCACTGTAGAAGCACTCCACTGAAAGACACGTGAAAGAAGGAGAGTGTATTCTCATACATGTGTATTTCTTAAAGGTTTCACTTGTTTTACTTCTTCCGCCAACGCTGAGGCACTTAATGGGCCCATATCCTACAGTCATAAATTCATATTTACATGACCGTTTTCCAAACTGTCTTTATTTCTTGGTATTAAACAGACTGTTTCTGCTACTTTTGGTTTAGAAAATAATCTCTGTTCCGAATGACTCTCTATTGTGCCTTATTCAACTCAATCATGAATGGGCAGGGCTAAACTGCTGATGGCTAAATAGCTGGATAGGTGTAAATAGTTTTTATAGGCTTTTATTTAAAATAACAAACAAATGAATTAAAAACAGGCTAGGTTTAAAACTTCCAAAGCTTCCATATTGTCACTTTCCAAGGAAAATCATGTATCTCTATTTTTGTTGATTAGAAATACTCCAAAATAACTCTGAAACCTTACTAGTTCCACCGACTTACGTTAAAGTTCACTCCTATAAAGTTGCCATTTGGCGGTACTTGTTGTTTACTGGACAGTGATGATATACAAGTCATATGAAGTGGGGAGTAAGCAATATGTTTAGAAACTTTAGCTATGTTGTATTTTTTAAAAATCAAGGAATATCGATTATATCAGCCTTTCAACATTGAATAATGATGGTACGCTAATGTCAGTGGAGCATGTACCTTTTAATGGCCACCATTTTGGCAGTAATCCTCTTGATCTCAGCTACTTTCTCCAGCTTTGCTTTGGTCTCCTGCTCAGCACTATGTATAAATGCACATACATGATCATATTCAATATTACAAATAATCAACATTCTTCACTGTTGTAAGAGTAGTCTATTAATGTCCATTCAATAGTATTCCAGTGTATTTACCAAGTTTAACTTTATGTGAAAGCAGTAAGTGTATTGTTTTAGACCATAGTGATGATTATGGTTATGTGCTGCAGGTTAACTATGCAATTCCATGTCTGTCTGTATTACATTTTGATGGCCTCCACAGAGTTCTTGTCATTTTCTTTGAGAAACGAATCAAACAATATGGCGTCCTCCTCTAGCAGCTTTTCAGCTCTCATCAACTTCTTCTCTTCACGGCTTGCCACCTCCTCCAGCTGTTCAATCTCTTCTCTCTTTACTGTCAGAGCATGCTGAGAACCAGCCAGACACATCGAGAAGGAGTGTGTATGAGTGAGTGAGAATGTGGAAGGTTTGAGGAAAGTCAATAAAAGGTATAGGTGTGAACTTGGTCTGACAAGTGTGAAGGATAATAATGATTTGCGCACAAGCTTTTGCCACATTTTGGACCAACAATGAAAGAATAGAAACAATCAAACATATAAGGATGTCAGCAAGACAGTAAATGGGCAAAGAAGCCAAAAGAGTTTTGAGTGAATTCAAGACACAAAGTAGGAGGTCAGTCTCACCTCCAGGTAGAACATCTCTCGTTTCTTGCTAATGAACTCACGTACGCTCTCTTTTTCAATGTTACGATCTAAGACAAAACAGAAATATGTCACTGGAAACACAGATGCTGGAAGGCATCTTGAGTCGGGGTGCTGAAATTTATAGAGGCATGTATACAATAGAAATGTCGACATGTGATCTGGAGCTGCAGTCCATCATGTTTTCTCTGAAAATGCCCCTCTGGGTTTCCCACAGGAGTAACTGTTTGGTCTCGATGTCTGTTTAGTTTTGACATTTTCTTGTGATTCGTTTAAAACAGCTGAACCTCTCTGACTCTCCTCGCTGCACTTCATCAAAATAATAAACCTGATATCTTTGTCCGTTTATCCGCTTGAATTTAACGGCTTGGGTCACTGAAACTCAGCCAAAAATACGCTCCAAGATCCAGGAGCCGAAATCAATCGCAGATCTTCGCTATTATTTTATGGCCTGTTTGGTTTTTAACAGCAGCTCATGTTGCAGGACAAATATGACAGTCTGTAAATGCTTGACATGGAGCATGGTGACATTAGGCTAATAAGCATCTCATCCCATTCGCAATGCTTTTCTATTTTAATTATACAAACAATGGGGGTGCTGTAATGTAGCTGAAGTGTACACAGATCTGTGCTTTTTCAAAAACACTGTGACATTGTGATTTTCCAGTTTTCCCTTTTGCTTTATAGTGTTATGTAGCGTGCACGTCGACAGTCTGCAAAGTTATAAAGTACATACCAGAGGAAAACAACTCTCTTCTACATAAACCAATTTTCTTAGCTGCCTAAAATCCCTTGTCAGAATTCCAGCTCTTTTTTCTGTTACAAGGTGACATCATCTCATGACATAGTCCTTCTTGCCTGCCTACCACCAAACCTGTGATGCCCTCACACAAAGCACAGAGAGCTAAAACAAAAAAAACATGCCACTCTGTAACATCCTGCTCCATTCTAGCTTGTGAAGGTGGATCAGGTCTACCTGACTTTTAGGTTAGAACTCAAACTGATACAGCAAGACCAACGCCATTGCAAGAACAGCCACAGTGATAGCCAGGATGCTGCCCTGGTGGTTGGCTAATCTGAACAGAGTGGGTGAGCTGACCAATCATAGTAAACTTGAATCATCAGGAGGTGGGGCTTAAAGATGTACAGTATAAAGGGAAAACATGTTTTTTGAACACTGCCGCATATAAATCTATTCCAGTAGAGCCAAAAACTAAAATGATAAAAATTCAAATTGAGCACAAAAGGTCTTCTTTAAAGCTGCTGACTGGGAAAAAATGATATCCTCATAGACAGCACACTGCAGAAGATGTTTCTCAGCTGGGAGTGCATATGGCCTGTGCCGTTCATCACATTCTTGTCTCACCTTTGATCATGATCACCTTGCATGCAGGTGTCTCTTGAAGGAGCTGGGCAGTGGTATGTTTGCGGTTTGGGTTGCTTTCTTCTTCTTCCGCCTCCTCCTCCAGATCCTCTCTCAGTTTCATCCTCACCTCAGACTGCCTGGCCCTCATTCTGCCAGTGTATGTCTTCTTCTCATGTACAGGTAGATGCAACTCCTTTTGATATTCCTTCACACACAGAGAGAACAGCATGGTTCCCAGTCTGTGAGTGTGTAAGACACACACCTACACTACTGTAATTTTATTCAGTAATAACATATAGTCTGAACTGAAGTAATACATGCCAAATGATATTACTGGGTATTTAAAAGGTATTTAGACACAACAAGAAAGTGTTCAATTGTAAATCGTTTACTGTAGTTGCCTGTTTAGATTTGACATATTGTCAAGTTGTCTGCTTAAAGATTTGATCAACACCACCATTTCAAATATGAAGCATAATGGATGTTAATTTTTATAGCTATTTTCCTGATGTTTCGCAGTCTTCTAACTGAAATGTATTAAAAATGGATGAAACTGCACACTACCTGCATCAAATTGCATTTATTTAAACAAATGCTGGCATGTCTTACTAGCAGAAATGGATTATTTACAGTGGAGCACTTTAGAAGTGTCGATTTTTTAAGGTGGAGAAGAGCTGGTGGACGCTCTGTACGTTTTTTTTACTATTTGTTACATAATACTGAGTTAATTTGGCATTCACAGCTGGCGTTTTGCCAATGTAGGCGATGGCAAAAGTTTGGAAAACTCTTGAAGAAGGCTTCTACTCTCTGCTGTGCTCTGCGGAACAGTGCCAATTGTGGTGGCAAAATTTTCCATTCCGGCTTCATTAAAAACACACCGCACACATGAGAATGTAGCAAGAGTTCACATGCTTTCTCACCACTGCAATAGTAAGTATGAATCCAGTACTATGAAAAGTCATATTTAACAATCGCCAACACACAACAATAACTTAACGTTACTTTACCAACGGAAATGCCTGCTGAACAGGTAAGCTAGACTGCAATAATGTAACATTAGGCTAATGTCATTCATTTAAAATATGTTGTTATGTGTTAACTCATTCCACTATTTCAACTTTCTATATCCACTCTAGCACATTTACTTTTGCAAAGGAGTTGAAAGCACAGCAAAACCAAATTGATGAGTTGAGGAGGTAGAATAAAAAGGATAAATCCAGAGGTGTCAAGTAACAAAGTACAAATACTTTGTTACCTTACTTAAGTAGAAATTATGGTTATTTATACTTTACTGGAGTAATTATTTTTCAGACTTCTTACTTCTACTCCTGACATTTACACACTATTATCTGTACTTTCTACTCCTTCCATTTAAAAATAGTCTTGTTACTCCTATTTCATTTTTAGCTTGTTTTCATTCATGTACATTTACATTCCAGTAAAGGTTATTGATAACATGCCTTTGAAGTTTGACTTTTTGCACCATTACAATACTTATAGGTGACTAGTCATCATATCTTCCGCTCAATGAAACACATGTTAATACTCAGTCGTACACAGATATGGTTGTTTAATATATTTACATTGTTCTAAAATACATTAGTTTTCAGTGGGTGTATATGCGGCTGAAACAGGAAGTCTAGCATCCCAAATTTATCAACATTAACATTTTAATATAACACTATAGTCATTATGACTTTTAGAAGAATGCGGATTTTGGGGAGGTGGGCTAGTGCACTATAGACCCCTGTGGTGCAGCCTAGGCTTTTGTCCTTAATATTTTTTTCCCCCTTTACATTACTTTTTACTTTTATACTTTAAGTAGTTTTGAAAGCAGTATGTTTACACTTTTACTGGAGTAAAAAGCTTGAGTTGATACTTTTTAAACCCTAGTATCTATACTTCTACCTGAGTAATGAATGTAAATACTTTTGAAACTGCTATCAAAGTGCAGTCTCTCGAAATGACTGACATTACGTATCTATCTTCCACACTTGATATTTGGGAAATTAACACCGCACTATGATTGGATAAATAATAGTTTTTCCTATTTTTACACATCACACCTCTACAAAGTGTCTTCTACATCATTATTTTCATTATGAAATAATTATTGCTCTGAAAATATATTTTTTCTCATTATCACACCCTGTGGTGCAGTGTGCTGAAAAGAGGACTGTGTAAAGACCAAAGCTATTTTGAATCACACTGTGCTAAAAAGTCTTTAGACTGTAATAATATATAAAATTAAAAGGTTTTGGATGGTTTAACCATCTCAGTAAGAATGAGATTATAATATCTGTAGCTGACAAGTGTTTTCCAGAGGCTAGCAATTGAAATGGAAACATTTTCCAAACTAAAAAAGATTTACAGGGGGTTGACTTTAGTAATTCTTCTTCTACATGCCAGTACTGTGCTATTTTTACAGCCTCAGGTTTTATAAGCTTGTTACTCTTTACGGCATCCACCTGTGCTGAAAGGAACTGTGACATTTATCGGTGATCCTTTCCTCTAATAAATATTTGCACATAATCAGCTTTTGCAAGCACCTCAGCAACTTAAATAAGACTGTTGTTTGCCTTAGAGCTTTTTACATAGCTGCAGTAAATTTGATGGTTGATTCAATTGTTGAGTTATAGAGTAGCAGCACTGCAATAATCATAAGAACAATGGTGTGTTGTCTGCTGAAGAGCGTCAGCAGTTAACAGGCTGAGATCTGGACTGTGACATTCATATTACACTTGCCTTTAATTCGTGTTGTTAATACAACCCAAAGTCGAGGATCACTGGAAGACATTGAGTCAGTTTAATAACTCTGGCACTCAAGCAGACAGCGAGCTGACAAGTTATATTAAACCTGGACTGAAAATAACTTGTTGCCTGGTCACATACTTGCTTCCTTTGAGCTTTTTCTGCGTTCCTCATGAGGAAGATGTTGTTGTCTTCAGGCACCTTAAACGGGTTTGGTTCTGTTCTGAGTCCATCGTGGCTGTCCTCTACACAAGTTAAATAAAACAGATACATATACACGTTGGAACACTGTTTTCAATAAATGCAACAGTAAGTTACTAAACATTTCTTAATCAAATACAATACTGTTGCTGGAAGTATTTTATATTTGAAAGACTCTTAATCAAGTCAAAGCATAGGCTACAGATTGCAGCATGTGCTGACAAAGCTTAGCATATGGTTTGTCTACAAAAAACACAAAACTATTGTAACAACAACGTGTTATAGGCAAGTTAGCAGCCTTCTAGAGGCTTACAGTTACACATGCTGTGTTTATTTTCACTGTATGTTAAATTTAGTTGGCGAACACAAGACAAAGAAGCGCTTACTCTGTACTGAAGATACTGATGACAGCATCCTGGAAGACAGACAGAAATAGAAATGGATTGAGTATCAGCGTATGTGGCACACAGCATGCAAAAGACTTGCTGCGGCTTAAATAAAGCCTATTGGTCTTTACATTGAAGATGCATTTGTATGTCCTCAGTGGTTGAGCAAGAGACATTCTGTAGAAATACATTACATAATCAAAGATAAAGCCAAAACAAACCCATTATAATTAGTACATTCAGCCATTTTTAAAAGGAGCATAATGACACAACCTGTCGAATACATGCTTCAAACAAATAGGCAGCAACATATCACCATACCACTTGCCAAAAGTTTCAGTTATCACTGTGCTTAATCTTTCTTTCGTTGCCTACTTGTCTTTAAATGATCTAACTGAGCAGGACCGTCAACATTGCTGATAAGAAGTTAGAACATGCCGTCCGGCAGCGCTACTTCTTCATCCTCTTATGTTGGACCATTTAGACTCATTATCATCTTTTGAGGTACCATGTGGTATTATCAGACAGAACAGGCCAAAGCTAGCTGGCTGGTATGCTAACTTCAATAGAAATCTTTGTAGCACAGTACATAGCTTTCTTGAACATATCATTAAAACTGTTCTTCTACACATTATGTTGATGGTTTTAGTTATTTTAGAATGTTTCAAATGTTTTAGACTAAAACCTGCACATATTACTTAATGTGACCCATGGCTGACATGTTTGTTCAGTTTTACACACACAGCTATAATCTGCCATTGCAGGGCTGGAATTCTTCAGTTTCTTATCAGTTAATAAATCAACACATTGTACTAGATTCAGTTCTCCAACCCTGGCCTAAAATCAACAAAGGTAGAGGGGTATAACATTTCCCAACAGATAGCAGTCATGTATCAGTCTGCTGGCTCAATAAGGTGGGCAACTTGCTAACTGTTTGCCACTGCTTGTCCAGACTCAGACCCCCCAGATTATTCTCATGCGTAAATTGTAATATATTTCATTTTCGCCTCGACCTGATTTTAAATACACAGAGACTTTTGTTCCATGCAGTTCTATGCAGATATGAATGAACGTATGAAGGATTCTAAGAGGTTGTAAGAACGTATTGACAACGCTACCATGACGTTATCACAACGTTGTCAGATAACGTTGTTACAACGTTCTGAGGAATTCCATTTCAACGTAGTAACCACGTTGTGGGCACTAAAACAATAATTTGTCGCAACATAACTGTTTGCAGGGTTACAGTTTATTGAGAAGGCTTCTCTGTTACTGCAGCAAACGGACACAGACTCCCTATAAATACTGCTAGCTTCAGAAGAAACGCTGGATGAGCAGGTGTGTACAAAATTGCGGATATAATATGCTGTCTGTATCCGAACATGTGCTTAATAAGGAGATCAGTAATAGATAATTAAGTCAGGTAAGTCAGGATATGTACTTTAAGGTTCATGGAGAACCAGAAGAGAAGGTCGACGAGTTACTGTGGCGGGAACCTGCTGCAGTATGGAACGTGAGCTTACCTGAGGTGAAGCCCTGGACCACTGATAGGAAGGAGTTCTTATAATCCTGGAGTTTTCAGAATTACACAAAAGTCTCGAACTCATTAATGAAGCAGTTTCCGCGTTTGCGTTCTGTTACCATGGCAACCATGCCTTACCTGGCGTGTTATTCCTCTGTCTGAACAGTAGGTGGCACTACAGCATAACATACACACCAGCTGGCACGTGCACACTCCAAACACTTAGTGCTGTAATGTGGTGTTGAAGTTAATGGACTTCATCAACTGTTGATCACTGGCATTCCATGCATTCATCCTTCCACCCATCTATCTTTCACACATTTATGCAGTTAAGTGAATCATACGATCTTTCTCTTATGTAGTCCATAAAGCGAGATGGGGCCACCAGGGCTCATTTTGGGGACACTAATAAGCAGGGCTACTCTAAAAGGATGTTCCTATACAGATTATTGATTACAACAGTAATAGTAATCCAAAAGATTATGGTATCAAAGTAACGTAACCTGTTTGCTTTCTGTTACTGTTTGATGGCTTGTCATTTACTATACCTAAATAAAGACTGTAGGCTGTTTCCACTCCCCATGTTTGCTGCTTGTACTGTGCTATAGACTGGGGTTCAATCTCCTACCTGGGTACCTTACGCTATACCAATAAGAGTGCTTGGACAAGACTCCTTACACTGCCTTTACCCACCTGTGTACATGTGAACTGTAACACTACCTTCACCTACCTGTGTACAGGCAAACTGTAACACTGCCTTCACTAACCTGTGTACAGGCGAACTGTAACACTGCCTTCACTAACCTGTGTACAGGCGAACTGTAACACTGCCTTCACTTACCTGTGTACAGGCAAACTGTAACACTGCCTTCACCTACCTGTGTAAATGTAAAATGTATCTCTGCCTACACCTACCTGTGTACACATGAACTGTAACACTGCCCTCACCTACCTGTGTACACATGAACTGTAACACTGCCCTCACCTACCTGTGTACATGTAAACTGTAACACTGCCCTTACCTACCTGTGTACATGTAAACTGTAACACTGCCTTCACCTACCTGTGTACAGGCAAACTGTAACACTGCCTTCACCTACCTGTGTACAGGCAAACTGTAACACTGCCTTCACCTACCTGTGTACAGGCAAACTGTAACACTGCCTTCACCTACCTGTGTACAGGCAAACTGTAACACTGCCTTCACCTACCTGTGTACACATGAACTGTAACACTATTTTCACCTACCTGTGTACATGTAAACTGTAACACTGCCTTCACCTACCTGTGTACAGGCAAACTGTAACACTACCTTCACCTACCTGTGTACAGGCAAACTGTAACACTGCCTTCACCTACCTGTGTACAGGCAAACTGTAACACTACCTTCACCTACCTGTGTACAGGCAAACTGTAACACTGCCTTCACCTACCTGTGTACAGGCAAACTGTAACACTGCCTTCACCTACCTGTGTACAGGCAAACTGTAACACTGCCTTCACCTACCTGTGTACACATGAACTGTAACACTATCTTCACCTACCTGTGTACATGTAAACTGTAACACTGCCTTCACCTACCTGTGTACAGGCAAACTGTAACACTGCCTTCACCTACCTGTGTACACGCAAACTGTAACACTACCTTCATCTACCTGTGTACAGGCAAACTGTAACACTGCCTTCACCTACCTGTGTACAGGCAAACTGTAACACTTGCCTTCACCTACCTGTGTACAGGCAAACTGTAACACTTGCCTTCACCTACCTGTGTACAGGCAAACTGTAACACTTGCCTTCACCTACCTGTGTACATGTAAACTGTAACACTGCCTTCACCTACCTGTGTACTCGTGAACTGTAACACTGCCTTCACCTACCTGTGTACATGTGAACTGTAACACTACCTTCACCTACCTGTGTACATGTGAACTGTACCACTACCTTCACCTACCTGTGCACATGTAAACTGTAACACTGCATTCACCTACCTGTGTACATGTAAACTGTTACACTACCTTCACCTACCTGTGTACATGTAAACTGTTACACTACCTTCACCTACCTGTGTACACGTGAACTGTAACACTACCTTCACCTACCTGTGTACATGTGAACTGTAACACTACCTTCACCTACCTGTGTACACGTAAACTGTTACACTATCTTCACCTACCTGTGCACATGTAAACTGTAACACTGCATTCACCTACCTGTGTACATGTAAACTGTTACACTACCTTCACCTACCTGTGTACATGTAAACTGTTACACTACCTTCACCTACCTGTGTACATGTGAACTGTACCACTACCTTCACCTACCTGTGCACATGTAAACTGTAACACTGCATTCACCTACCTGTGTACATGTAAACTGTTACACTACCTTCACCTACCTGTGTACATGTAAACTGTAACACTGCCTTCACCTACCTGTGTACATGTAAACTGTTACACTACCTTCACCTACCTGTGTACATGTAAACTGTTACACTACCTTCACCTACCTGTGTACACGTGAACTGTAACACTACCTTCACCTACCTGTGTACATGTGAACTGTAACACTACCTTCACCTACCTGTGTACATGTAAACTGTAACACTGCATTCACCTACCTGTGTACATGTAAACTGTAAGTTGTTCTGGATAAAACCATCTGCCAAATGTTATAAATGCAATTTATTTAAAGACTACACTGCTCAACAGGCACTTACTGTATATTTTAAAATCTGTCACTTACCAAACCAAAAGATCAGTCTGGTAGACACTGGTTTGACACCCCTCACTCATTATGCTTCATACTGGTACATGGTGTTTGGACTCTGATGATCGCTTTCTGGAATGTAACTAATAGATGCTTACTGTCAGTGCACTCTTAGCACTTCACACAGATCAATGTGTCTTACAAGTTTAAAAGAGATTCATTTCACAAGACGAGTCGCATGAAGTCAGGACTCACTGGTACAAATAAGGATCATTTACACATATTAGCATTTTGCATCCATTGTTGGAAATCTTGTGAAGAATGAAATCACACGTCAACCTAACTGCCGCTAATGCAGCGTTATGTATAAAAACAGATTAAATGCCTGACTCAGCTGTCTTTAGATCTTAAATCTGCCAATAAAACATTTCTATTTTTTTATATATCTCAGCTGAATAAAAGCCTGGAAACTGCTGCTGGGAGGGGGATTCTTGTAATTGTTGGTAATCAACACTGGTTTATATGTACTTGTAATCTGAATACTGTCTCCTCTACTGTAAGTGTAACTGTCAATACAGCTACTGTGTTGGGTAATATGTATTCCTTACTACCCAAACCTGATGAGTGAAATCCTACTTAGATAGTCCCACCACTCACCGACCAATCATATTTCTTTATAGGTAAGAATAGAAAAAGGAAATTCTATGCACATTCTCCTTGTTCTGTGATGTTTTATGCACTGCTCAGTTCATTCCCTGTTTAAACATCTGTGTAAGCAATAAAGTTGTCCTAAAATATCCTTCATCTGATTCTTTGCTGATGTCCATTCTGGCCCTGGGAGACTGTTTTCCTAACGATGGACTTTTAGCCAGCACTGTGAGGGATCTCTGTGGATGATGCCGCACTCGATCAAAAATAGCAACAGCGTTTAACCACAGAAATTAAAACAGCCTGAAATGTGTTCTGAAATATGTCTATTTGTACAGATCAGTTAGTGTACTGTAGGACTGTAATAACACCTTCCTCCTTCTTTCTCTTTCTCTTTCACTCTCTCTTCCTCTCCCTCCACACCACACACACACAGGCTGTAACTACTAGACAAGAATGCATTTATACACAGTCGAGTCACATTATGACAAAGTTCTACTTTCTACGTTGGCAGTGCATAGGTAGCAGCGTTATGGTCTGGGGAATATTTTAATAGCATTCTCTGGGCCCACTCATCCATGTGGCAGACACATTTGGGTTTGAATCTTTCCTTGCAGATCATGAACACCCATACATGCTGATTGTCTTTGCTGGGGCGGATGGGATCTTCCAGCAAGACAATGCGCAACATTGGTTGGAAGAGCCGATCAAGACTTCCAAGTACTACCCTAATTCCCAAGACTTGAACCCAACTGAGCTTCTGCAGGACCACCTGGATTGTCGTGTTCGCTATATAGATCCTCCCCCACATGCCCTCCAGCAGCTGTGGGATGCACTGCAGTCAGCATGGCTCCAGTGCTGCTGTCCATGTTGCATATGACATGTACTGTGGCTGTTAGCTGGTGGTCATAATAATGTGACACGACTGTGTAGAGCTTCTGAACATTCAATCAAAGAGCTATATATATAATTGCAATGTAAACATACAGTAGGGATTTCACACAGGTCCTGATAGTAGATAAGGAGAGCCCATTTATAGAGAACTATGTCCCATCTGTGTAACATGGTGGTGGTAGTATTATGGTTTGGGCATTTTGTGCTGCATCTGCATGCCATCCATCAAGGGAACGATGATTTCTGAGTTATACCAGCAAATTCTGAAGGAAAAAAACTAAAATATCTGTCATTGAACTAAATCACTCGTGAACATGGGTAATGCAGCATGGCAACGACCCTTAGCACACAAATAGTTCCACCAAAATATTGATGCTTTTTTTAAGTTCTGAGTTCTATTAATAGAAATTCTGTGGAAGGACCTGATGTGAGCAGTTCATGTGAGGAAACATCTGAGAGTTGAAGTTGTTTTGTAAGGAGGAACGGGCCAAAATTCCTCAAAGATAATGTGCAGGACTGATCAACAGTCCTCAAAAATGCTCAGTTGCAGTTATATACTAAATATATGATACTAAAATCAAAGGTTTCTTTGTTTGTAGCCACACACATATAGTATTGGACCAGTCTCCTCAATAAGTAAATGACCCAGGTTAATATTTTGCTTAATTTGTTTAATGAAAGTCTCTTTATCCACTTGTGTTATGTAAAAATCTGATGATGGTTCAGGTCATATTTATGCAGCAATATATAAAATTCAGACACCATTGTAATGAAAACAATATTTAATTGTATATAGAGGACGGCATGCATCATTTCTGCTTTCTTGAAATCATAAATACTGTCTTCACAAAGTATTTTTCCATTTAAATCATAATCAGCTGTCCGCTGATCAGAAAGACTTGTTACCGTTACATTTGTCCATCGGCACTGCTACGTGCTGATACACACACACACACACACAGCTCCTGGTTCTTGGGGTCATTCCTCAGTCCATGTGATGAGAAGTGAGGATTGCTCCACTGTGAGCACTGAAAGCACTTGGCGATGATTTAAAGTTGCAGCAATACTGATGTGCAAAGTGATCATTTCAAAACTTACAGTGCAGGGTCAAACTTGACTGACCACTGAAGACTTTTGTTTCTTGAGGATTCAAATGTGTATCCCAAAAATTCAATGCAGTAGTTTCTGCAGATGTTTAGAAGACCACTAGGGCTCATTTTATCAGTTAGATAATTATTTTGTGTTGTTAGCCTGTATATATATGATCATACAACATTAAACCCACCTCCTTATATCTGCACACATTGTCCATTTCATCCATACTTACCGTATAGGAGCACTTTGCTGTTCAACAATTGCAGACTGCAGTACATCTGATTCACTGCAGACATTGTTTGTCCCCTTTTACTCTGTTCTTCAATGGTTAGGACCCTCACAGCACCACCGCAAAGCAGATACTATTAGGAAGGTGGAACATTCTCAACACTTCAGTGACACTGACATGGTGGTGGTGTGTTGGTTTGTGTTGTGCTGGTATGAGTTGATTAGACACAGCCACTGCTTGAGTATATATATATATATATATATATATATATATATATATATATATATATATATAGAGTGAAAAAATTACAAAAATACAGATACAAAATACTGTTGTTTGGACAGCGACAATATATACATACTCTTTATATACATACTCCAGCAGCACTGCTGTGCCTGATCCACTCATACCAGCACAACACACACTAACACAACACCATCAGGTCATATATATAGATTAAAATGCTTATGGCTAATGTTAGAAGTGGCTCTGTCCACTGGGTGTCTTGTTGTGACTACAGCACATTTGTTGTTTGTTTGCGGTATGTATATATATTCAAACTCTCTCTTTCACTCGAAGCCTGCTTGTGTCAGTGCCAGTGGATGTCCCTGTTCTCCCAGCTAAACATTAATCAGGCCTTGTTCAGACGCTATCGTCTAAATACTTTACTCTGCAAACAGTTTGCTTGCTGCCAGGATAAGCAGCCAGGAGTGGCAAACAAGGGCCATTTATGAGGGTCAACATCCACAACGATGACAGATAGTCGTCTTTTTAGACATAAGGTGAAAGAACTTGTTTTTCTCCATACTCAGATAAGAATGTTCTTTGTTTGCTTTTGGAGCATAACAAAAAATCTAGCAAAACAGAGGTTAGTGTTGTTTGTTTATGATGCTCGGCCTTAATGCGCATGTATTTCACACATCGCCATCCCTTTAACACTTGTTAGACTCCTTGTGCCTCCATATTTCAGTCATTTCATGCAAATGCTAGCCTTGTAGGTGGATTACTGTTATAGTCTTCTGTGAATATCTATAATAAACTAAAATAGCAGGGAATAAGAATGATAGATGTGTCCAGGAATAGTGCACATTCTGGGAAGTGTGAGTGTGTGTGTTTGTGTATGTGTGTGTGTGCGCTTGGTTTGTCTTTACATAGACAGCAAAACATCCTACAAAAGGCTTGTGTTAATTGATGTGTTTATCTGTGAGATGGTGTGGGCTGAAATGAGATGGCTTTGTTTACAGCTTATGATGAGACAAGTTTGTCTGCATTTGTTTCAAAGTGGATGAATCATACAGCTGAAGTGTTTGCTGACGTTTTTCACATGTGATTATGATAGGTTACTGATATACTGTGGTTGATGAACCATACCTAATGCTTACAACATGTTCTTTTTAATGTTTTTGTGTAAAATGTCTGTGCAGATGGGTTTTAACACATGCGTTGACAAGCATCTCAGTATACTTGAGGAGAATGCTCATCATTTGCACTCAGTAACCTGACCCCAAAAGTTGCTGGTGAGTCACTTAATGACAAGGGAGAGAGTATGACCGTGCCATCTTTCACTCGCAATGAGAAACTGCGCAAGACCTCTGGCCACAGGCGCACTGCTAGTATGCAATGACATACCCAGCTAGAGCAGTTAAAGTTGCAGTTTCTCATATACCAAATATAGTCAACCAACCACGATATGGTGTCTGAAGTTTGCTTTGTTGATTTTGTGTGTAAGCTACAAGGATAATATGGCTAACAACTGCTGAAAGGATAAATGGACAGATGGTCTGATCACCCTGGTCAAATGACTTGTTTTGTTGGTTTGCAAAGTGAAAATAAGTTAACACATCCTCTGCAGAGAACATGCTATCTGTATCTGTGGAGTTTAACATATTGAAAAAAAAACATACATATGAAACTCAATGTGTATTTTATTGGAAACCACTTCTTGTATTTACACACAGCTCCACTTACCATATAGATTTATTTTGTAGTTCTAGAATTACAGACTGTAGTCCATCTGTTTCTATGTATATTTTATTATTCCCCTTTATTACCCCCTGTTCTTCAATGTCAGGACTTCCACAGGACCACCACAGCGCAGGTATTATTTGGATGGTGGATCATTCTCAGCACCGCTGGAGTTTTTAAACACTGCGTCCATTCAGTCTCCACAATATTATACGCTACTACCTTATTGGTCTACCTTGTAGATATACAATTAGAGACGATAGCCCATCTGTTGCTGCACAGTTTGCATTGTCAATTTTCTAATCCTTCACTAGTGGTCACAGAACACTGCTGGCTGGATATTTTTGCTCAGTTGACTATTCTCAGTCTAGTAGTGACACTAGTTTATTCTCAGTCCAGCAGTGACGCTAGTTTATTTTACAAAAATTCAACAAAGCATGTTATTTGTGGTTTTTGTGGTGCTCAAACATCTTGAAGCTTAAATTTTCCCAAACTTTGGTCAATTTCTATAGATATCAATCATTCTAGACCATCTAACTTAGGACCTTTCCAACTATATCATCAGTTTTTGGGGAGAAAATCAAGAAAAAAGAATATTCAGTCAAGAACAATTTCAAAGCGATCCTACCACTAATTTTACAGTTTACAGTTAAGATTTTTTGAAAGCAGGCCCTTTAAAAGACTCTAAATTACGTCTCGAATATTGTGTCTCACTGCTAACAATAACTGGGCTGGAATATTAACTGTGTTTTATCAACTTTTTACAACTGGTTCATTTACTAATTTTACATGTACTTCGTGATTTGTTATGTGTATACAATTTATATATGTAATTTAGCCTTTAAGTAAACATTCAGAATTACTTTTACAGAATTAGGATTTGATTTAGTGTTCCTACATTTTTAATGAATCCTTATTTACTGCATGCAGTTTTTCAAACGAAACCTTCAAAATTATTTACCAACAAAAAAATGTAAAAATCTATTATAAAAGTCTGGGCATCCCTGAAACTTAACCTTATATGACTTCATACTTTTACTGTATAGATGCTTCACCCACAGCCAGTTTGGTTTATTATGGCCTACCAACTGTAACTTTTCCCAGAATACCTCTTAAAAACTTTACAGTGTGCCACAGCATCAAGTCGAAGTTAGCCTAGCATAGCATTGCCATTAACGTTATTATGACTCATTTCATTAGTGAACTTGACTTTTCTTCTTTTCTGATACCCATATGTCAGCCACATAGCACCTGAGTCTTGCACAGTGAGTATCGCATATGACTGGAAGCTTTCTCTCAAGTTTTGGTGCTGCTAACAACCAACCGTAGCTACAGAGTCTCACCTGACAGCAGAGAAGGACACAGCCAATCATATGGCCGTCTGTGTTAGAGAACGTGATTTGGAGGGGATCAAATTATTGGTGGGGATAATTCAGTAATCGCTGGATATTGGTGGGGACATGTCACTTCTCTCAATGCTAATTCTACGCCCTTGCACAGTATATTTGTAAATGTGAGTACTTCCCAAGAGGCTGGTTATATCACTGTATTGTATGGCTAAGATGTCAGTGAATATGTGGAAGAGCACATTACCAAACTAAATGACAGCATTTCTAGAAGAAGAAAAAAGATACAATCAAATACTTTGTTACCATTAAAGCTGGCATTAGCACTGCTATGGTAAGTGAGCAGTCAAAGTTGGATTAGACAGCCAAGCTGAGACTCCCCGAATACCAGGGGGTATTCTGCACACTGTCTAGGCTAATCTACTACATTTTGGATAAGGGGGTACTTATGTAAATTTGATTTTTCAGTTAGGATCTGGACCCATCAGACCACTGTTTTAAAGTTATAGCCTGAAAATTGTGTTGAAATTTGCACTGCTGTATCAAAAAGGTCTAGCAATGCAAAAAAAAAAAAAAAAAAAAAAGAAATCAAAATGATGCAATGATATACCAAGAGCTCGTCTGAGGTCAGTTTTACTGTGCCAGTGCCACTCTTCCCTGCTGAAGCAGTTATGCATCTCTAGTCTCAGTGCCAGTGGCTAGCATCATCACTCTACTCTGATTAAAAGCATTATGCAGTGGGTAAGGGCGTGTGTGCATGTGTGTCTGTGTGTAACTGTAACTAGGGCAAAGGCAATAGTCTAATCCCTGAGATAGACGGTCTGTGATTGCTGTGATAAAGTGAGGGGCTCTCAGTGTCTGGCCACTGTAATCCCTTCACTAGCGAGACCCTCAGTGCATCACAACGTGAAGTACAGCTGTGTTTTCTCCGCATTAGAAGGTAATGTCAGGTCAGAGGAAAACTTGGGCTACCACTCCCTCTGTTGAACAACATGGGTGTTAATGATGCTGCTCACTCACTGAGTTGCCAGTTGAATAGGTATTTTGTACTTACATTCATTGACCATTTTATCGGAAACACTTATCATGCAAAGCCACTTTGTAAGTACACACTGGATTTAGACTTATCGCCATTCTTTTGTAATAGCTGTTGTGAAATTGGAGGTGATTTACAGAATGCTGAAGAAAATTCCAATCATTGTTTTTTTTATTGTGCAGACTTCCTGGCTTATCACAAATTTAAAAGAGAATAGCAATTCTATATTTATCTCCTAAATCAACTTTAAATGGAAATGAATTAAAGAAATTCTTATTCAGAGTCATTTGCTCCATTTCTATTGGTTCATTCAGCATGAGTTTTGACACAATGAACAGGGGAACATGTCTTTTACAATCATGAGTTTTGCTCTGACATTATCTTGGAATTTCTTATGAAGTTTAAACTCCTTATTATCCAGTCAAACCATTCCTACACATAATTATGGGTTCAGTTTGTTTAGATTGGTGTCAGCATAGTGACAGCTGTTTAGGAATGGTGCACTGCTGGTGGCAAGTTTATGAACTAGCCAGCACAGCAACAAGATAACTTAGAATAGGTTCTGTTTTGATATCTGCAATTTATCAAAAAACAAGGTTCAGGGGTGTTACAGGCTTGATATGGCAACCCTAACCATGTGTCACCAACTGTATCAACAAAATGCTGGTGAGACTGCAGGTTTTTATTCCAGTCGAGCAGAAACTCACCTAAATGGTGTAAATGTGCAATTTGTAAGGTTTTCAGATTAAAACATTCCAAAATTGACTAAAGTTATCAGAAGAATAAAGACATATTTATTTTGACAGTACTTCGGCAATGTCTGTGTATCGTGTTGCAGAAAGTTAGCACACTAATCAGCTAGCCCAGACCTGTCCTGTTTTGTAATACCACTTAGTACCTCATTAGGTGATCGTGAGTCAGTAGATATCAGATCATTCAAATAATTTAACATGAATCAGCACTAAACTGACCATGTATTCTTACCTCCTTTTAATTATATTGAAAGTCCTGCTCACAGTTAGATCATTCAGGAGCAGGTAGCCAATGAAAGGGTCAATAAACGCAGGTCATAGCAAGCGCACTGCCCCCTAAAACTAAAATATCTAAATAGGAGTTAATGTTTGTGTTGCTTTCCGCCATTCGAGATGCTCTTGGTGAGTAAAGGGATGAAGTTTGATGCTGAACCTGTAATGTTTTGTCTAGTCTGGTAAATAAACAGCATTTAATGCTAACATTTGAGGAAGGAGCACTGTGTGATTTCTTGTTTCTTGCGATTTCACAGCTTTCTGGTGACATGTTGCGCCCTTCTGATTGGGATAATGAAGTTGACAGGTTGCAACATCTTTTAGATTGCTCCTTGGAACAGCTGGCCTCAGTCCTTACAGATAGTAGTAGTTATGTGAGATGCACTCCTGCTTGTTGAAATGACAACCTGCCCCTTGTGGGTACAAGCGGTGACTCTGGTGTATGTTCTGACCAATCTGTGTTCATTACTGGTTTGTGATTAGCTCACAACCCAATCATTTTCAATTAGCATTTCGTTAACAGTTATTCTATTGCTTCTATTATTGTGTTTCATCCAGAGCCTAAACACACCCACAGACTACACAGAGAGCATCCATGCACATGTTGTTCTGTCCTGCTGATCTGCTTACTCTGTTTGGTTGTGGGTATTTTTGCGTGTTTCGCTGGGTGTGGAGGAAGCAAAGGGCTAAATTAAAACACCCTCCCAGACAATTATGTGGATATACTTAATTACCAGATTTCCCCAGAATAACCTTGAGATGGGACACTTTCACACCATCGAGAATGACAAAAACAACCAGCGTACTCAAGTGCAGTTTAATGGCAGCTCAGTTTCCTGCCTGTGTTCACTGGGCTGTGCAGGACGACCTGTGTTTACCCCTACTGTGTAGATCGAACGATATTGACCCCTGGCATGTTTTTGTTTCATCTCCTGGAGGGGTAGGTTGCTATTTGGATGTTAGATCTTCTGCTAATTACAGTTTGACCCCATGCATTAGTCCCACTGACTAACACTGCTATGCAGTGCTGATATCAAAACCAGCATCTCTATGATTCTTTTCCCCTATTAGATGTTATCTATTGTTGTTGGAATAATAGCACCTTTATTGGGTCCTTACTCTGTCTGTGAATTTATGAAGGCCTTTAATGTGGCACCGCTAATGAGAACATGTTAATGTGACCCTGTGCTGATGGTGCTGAGATACAGTCATGACATTTCTCGGGTTGTGCAAACAGATGCATGTGGATTCCTTTCCCACTGACTGATGGTGCTTTTGTGTGATGAAATAGAAAATACTGGCATTAGTGGGATACTGAACTGGGTAAAAAGAAAAAAATAGAAATAGAAAAGTTTATATTTGTAAGCCTAGAATATAACTGCTTATTATTATTATCTAGTCTTTATCTTTTAAGTTCTAACTAGCAGACCATGGTCCAGTACATCCAGCAACAGAAGCAGAGCAACATATCTCCAAAATGATCTCCCTACAGTTCATCCACGTTTGGAAATGTTGCTGCTTGTTTGTTTCTTGATGATGATCTTATTGTTTATTGACTGATTATTATCAGGTAAGTATGAAAGAGCAACTCTCTTTAGGTCATGCTTGCTGGCTCATCTAATCATTAGAAAACAACCAGGCTGTTTCTTATAATGGGGCCCTAATGTGAAATCCTTCAGGTGGGCCCCAACTCACTGTATCCTTGTACGTAAGAGTGAAAATGAATTACCACCTAAAGATGAATGTTTCTGCATAATTGAAGTGGTTTGATGGGAAATGCTCTAAGACAGAGCTGTTCGCGGTGGTGCTGAAGGGAACCAGACGTCTGAAAAGTTGAATACCTTTAAGTGCTACCTTGTAGAACATAATTGCATGAAAGGGTTATGAATACACTGCCTGATGTCTGAGATGTTGTTTTATAATATCTCATAGAATATGTTTTTTAAAATGTATTTATGGTTTTGGTGGTGGCGGTGGGGGGTGGATTGGGGGGTACGTGGAGGGTGTTGGAAGGCCTCAAGGAAAAAAAGGCTTTATTTTAGATGTACCACTATTTTACCATCATCAACATTACACATTGTGGTCCATGGGGCACGCTACCAAATACCAATATAATATGTTGTATATAATATAATATATATAATATATATAATATATAATATAATGAAATTGTATCGATTCTCCAGAACACACTATTTTAGTATTTTTTTAGGCAGACAATCGTTTATTTTTGTGTTGCGTTTAAACCCCTGACCGCTAGATAGCAGTTTTCTTTACCATCAGACTCTTCCACTCCAACATAAACAAGTAGCGCAAGCACTGCTAACATTAGCCTGAGCAAAGTCATACATATAGCTGTGTGTTTTTTATACTATGACAGTTTTCCTAAAATTATATGTTAAATATCACAACATATCGCCTTGCCTACAGTATCGCAATATATTACCTTATGATATGTATTGTATCAGCAGTTTCCTGCCAATACACAGCCCTACTGCCAACCAGCAGTGCATATATTAGCAATATGTACTCTGTAACTATGTGTTGTTTGCAGTGTTCTCGGTTTTTGGATCACACCCAGCATCAGTGCTCAAATGTTAAATCCTAGGGGGCTGTTACTGGAAGTGGTATAAACCCCCAAATTCAAATCAGTGGCCTGAGCACAGCTGCCTGTTCTGCAGCAGTGTGTCAGGAGCCCTCCCTTGTGCAAGTGGCAAATAAAGAAGGGAAGGAAAACATGGAAACTGCCTTTTCCTCTCTCTTTCTCCCCAGCACTCAAACACACACACATGCAGGAGCCCCTCTCGCTGACGACAGCGGAGGAGACCCGCCCACCCAGGCAAAGCAGCGGACCAATGAGAGCGCGCCATCGGGACGAGCCTTCGCAGCCTGCCTCTCATTCTCGCCTCCACAAACACAGTGCGGAGTCACGTGACCCAGATATAGTACAACCAGCGTGCCGTGTGGATCAGGCCAGTCTGTAGCAACACGGCGCGGCGTGGCTCAAGGGCGAGATAGGCATCAAACGCACGCTCGTTTACGCGTTCTGAACGCCAAGGAGCGCGTGCACAATCGCGACTGCCTCCTCGGATATATACTCGTGCTTTCCGGAGTAAAAACAAAACAGAAAGCAGGTAAGACGCTCGCGCTTTTCGCTTCTTCGTACTTGAACTTGGCACGTTTTGCGCGAGAGCATGGGCGTGCGCGTCCACGCTGCTCTGCTGCAGCAGCACACGCGCTGCCCGAGACGAAAACATGTTTACGTGAAATCGAGCTCGAGCCCCTTTCACGCGCTCACTCAGGCGCCACGCCACGGTGGGCGTGAGATCCACACTGAATTCACGTTGATAGAAATATTTTTTTTTCTAATTGAAAGACTTGCAGAGAAGCAAAGAGGCCGTTTCGTCGAGCTTGTGGAGATAGAAAACAAACCGTTTGGCTCGCCACGCGGCAGAGCATAGGGAGGACATTTTCACGCGCATTTCTTTTCACGCGCAATTTGCACTACACGAGAAAAGAATTAACGAATTATTCGAATGTGCACGTGCACACACGTGCAAAATTGGGGCTTTTATTATTATTATTATTTTTGAAAGCCATTCTCAAATCGTGCATGCAGTGAAGTGGTGAGTAATAACGTGTTAATAAAGTAGACCAAAGGAAAGGACGGCCGATTATCGAAGAAGATCTGACCACAAGGTGGCTGAAGTGTTGGTCTCGCGGACCGAAGCAAATTTATTGCCTTTTCGGTCGTCTGCGTGGCGTGCGCGGCCGTTAAATGCGCCCCGTGCGCCCTGTGCGTCGCGCGCTCTTTCATGTTAATCATGTTGACAGTTTGTGAGTGGCGCGCAGAGGTTACTGTCGGTCACTGGGTGCTGGAAAATAAACTACGCTGGCCGTCGATGAGGGGCGCGTGTGTGCAGCGTTTCAGCGATTCAACAGCTTCAGCTCTGTAACCTGTTATAGAAACCCTGCATCCAAACCGGTTTATTCAGATATCAGACATGAAGAACTGCAGTAACTGCACCTAAATATGTGATACTGTGATACTCTCTTCAGTCCCTATATTTTATTAACACTGCGCATTGGTCAGCCTTCCATAGGTCACTCTCCTGAGTGACTAAAGTTTATATACCTGTTATTAATAGGAAGTCCACCGCGCCTGTCCTCGAGTGTTTACAGCAGGGGTGCTCAAACTTTCTGTGCATTGTTTATAGGAGGGCCAACAAGACAAACCAGTAAACAAATACAGGAGGTTTGAAGTATGCTATTTATTACTGCATCACAATTATTTGCTGTTATGTATTTGTTGGTATATGTATATATGCTCAAAGAAAAACATATATCCCCATATATATATATATATATATACATGCATATATATTTCTAGGACACTTGTTCATTATATCCTGTGTAAGTTTCATGATGAATGGACCAATAGAAATACTTCAAAATCACTTTAAATTCATTAATATATATGTTGTTCTATTACTACAGTAAACTTGCTATTTTGGAGAAAAAAATTATTTCTTTGGACAGTAACAGTGATATAGATAGATACGTAGATAGGTAGGTAGATAAATAGATAGATAGACAAACAAGAGTGACAAACTCTTGTGCTGTGTGCACTAAGAGTGATAAAGGCACATGCTCTTCAGGAACCGTGTTGTCACGCTGCCAGCTCACATTCTAGATTGGAAATATTGCATGCCTGAGCAAAGCCCCCCAGTGTTATGACATGACATTGGAAGGTAGATGCACATTGTGTGAACAACTTAAAGACAGATAATCAGTGGATTATTTTGGGAGTAGTTTACAAAAAATGTCATTAAAATATTCAAATATTAACACACTTCAACTGAGGAAATGTGATGTTACAAAGTATCTGACCATTTTTTTCCTCTGGGTTTAGGTGGAACCTGGATTTTGCCTGTATATGAAAAGCAAAAGCTTGCCAATTTTTCCTTGTTGTGAGAGATACAACAGCATTCTTGCTTCATACGGACTCCATGGCTTTCCATAGTCTGAGGAACCATTAAAGCAGGAATCTACCATTAACAAAAAAAACCTGGACTAGCTCTGGACGTCTGCACAAGAGAGTAAATCTAGGGAATGGTGGATCATTTTCTCTCGATTGAGGAGAACTTTCTGTCCTACGGCAGCATTGACCCTGCCTCACCTGCTGTGCACCACCTGTCGGACATGGTGTCAGACTCGGGGAGCTATCAGGTAATGCCTTCGCCGTTCTCCGAGGACGACCTCAGCGACGCATCAAGTCTGCGCTCCTGCTCCTCACCAGATTCCCAAGTCCTTAGCTCCAGCTATGGCAGCACGTCTAGTGCTGAGAGCCAGGACAGCATTCTCAACTTCTTGCTGTCTCAGGCTTCCTTGGGTAGTGGTAGCAATGCCGGAGTGAGCACCGTAACCCCATCTACTTTATCAAGCATCCTATGGGACTCGCATAGGGATGATGTGAAGGAAGAGAACTTTGACTTTCCTATATGGTCTTCGTCAAACATGGAGGCATCTGTTGAGCCTTTCCAACCAACTCTGGAGGAGATTGAAGAGTTCCTTGAAGAGAACATGAGTGGAGTGGTGTCTCTCAAGCATGAGCCCAGAGAAGGGGGCTTCCCTTTAGGGTTAGAGCTGGAGCTTGACCTGGGGATGGCAATGGCCGTGGAAGCCATGGAAGAAGCCTCATCCAGGGTGCCCCAGACAAGCACTACTGGGTCTCAGCAGAATTCTGACCAAACTGTGCCAGTGGCTGAGCATCCTTTCAGCTCTGGGTTTGCCAGTGAGACCAAAAGCATGCCTAGTACACCAGGTACTCCAGAACCAAGCACTCAGGCACAGGATACAATAAAGAAGGAGGCCCAAAGTACACCAGTCTCTGCAGAGAATAGCACTAACACCAGTGGGAACAGTGGTAATAGCACTGGGATGCCTGTAATTCTCCAAATCCAGCCAATTCAGATCAAACAGGAGAATCAGGGACCTACTGGGTCTGCCACTCTATCCCCAACAACTCAGTCCCCAGCTGCAGATATCAAAATTGCTCAGTTGCTGCTGAACATCCAGGGGCAGACCTTCGCACTGGTGCCTCAGTTTCTTCCCACCACTGCCTCCTCATCTTCGACAGCCATCGGTCTTAATTGTTCATCTAAATTTGTGCGGATAGCACCCGTGCCTATTGCGGCAAAGCCAGTTGGGAGTGGAGGGGATGGCATCACCTTAGCTGGGACCCAAGACGGAATTCTAGTTGGAGGAGTGCAGAAGTTCCAGAAGAATCCAGTGGCAGATCTTATCAAAATGCACAAGTGCAAC
The DNA here is from genome assembly GCA_021613375.1 of Megaleporinus macrocephalus. Taxonomy (NCBI): domain Eukaryota; kingdom Metazoa; phylum Chordata; class Actinopteri; order Characiformes; family Anostomidae; genus Megaleporinus; species Megaleporinus macrocephalus. Next base: position 15,782,220 of record CM038704.1, read on the forward strand.
TTCCCGGGCTGTGCCAAGATGTACACCAAGAGCAGCCATCTAAAAGCTCACCTGAGGAGACATACTGGAGAGAAGCCATTTGTCTGTAACTGGCCTGGCTGTAGATGGAAGTGAGTGCTCATTTAAGTTACAGGGATTGGGGTTGGTGGGTTGGCAGGACGGGGAATGAGGTGCTGTTGTAGGTTATTCTAAAATAAGGGTTTGTAACTAACATTAGTCAGTCTATCAGCCACAGGTCTCACTTGTGGGTCATTATAGAGTTTGCCAGTAGTATGTTAGTTTTACTTCAGTTATCTTTGGCAGAGTTTACAAGAGACCTTTTTGTGTAGGAGGCACAATCCCTTCCAGGTCATTGAATCTTTGGATCACACACAAGAAAACACACACCCATCTCTTTTATTTGCAATTGTCTTTTTATTATATTGCCACTCTGGTGGATTATGTGAAACTCTATACTGTACCTTCGTGTGGATACTAATGTATTATGCTTAGTTCCCCACACATATCTGAGATCCTTCAAGCCTGCCACCTCTCTGCATCAGGATTTAAACATTGTTAGAAAAGCATTCAGGCCCTGGACTACATGGTAGTGCACTCATTTTTATAGGACTTTTATTATAGGTATTTTGTGGGTTCTCTTATGTAGCTTTAGAGCCCACAGTGCCACAAAGAGGAAGAAAGAAAAGAAAGACAGTGACGTTGATGGGTTGTTGGATCTGTGGAGGGATGAATGGCCAGATGAATCCAATACACAAATAGACAGATGTAGTGTGAAGACAAAGAATAAAGCAATGCATTTGTTTCTACAGAGCAGAGAAAAAACTAATATTCATGAAGTTGAAAGGTTTTTTTCTGTCAGTGTCAATATACATCATCACTGACCAAAGAACAACATGTATTTCATTTTTTCATGTTGTTATAGCTTAATCACAGCAGTTAACAATACATTTTGTCAAAATAAATATAACCATATGCAAAGGTTGGACACTCCTGTTAATAATTATAATTAATGTTTTCTATAATATGTAGTCCACAATTTTGGAAACAATAACTAATAAAATAATAAAGTGGAACAACTTTTTGCACCAGGCCCCAGGTCAGATCACACACACACACACACGCATATATTTATATATATATATATATATAAAATGCAGGATAGGTTGACAATGTGTGGTGTGAAAGGGGGCTGGCATTTCCCTGCAGAGTGTAAAATGAAACGGAGACATGGCATGTGGTCCAGAGTCACATGTGTGTTGAGAGTGGACAGCTAGGCTGAGTGCGTCTTACAGTAATAGATCTATTGTCTTTGTTGCTATTGGTGTGTTCAGGGTTAGGCCATGTTGTTTAAACAGTATTAGTATCCAGCTGAATAGGGTTACACCCAAAACCCAAGAATGTGAGTGGTAGAGCGCTCTATGGGGAGAAAAAAAATCTAATTAAGAGTAAGCATTCAGGCTTGTTGTATGTTGAGAACGCCTGCTTTACTTTTGGTTTCAGGTTAAATGGATAAATAGTATTTTATTAAAACTTCTGACGCAGGTTAGACGACATGTTGAATGCAGGTGTACATGTGTCGATCCCTATGCTCATGTGGGAAGCTCTACACTCTCAGAGAGCATGTTATCTATATTTTTATCTAATTTCTACTGAGGAACAGCTGCGACCAGAGAAGAGTCAGGGACAAGCTCAGACACAACTACTGGGGAGAGTGAGAAACTGTCCCAAGGCTTTTCCTCATTTATTTCACACACAGAAAAACAGAAATTACTAGAAAACAACATGAGAAGCAATTTCTCTCTCTCTCTTTCTCTCTCTTTTTATCTATCCATCTGTCTGCATATCTCTTCTAACTCTGTTTCTCTCTCTCTTTTTTCAAAAAAGGTTAAAACAACTTTTGCTGCCTCTTTTCTCTTCCTCTCTCACTCTCTCGTATCTTCCCTCTGTATTATAGTAGTAGCTGGCAGTTAGCCAGGTCAAGCACCAACCATGAGAACTCAATTAGAAGCCATTTAAAACACACATCCGCACACACACACACACACACACACACACACCTACGCACACCAGGCCTGTTTATCTGTCTGTTGTAATGATGTTGTGTTTGTTCATAGCTAGTTGACTATATTGACTCTGTACCTGCACCTTACTGAGAGCAGGTGGGCACACTGACCACTCTGACAGGGCTGAGGTGAATAGTGTGTGTCGGTGTGCTAATAATGCGTAGGGACAGCAGGAAACGAGTTGTTTTCCAGGCCATGAATCTTTGGTGACAAAAGAGGTTCTGTGCAAAAGACAAAAGAGAGGCTTTAGATTAGAGAGAACAGAACTAAATTTGTGTGAGTAGATGTGTATGTGTGTGTGTGTTTGTATGTGTGTGAGTGAGTGAGAGAATCAGAGAGAGAGAGAGAGAGAGCACACAGAGAGCAGTAGGCGTTCCACTCTCACAGTCATGGTAACTATTCAGTACAGGCTCTTTGTCCGTCCACACCACCGGCCAGTTTTTAACCTGAAACAGCCCCCGCCTGCCACTTCCCACCCTCACCCCTCACCAAACACACACACACTGAGACCTATTGGTGCAGATTGGTAGAAGTTTTGGAGAGTAACCCAGAAGTAAGAGATAGATAGTACGATTATTTTGTCCGGCTATCATCAGTCAAGTAGTCACATTCCCATTCGAGAGAAGTAATTAGTCATTTATATTGGATTACCTGTATTGGAATAACACTGAAGAAGAAGGAGGAGAAAGGTGGATATTATACACTGCATGTTCAAAAGTTTGTGGACACCTGGTAATTTAACATTTCTTCCAAGACCAAGGGTAGTAATAGGGAGTTTGACCCCCTTTGCTGCAGTAAAAGCCTTTACACTAGATGTTGGAACACGGTTGTGTTGTTGATTGCAGTCAGCCGCAAGAGAATTACTTAGGTCATGTAGTTAGATTGTTAGTTCTGGATCACAAACGCCATTCCTATTTTTCCCAAAGGTACTAGATTAGCTAGTACACAGTCCCATGGCACTATAGCCCAATGCTGGGAAGCTTTATACCTATTTAGCTTAAATTTGGCTTTGGGCATGGTGACCAAAAGCTGTCTGTGTACAATTAAATGCATGTGTCAGCAAACAGCACGCCTAATAGTAGCTGAGTTCACTAATTAGAAGGAATGTGTGCATGAGTGTGCATGTGCAGTGCATGTTTTTGTCTCTTAAGACTGATATCGAAGCATAATCTTATTTTCACATTAAGATTCATTTGGTACGTGCAGGAATAGCACATATTTGTTTCTGTTGCTTTCTTGTTATTTGCATTTAGGTCCTGAAGTGGTGAGAGTGGCTTTGCATGAGTAGTATGAGGGAATGTTCTGGTAATTATCTTCTGGTCCCCTTCAGTGGTTTTTCAAGCCTCCACTGGGGAATATCATTGCACACTAGCCTGGAAAACGCAGACAAACACACACACACACATGTTTGTGTTCTTTCTAGGAACAGACTCTCTCTCTCTTTTTCTCACTCACTCACACACACACACACACACACGTTTCTGTGGCAGCTTGTGAGAGGGCCTCTTGGCATGCCGACTCCACTGGAACACACAAAAGCTCTAAAGCCTAAAATTCCACTCTTCTTTCGAGGAAGGAATTTTCTAGAAACAGTTTCCTGTCAGGAATGACTAGGCAGCGCTATAAAATCAGCAGGTTTTCAGCAGAACCGTATGAGCTAACTGCCAGGAGACACGCTGGCCTGTAGTGCTGGGTTAAACCTCATTTCCTGTTCCAGAAGCTAATTCTAAACATTACAGACACAAAAAGAAAGGAAAATGAAAAGACAGGGCGTAGTTCCACCAATACTCCACATTGTTTTATAATGATGTGTCCAAATTTTATATCTCACAAGTAGAAACTTTAGGAAAAGGAGCCAATTCGCCAGCCTGAGGACCTTCAACCGTCCTTTGAACTCGCTTACATAGTTTGCTGACAGTCACCAACGTTTTCTAATTTGGGATTTATTCTTATGTAGGAACAGAATCTACGCACACTCAAGGGCACAAAGGTGCAAACAGTTTGAGAGAACCTTTCATGAGAACACAATTAGGGGACATTGTAGGAAGATACTGGTGAATGAGCCCCATTGTTTTTAACAGTAAAGTCATTTTAGCCATTCCGATTGGTCCATTCATCATGAAATTCTAAATAAAGTCTCACACAGCATGAAAGGCAGCTGCCAATAAACCAATAAAAAAGCTGTGATGTTTAAGTATGTCAGCAATGGTACTTTGTATTATATTCTAATGAAATAGTTATTGATATAGATAAGAGTAACCATGCTTATGAAATTGATTTTGAAACTCAGTATGTCATAATGCTGGTATAAAGCTGTGTGTTATTGTGACACTATTGGTCTGCTTGCACAGGGAATCAAGCCAGATTGCATCCTCAGAGAGTCCGAATGTTGTTTTCAGACTTCTGAGCAGGTGAAATTAGCTGATTCCGTGGAAGGTAGTGCATGAATATTTTAGATAGTAATAATGGTAAAATGTGAAGTCATCAGATTAATCATTTTGAGTGAGCTGTTGTGATATCCTTGTGATATGCCTGAATTATCTTAAAAGACTTTCTGCCATAATGAGTTTCAGTATTTTGTTATAGCTTATACGTTGACTTTACAGCAGTAATGGTCACAAAGTTTTTCTCTTACCCTTACTGTAGCCAGTTTGCTCCATTGGTTGTACATTAGAGCCACAAGGCTATTGTAGCTAACAATAATGGAAGTGTGTGGCCTCTGGTTAGCATCATGCAATCATCACAGCCTGAAATCACATTAAGTCGCCCCAAATAGATTTGCTTGGTTTAGCAGCCTGCGTTTGTCATGTTTTTATGCGTTTTTATGCTAACCCCATGCCCTGCTGTTACTCAGAGTGCTTTACTGACTGTGTGCTTGTTGTTTTTAACCCTCGCCAGGGCTCTCTGCCATAGTTTTTCATTTATGGTTACATAAGACCTTTCACAATAACCCAACCCTTTACGACATCCTAGACTGTAAAATATATTTTGCCTTATCACACATGTTGAGTTCCGTGCCAGAGGCTGTAGCTGCTGTCTGAACAGTTCACCTTATTGGCCTATTTAGTTCTGGGCTGCAATAAGCTGAGCGCCAAGTGCCGGTTCCATGCAAACACAGATGATGAGCAGTGACTGTCATCGCTCAATGTAAGCTGCTGATTAGTTTTATGAAATCAGCATTCTGCTCCAGGCTTGACGAGGATACATGCAGTCTGCTGTCTTCTGCAACTACAGCAATAGCTTGGCACTTGTCTAATGTTGTTTTGCTCCAGGGAGTCTGGCTGTGTACATTGTTTATTGCAATAGAGAGTGGCAGATGTGAAACAGAGGTCTTTTAATATGACAGTCTAGATGAACCAAAAGTCCTTTACACAATATTCTAAATAACGTACATGTAGTTGATTGGCCAGGGCACGTTTGGTGTCCAAAGTTTGTTTATTTAGATTTGCATAGAAGCCTATAGCCACAAATAGGCATCAAAATGTTTTTAAGAGTTTTTAAGTAATTTCATGTGAACAAAATTACATTGCATGGGTAAAACAGCAGGACAAAACTGATAATTTGTCAATGTTTATAGACAACTCTATGCTGAATGATGTCAGTCTTTTTCAGACGGCTTAACAACTCAACATGGCTTGAGATGTTATGTAGGTAGACAATTCACCTGTAACTAACTGATATAACTGATAAAATGCTTGCATTTTTCACCAGGCCATTATTTCACATGACAATCTGAGACCAGTTGAAGTTGAGTTAAAGAATTGTTCTCAAACCAGTTCTCACAAATACCCATGGTCCACATTTTTGCTTTATCCCAAGTAGTAAGGTAAGCATAGTCTATAGTTTGAGAACCACTAAGGTAAACGATGGAGAGATTAAGAAAAAGCTTTTCTAGTTCCAGTCCCATGTGACTGAAATACACTAATCCTGCTCTCTTTGTCCACTCCAGGTTTTCCCGCTCAGATGAGTTGTCCCGTCACCGGCGGTCCCATTCGGGTGTGAAGCCTTACCAGTGTCCCGTGTGCGAGAAGAAGTTCGCCCGCAGTGACCACCTGTCAAAGCACATCAAAGTCCACCGCTTTCCCCGAAGCGGCCGGACAGTCCGTCCCACCGCCTGATGAGCTGGTCCTAATTAAAACTCACCTATGGACAAAACGGAAGACTGGAAGATACAACTTTGAGCATGTGCACACAACTCAACACACATGTCTAGGTGAAAAGAAACTGATGGAAGAAGAAGATGCATCAGGCCTGAGCCCCTCACAGAACACACTGCATCTTCTGTTTCCTTATATTTATAGTGTTTTAAGTTAAGCCTGGGTGGCAAAGCATTGGCAACCGATTGTCACCATTGGTGCTACACTTTGTTTGGATTACTAAGACGATGGGACTGGAATTAAGACAGAAACTGCTACTAGGGATCAGTCTGTCCAAATAAGCTATGGGGACACTTTTGTAAACAACACTAACTTTATGTAAGTTTTGTGTAAGAACTGCGGAACGACAATAGAAATGCAAAAAAACAAAACAAAACAAAAAAAAAACCCTGTAAACGCAACAAAACTAAAATGTTCACAGTGTTGATTGTACATGTTTATATGTATGCCTTCAATCAGTGTTGACATTTTTTATCTCGTATTGCTTTTAATGCAAGGTGTTTTGTAAAAGGGTGTTTGTATTTTTGTTGGCGTCGGCTCTTAACGGCTCTGCTGTGTTTTTAAGCCTCCCCCTTGGTCTCAATCCACCACAAAGGCCTTATCTCAGGTGTGGTCTAGGTGCTAGGGGTGGGGTTGTAAAGCTAGTACCACCTAATTCACAATATCATGATTTGGGGGGATATATACTGAAAAAAGTGGTGCATTGAATTTGCTTGTTGTGTCAACTGTGTATATCACAGTGCATTAATACAATGTGCTACATGTAAACATTGCCAAAAGTAAGTCAACTGAACAACAAACAGTTGTTAATATGTTTTATTTATGTGGAAATGACATACACAATTGACTCATGTAAATTCACGGCATTGCTCCGTGTAACGCAAGTCACATATGATGCGGCCTGCATTTGCAGCTGTGATGTGATGACGGCACTCAGCGTCAGTGATACCAGACGAGAATGAGCTTGCTTGACAAATGCGCATTGGAGCCTTTCGCCACCGAGCCGAGCATCTTCACTTTCTGTTTCATTTTTTTTATTTTTTCACCTTCAGTGACACAAAATCTGCCTCAGAACTCCAACCTGTTACTGGATTCCTCACATATCATTGTGCTACCATGGCCTGCTATTGTGCGCGCCCCCCCCCATTTTATACAAACATGAGCATGACCATCCTAATATTGCTGCAACTTTCAATTAGGGTTACATTTGGCACTACTTTGTGAGCATTATGTACTGTAACTAGCCAAATATTACATAATGGCACTTGTCTGGGTTTGTTCATGTTTGTTTGCAGGGTTGGGCCAAAAGTACAGGTGGCTGTGGCTGAAGCAGGCTAAACAGTGGTAGTACTGAGGCCACATGTGTTGACTTTGTTCTTATTCTAAGCACTTCTAATCATGTCTTGGGGAGATATTTGCATCCTTATGTGTCACACACATGTTCTCTGTCTGATCCAAGGGCACACTTTACTGTACATACGTCACGGCATTCCTTCCATTCATAGACTGAATATTATAAATGCTTGTTGACATACAGGTGTTTAAAGCCACATCCTATGAATGTATGTAAATAAAAGGGACGTGTACATAGATGCATCTGTACCGGATTGATTCTAAAAGAGAGAGCGAAGATAAGGGGCAATCAAAATGAAAATATGGCTGTGTTTGTGAAGATTTCTAGTGTAATCCTAAATGTGTATATAGTAATGTTTCAGTACATATAAATACATATATTTTTCCTTCATCCATTTACAAATAAAACATGGAAATGTAGATAAATGTCTTTGCTTGATCATTTTGTTCTGTGTTAAAAGGTGATAATAATGGAATAAAGCCAAGATTCTGACCTAAGCATGTCCCCCAACACAGAATAACACAATAAACACATACTGCTGATGAACAACATAAACAATACAAATAGTCCCTTTTCCAGAGAGTGCACGGCTCCTGTGATTCTTCCGGTGTGGCTGTCAGCATGGCAGCAGGTCTCCAAATAGCCCCCTCATTTTAAAGGTCGACCATCCCTGGTGACCCACCAGCTTGAGCCAAGTTCCTGGGCGTATATACAGTCCCAGCCAGCCCACACGCTGCAGGCCACTCACTTCTCTGCGGTGAGCGCCCCCAGTCCTTCCTGCCATGGCTCCCCATTGCACACAACTAGGGAGTAACAACAATATATTGCACCAGCGCCCACTAACCAACAATTCAAACTCACGTGCTAATAACAATAGGGTTGATGCTTATATGGATGTGCTACTTGTTTCACATTGTGGTTACACAGACTGAGCTTATTAGATATACTCAGATAAACACAAGTTCTCAATTTACAGTTAACTTAATAAAACGTTGCAAGAGTTCATCCTTGCCTTCACTGTTAAATGAAGAAGGAAGGTTTCTAAACATTTTCCCAATAAAATATTGGAAATATTGGGAATATTTTAGTGTTGCTGTCCACACCTACCTGAATGTGGAGTTTCTGGACACTCAATTTGCTGACAATGACCAACTGAGTGGTCAGCTCCAGATTAAACTAAATAAGGACTATGTGAAGGAAGACATTAAGGATTCTTATGCTAGTAAACAGCAGAGATGCTTCCACTTCAAAAATATGCTACTGTTGGTTTTAGACTTGCAACATTGGAATTTTGATGTGACCACACACTTGTTGTTGCTTATATACATTTAACCAGACAACCAGAATACAGGTTTTTAGAGGCGCTGATCGGTTCTTATTACCAAACATAAGATAATAGAGCTAATAAGCTGCCCATCCATCAGTTTTCTTGCTAAGCATTGGGTGGACTTCAGAAATGAATGGGAGTCTAAACATTTGTTGATATGCATGAATTCATACTGATGGATTTCAAATAAATACCTTCTGTCGTGAACATAATCAACTTCCTCCAGCTGAATATTTTGCTGATGTTCATCTGCTATGCTTGGGCAACATCTGCAAAATTGATAGTTATTAGAGGAAAAGGACTTCGCTTTAGCCAGCCAGGTTACAATTAGCAGGAGGAAAGGCCTGTGGGTTCTAAAAAGTTGTGTGCAAGCTCAACCAGAGCAGACTGGTCTTGCTAATGTTTCTCAGAAAGAGAACCATTAGAAGACAAATTCAGGCGACAAGAGCCAGTAATGGCAAACAGGCAGTTCCTGCCCATTAAAATGTAAGCATATGGGTAGCATCCCAGATTTATGACATCTTCAATTTTAGGCGATCTTCAGTTGTGTTGCTGTGCATTTCAAATGCTCAAAATTGCTTAGTCACTGACCATAAGGACAGAGTCAGAGTGCTATGCTGATGGGAAAGAGCTGGTTTATAGCTGAACGTGCACATTGGCACAACTTCACAGAACTGCTTCATGTTGTTCAGGGATTTGAGTTCAAGTGTATAAGAGATGGCAAACATGTTTTGAGGGGTAATTAAAAGAATGAATGTTTTGGTTCAGCAGAAACAGCAATGCTTAATCTTGAACATGTGTCCAGGGCTACTGTACTGTCCCACAGCTCGCCGGTACCAATTAGAGATGACGGACGTGTGGGGTTCACAGCTTTCTCCTTACCTTTTCTGAAGTAGTCTCATCTTTTGTATTTGCCTCAACCTAATTGCCTCAATGACGGTGTCTCATTAATAACCAAGGTTCTCACCACTAGAACATAAAATATTTGCTATTTAGCTAAATACCAGTTGCACTTAAAATGTTGATGCATACAGAACATTTGTAGCTAGATAACACTAACTGCCTATGCTGTTACATTAGCTAACAGGTGCTGGCATTGGCTGGCATTGTGCTGGCTCAGCAATAGGTGGTAGCAATAGGTAGTTAACTTTAACTTAATAACTCAAAGCACCAATTGATTCTCATTTTTCGGTATCAGTTGAATATGACCGAAGCCCTTTACTCCCTGTAAAAAGGTTTCATGATGAAAGGACCAATATAAATGCTTCAAATGAATGAAATCTCTTTACATTAACTTACATTAAAAACAAAAAACGTTTTTAGCCTCTAATGTAAAGTTGCTGTTTTGTAGATACTTGTTTTACTTTAGACAGCGATGGTACAATTTGTTTATTTGGGTGAAAATTAATTTTCCCAGTTAAAGTATAAGAATTTACTGGGCTCAGTTTCTTATTTCAAAATTCTAAACAAATAAATAGTTTTGGAGCCTTTAGGCAATGCAGAGTAATCAATACAACCTGTCATAGTCATAAATAGTTCATTTGGACTGTTCTGTATGCAGAACGCAGATGTATTATGTATCAGTGCAGATTAGATCATCTAGTATGCAGGATAAGGATGTATTATGTATCAGTGCAGGTAAAAACCGATGAGAACTTCAGTGACAGACAATGGAAAGACAAAAACTGCCAAAACAAGGATAAAATAGTATTTTTCCTGTAAATAGCATGTGTAAAAGTGGATTACAGGCCATGAGATGAAATGAAAGTATGACATTAGTTCAAATGTAGTCATAGTTTGTTTTCCTAGTTCTGAATTACTGTATGTGCATAATTTACTCCCCAACCACTACTTTCTATTCCTGAAACAATTATAACAAAATTTTGATAAATGTATTTATAAAATGGGATACAGATACCGTATGCGCTGCTTGAATATTAATTCAAGGAGATAATGCTGTAGTCTGTTTTAAAGGGGCTCATATGCTACATTTTTCTTGGATAATTTATTTTAATAGGGTACACTTTGGCATTTTGGCTTTGACACCACAAACATTCATTTATCCATTTTCTAAATTGTTTAGTCCATCTAGGGTGCATGGTTGTAGTAGGGAAGACAGAGAAGTCCTGACAACCAAGTCTGCAACTTCCTTCAGCTCATTCTGGGGGATCCCGAACTGTTTCTAGGCCAACTTAACCCTTCCATCAGGTCTCATTCCATTTGGCTGTGCCTGGTAAACCTCCAACAGAAGATGGCCAGGGGGCAACCTATTAACCTATTAATGTGGAAGAGTAGCAGGTCTACTTTGACTTCACTCCAGATGACTGAGCGTGCCCCCCCCACCCCAAACTAAAAAAAGCTACTTTCCACCAATTGTATATGTGATCCTATTCTTTCGATCATAACCCAAAACTAATGATTGTATGTGAGGGCTATAGATGAGGGTGGGGATGTAGAGTGACTGGTAAACAGAGAGCTTTGCCTCTCTTCACCACTACATTCACTTACAGCGACCACATTACTGATGCTGCCTGTCCCAGCCTGAGGCCGATCTCACAATCCCTCTTCCCATTACTAGTGAACAAGACCCCAAGATACATAAACTCCTCCACCTGGGGAAGATCCTCTCCTCTTTCTGGGAAAACAGTAATGATCTATTTCACATTGTTAAACGTATTTACCTCAGAATTAGACCTTTTAAACTTTGCCTTTAAGACTGATATATGTAAATGACTTCTGTTCTGACTGGCTTCTCTATACTGTGCCCTATTACTGCCCCAGCACTTAGAGCTGAAACACCTCCTGTAATAGGTGGAATATGTGGTCTGATGCTGTTGCTTGATCTGCCTTGATTGCCTCTGCTTACCTATTCCCTGGACCAGTTTGATCTCCATGGAGCTTCTTGCTATCCAACACTTTGCAGAAAACTTCACCTGCATGCCACTGACGACCCGTCTGGTACTGCTGCCTACTGAGACTCGAAATACGTAATCACAGTCATTTCTTCCTCTGCATCACATTACACAGAGCTTTTCACATCCATACTAACAGACCATCACTGCAGGCTTCCAACAGTAGTTATGGACATTCATGGCTTTTCACTGTGATACACTCCTATCAATAGTCTACTAACACTGCTAACACTGACTGGATTTCATAGATCTATTTCTCATTACTCTGATAGGCCTCTAACAGTCGCCATCGCTTATCATTGGTTAAACAAAATACTTCTGTCCAATGCCAGACTGCTTTCATCTTTTCTTTATATTCAGTATATCACATTCATAAAGTCTTATCCTTTTCTTATTGCTTTTGTGTTTTTGACTTGCTATCTGGTGTCAACACGAAAAGAATGGGTTCCCCCTTTAAATCCTGGTTCATCTCAAGATTTCTTTATTTTGCTCTTAGGCAGTATTACTTTGCCATTGTCACCCTTGGTTTTCTCATGGGGGCTCAGACCTGTATTTTCTGTCAAGCTGCTTTGTGACAACATCTGTTGAAATAGTGTTCTATAAATAAACTTTGACTTGACTTGACTTGGTATATGTAAATGTGTTGGACTGGTTTTACAGCTTACTTGCTGACTTTCTACAACAAATTCATTTTGAAAAAAGTTGGGACGCTGTGCAAAATACAAACTAAGAGAGAATGCAATTATATGCAAATCAGTTCAACCTTACCAACTCATAACACAACTTTACAAGTATTTTGCTGTTTCAGTCCCAACTGTTTTTCCCAACCCATTTCATGCATCATGTTCAAAATAGGCATAGTTATTTTTTTACAAAACAGCATTTTCAACTGTATTTGTGTATTTTGTTTCAATTTGTTTCAACTCAATTTTGTATCATGTTTGGTTGCTTACCAGGCTCATCACTAACAGGAGGTTGACTTAGTGTTTCTGCATTTTGTTCCCCAAAAAATGATCAGTATTATTCTGAAAAAAAAAATCCCATTGTTTTTAAACTCCATGTCTCTTTTAACTTCTGTAACTTTGGTCTTAGCACGGTGCAAAAGTCAGGGATCCACCTTCTCAGAGAGCCTATTCTCCAGTCAAAACCATCATCAACATAACTCAAGAGATAACTCTAAGGTGACACAAAACAATATGCACTTACATGTAGAGGGGTTTTGGAAAATGGGCAGTTGTAAAATGTTAGTGAACAACAATGCAGGTTTTAAAAGACCTTTTAGAAGACCATCAAAACTCTTGCCATTAGATAAACAGTACCTATCACATTCGTCTTTGAGAGAGAGGAGAAAATGCCTGCCCCTCTAAGGGCCTCTACATGGCCTTGATTCACAGAACTACTAGGATACTTACGCCTAACAACCAGAACAACTTTCATCAAAACCATCTTGGGGTCATCATCTTGAAATCAGAAGAGATTTATGAGGACAAGATGACTGCAATTACATATCCGATCAGTGAACATTTCCTTCTAAGATCTGCATTCCTGTACTGCAGCTCTGTTTCTGCACGTATAGTCCCAGAAGATCCATTAGTAACAGTTAATTGCTCAAGTTTTGAAAGTTATTCAAGAATCTATAGTGCTAAAGTGTTAAAGAAAGCTTCTAGGGAAATGTGCACCCGTTGAGCCATGAGTGGCTCAGCTGGGAAGATGATAATCTACTAGACATGCCTGGGTCTGCTCTGGTGTATGTTTTCATTCTAAATTTAGCTTGGCAAAGTGTGTGAATGCAGGACTATGTTGGTGTAATTACATGTAGCTGCATGGATGTGTGTGCTTGTTTGTGTTTGAGTTTAATTTTAAGGGCTATTGCCAAGCTATAACACAATGGCCTACACATACTTGCACATGTATTTTTGCACAAACAGCAATACCAATGAGTTAAACTCAGCACAGTTAAACTCATTTAATGGACTGTCCAGTCTTTTCTGTCTCTAATAAACTCTTATCTCTTGTCCTGCTAGATTACGTTTATGATTAAAACGTGTCTACAGTCTACATGATCAGTAGAGGCAAAGAGTCAGCCATGTGAAGTATTAACCCAACATGGATATCCGCAGTATCGGACGTCGTAAAGGACTTCCTCCATAATTGCGTCCAGCAGCAGTTGTCCTGACCCCTGAAGTCTTTGATCTCTTGCTGTAAACAACATTCCTACTCCTTCATACAACTCCATGCTAATAACAAGAGAGAGCGATAAAAGTTAATTATAGAGAATTCTTCCTCATGTTATACAATCATGTCATGTCATATTATCGTCTGCAAATCTACTGAAATAATTCTGCAGTGCAAACACAGTTGCTGAATGGAGAAACAATAAAGAGAGGCTAATCTTTAACTGACCTTTGAATGTAGCCCCATTTCACATTATGTAATCCTGTTAAGAGCTGGCCATGAAAGTGCAGGTTAAGCAGAGCAGCTGGTTAGATATATATCTGTCATAAAGCGAATGTAGGTTAGAGTCCTCTGTCACAAGAGCCTGTACGATAGAGAACAACAAGAAAGGTGGTTCTGGAATATTTCATGTGATTTTTTTTTTTCTTTCACCCTGAAGCGTTTCAAGAAAACAACAAACATACTTTAAAATAGAAAGAGTTGCAGTTGTAGATTATCTGCTGTATTTTGCTTTGAGGGTCCTACATCTCCATGCTAGAAACATCTTGAGGAAATAATAAAATAATAAAAGTTGAGTAACTTTTACTCATTATTTCTACATTTTGATGTTCTCTTAAACTTCTCAATAATATTCTGGAAAACAGCCAAGCTGCTTTTTTCTGTTTGCCACAGCTTGTCTTCAAACTCCACATATCACATTACATGTACTACTCTGATCTTTGTACTGCGCAAAATCAGACACCACCCTTCATATATTTAACTTCCAATCTCATGAGATATTTCAGAAGAGATATACAGTCATTTGCTATTTCGTATAAAAGGGAAAGGTCAAAGGAAAATAAGTGGGACAGTTTTCAAAACTGGAAAAAAAAGAAAAACTCACCTAGGGGTGTGCGATATATGTCGTTTCTGATCATATCTGAATTGCTGGAAAAAAACAACAAGCAAAATGCCTCGACTCCACACGCGTTAGTACAGGCTGCTGGACTGCGCTTTGAATGTCCATACTGTGTGATAGCTGAGGCTCAAGCTAGCTTAGCTGCCTAAACAACCCACCTAACAGCACACCTGCGCCAGGGGAAGAAACTCAGACACGCAGTCTACTGCCTTAGATTTAACTCGTAGGTGAGGATCACCTTCACTCACGTAGAGCTGGTTGGGATTTGAAAAGACTGGCGTTGCTCAAAAGATGGCAGTTTGCAGACTTTGTAAGGAAGTGGTTGCCGTTAAAGATTGCTTGGCAACTAACCTGGGGTGTTTTCCAAACGTTCTTAACACTAAGTACTTCGTGACTTCATACTTAAGAATATTCTTAAAAATGATGAGATTTCGTAACTCCGTAAGTTCTTCTTAACTTCCTTTAATCACGCATTATTCTGTGCATGGCAACTACAATGGTGCGTATGTGATGAACACTACAGGCACTTATATCCTGGAAATCTCCTCCAATTTCTGCTTTTTCTCTATATTTGTAGGACTTTTCCAGAGCTTTGGAAAATAGTATGTTTTGTTTTTTTCTCTAATTATTAAAGCATTTGGCTTTTAGTTCATCCTGGAATTAACTAAAAGCCAATTGCATGACCCAGACTAGTGGGATATGGTAGAAGATGGATGTATGGATGGATATTAATATTGTTTAATAAGTGTGAGCTAGTAAAATACAAGACCTTATAAACACATTTTAAATAATGCACATTATCGTTGTTATCGTAATCCACAAAAAACATCGAGATATCATTTTCCGGCAATATCGCATGATCCTACTCTCGCCATCTGATAAACAGTACTTATAGCATTCATCTTAAAGGACAAGCTCTATTCTTGCTCCAGATCTGATTTATGAGGAAACTTGATGCTATGAGGTCTGAAAGCATCTGCAGCTGTCAAGTAACTGTTACTGAGAAAAAGAAAACAGGCTAAATCAATCAAAGAACAACAGACTGACCACCCCAGAGTCCAGACCTCAACATCATTGAATGTGTTTGGGATCACTTGGATCATGAGAAGCAGAAAATGCAACCAATCTCAAAGACTGAACTTCAAAACTACACCTGCATATTTTTCTCCCTAAAAGAAAAACAAACGCTTTCCACTCACTGTGGTCGTAAAGTGTGGATATTTGCATGCATTTTTTTTTTCTTGCTGAACAAAACCTGAGGCACCTGAGACAACGTCTGTGATTTTTCAAGCAGGAAAATATTTCTGATCACAGGGATCTAAAATTCAGCAGCTCCCTTTATAGCGCTGCAGACGTTTGCATGAACAGATGGGCGACCAGATGGAGTTTCCATAACAAATGGAATTCTCATAGCAGACGGTGTCTTCCCAAACGGAATTCAGAGTAGACGCAGATCTCCCTGTAGATGTCTGCTGCCTGGAGAGACAGAGCTATAATATCATAGTTATGGTCGGTGAATGACTGAATATTGAAAGAAATTTGTCTAGTCAAAGTCAAAAAGAGGACTATTGGACAGAAAAGATCTTAAGAAAAAAAAGAATTGCTATACCTCAAGACAAAGACATCTGCTGAGACGTTTCAGTCCCAGTGTTGAGCAGTGGGGATCCATCGTCTCTGTTGTTTGTTTCCTGTATAATAAATATGTAAAAATAAATAAATAAATAAAATAAAAAGTTTTAATGATATTTTTTAACTGGATGTTTATTATGTTTGTTGTGTTTAAACCCTTAACCTACTATTAACCTAGTTATTCCTGTAGTTCTTTTTAAAGTTTTGCTTAGGTTTTAAATGGCCATCAGACATTGGGCCTTAATCACCTGATTCATGATATGTTCTTAAACTGTGGAACTGCATAACATTGTAGGAAACAGGAGAGGCAGATACACGTGCCGATCACTTTTATTAAAGTCCATGGTGACAGCAAGAACTCAAAATACAAAGCAAAGTAACAAAATAACAAAACCCAATACTGATAAACTAAACAGACTAGCAGACAAGAGCAATGCACGGCCAAGACTGGTGGCAAACAGACGGTATAGAAAGACAAATGGAAAAAGATACACCTGGAACAGGGAAGAGACAGAGACTAGGAACAGGTGAAGGTTGGAGACACAGAGGAACACGACCAAAACATAAACACTAGCACATGGCTAACACAGGGGAACGTAAATAAGGACATAGACAGACGAGAACAGGCGGGGCGTGATACTTGGTGCCCCGGTTTGTGTGTAGTTGGTGTGTAGTGCATAAGTGGGTTTTGAATGATTGATTGATTGATATCATGAGGATTTTATTCTCTGTGGTATTTAGGCAGATTTAGCCAAGTAAACTCTTGGTCAACTGAAGGCCTAACAGGTCAAATTAGCCACAAATCGACCAATCACGTTTCACTTTACAAAGACAAATTTAAGGAGAAAAATATCACTTTAGGCCTTCTGGAAGTGCTAGACGTGTCAGTTCAGTCAGCAATTGTTGGAAATGAAAAACAGAACCCAGAGGAAAAAATCTTCCTGTGTCTAAGAAATAAAGCAGATCTCAATATTGTATCAATAAAGGATCACTGATTTCTGAATCCTTTCTTCTAAACTCCCCGTAGGAGAAAGGAGGAGCTTAACATCAGCAACTGATTGTAAGATGTTCCGGTGATGAATGAGAAAAGCAGTTCTCCTGCTACAATGACAGACTGCTGAAAGAGGTCTGTGATAAAGAACAGAGATATATTAGAAGATGGTGATATGGAAAACCTTTTCAGCTCAGACACTTTATGGTGAATTATTCATTCTTTGTATGAGTCAGATGAGACAGATCTAAAACACTTAATCCATGTGTGACAACATTTTGATCAAAGTGAGAAATCTGATGGTTATTTCTCAGGAGACAAGGAGACAAAAGTGGCTTAAGTCTGACCACGTCTAGGAAACATAGCTGAAAGCAATAGATCTCATCTATAACATTCATTTCCTCTGGGAAGCTTTATGTCAGGGCTCTTTATAAAGGTAAAGGTAGAAATACATGATAATATGTATATTTCAAGATTCAAATATCTGTGTTTAATGTAAAACTGTCACAAAATGCAGATCGCTGTTAGCTTAGCATTAACATCCTACTAGAATCCCATAGGTGTGCTAGTAGATATGAGCATTATTGTTTATGAGCATTACATATTTTGTATTTTATTTTTGCCAAAGTTTTGACTATGGACTATATGCATTAATAGTCACTACTACTGAGTAAACATCAGCTGAATATAGTCTTCTGTTGAGCAATAAGGTCCTTGTTGCTCAAGGAATTTGAGATTAGTCACTTAATAAATGGCTTTGTCTTTCAGTGTATGTGGGTGTATATGAATGTTAGCCATTGACGACTGCCAGATAATGCGTTAAGGAAACACTTTGCTTTGTGTGCTTCAGACTGTGTGAAAGTATCGCGTGAGATAAAGTCCACAGCTGTTTCAATCCATAAGAGCACATTAAAAAACAGTAACTCCCAACAAATAGAATGCACAGAAACAATTACATGTGTTTCTGATAGGCAGCCCAAAGCCCAAAATAAGGCCTGTCTTTTATAAGTCACCATAACCACATTTGGCCTGTGTCTTTCATTATGTACTAAAGAACTGGGAAATACCAAAAAAACGAAAAGAAGCTTTAAAAGATTTCCATATGTGAATATGCATTCTGTGCTCAATATGTTGCCTATAACGAAAAGGTCTTTAAAATGTGCCCAGACCGAGAGTTTAGAAGGGGGGAGGTGAGGGGGAGAAAAACAAGTTACGCAACTCAGCTGTAAAGATGAAGTGCATGAATCTATAGGCCAGGCCTAGCAGTGGGGCGGGTGTTGTGGTACAAACGTGGAGAAAAAAAACTTCATGAGCTGTTTCAGATGATGTGCAAAAAATTAATTTGCATGATTTTTACTCCCCCGATTGCACTCAACATGTTTGGTGTCCTTCATTAGTTTAGAACTGGAGATGCCAGGTTAATGGTGCTAACATGGCTGAAAGTAAAGCCAACTGTAGACAGCAGAAACTTAGTCCTGGACACTTCTAGCAATTTAGAAATCCTGACCAGAAGCAAGGGAGATGTATGTTCACCCTAGTAAAATGACAGTAAATTCACATTTACATTTAAAATCTCAAGTACATTATCATAACGTGAACTGTGGCTTTCGGCATCAAATCACACACTAGAAACAAAGAACTTCAGTAAAGTTACTGTACAAAATCTGTGTGTGTGTGGTGCACTGAAGTCTCCAGCGAGATACATCACATACATTTTTACACGTTTTTAAAAGACGTTAATCTGAAAGTAATCGTTGTTTATTCTTTTCTCCATCTTTGTTAGCTTAGCTAGCTGTCTTCACCTTAGCTACCTACCTTTGTTAATTCTTGTTTGATCAACAAGCCTGACAACCAAAACACGAAGATGTGAGTTCACAGATGTGAGTTCATTCTATATTTTTGGATCCATGTTGTGATGACATTGTGACAATTTTGTTCAAACACTGTAAACAGTACCACATTCTGACAATGTTGTAGCAACAATATAACAAAGTGTAGCTTCTTCACCTACGTCTGTGTTGTAAACTCCTTTAGCTTCGCGGGGTGGTCTTGTACTGAATGACACTGGTCTAAAGAAAGTTGTCCTAAATGGCTGTCCCTTTATTTAGTGAACTGTTTTTAAAAGTTTCTGTTTTTGTTGTTCAGAATAAGTCATACTACAAATATACCAATCTGCATTCACACCTAGAAGCAGTTCGAGAGGTCTGAGAGAATTTCGGAGCATGTGTTCGTCATGGAAGTCCAGAGACGCCATAAGGTTGCTATCTTGTTAATCATGAATCAATTGTTTTGTAACTCAACAAATGTGCTGTGATCTCAAGTTATGATTTAGGAAATTAAGACAATTAAGTCATGATCTTAAGATAACAGGTCAGCCTCACTGGACTGCTCTAAATTTGTGGAAATTGGTAATTTTTACTACTAGTGTTTGTAAGCATCAGTCTTAGTCTTGACTGATCGACTGAATTTGGGATAAATGGAAAAGCCTTTTCAAATAGCTTTGTTACTAAAATGATGGACAGTTAGAATATCAGTTTCAGAACAATCTGAAATTGCTCTGTCTGAACAAACAGGTCTGTTTAGGTCGAGGATTCTGGGATCATGCTACATGCATGGTGCAATCTTTATCTCACTGCCGAAGATACCTAACGCCTGCTTTTCCTCAATGAACCCCATGCTACTGACCCAGTCCATATCAGTGACGACTGTGAGCTGGTAAATGTTTGTGGATGAAAGCAACGTCCAGAGTGTGGCCGTGAACTCCGCGGCCTCTCTGTTTGCAATGGCGCAAACATATGTAAGAATGGTCCAAGTGACTTGGAAACAACAAAATGATTACAATAGCACTCCAATAAGGTCGACAGCTGGTAACATTTTCTGTTTGATGACTTGCACGTATTCACTCACTAAAAGTAAACTTGTTTGGTTTTGTGTTGTCGAGCTCATTACTCCCCTTTTAAAGCCTTAGCCCTCGGGCCACAGCTAAACGATGTCGTAACTCACCTTCTTTTAACTGATCTTTTATGAGTTTTTTTTTCAATCTGAAACATGGATGAGCACCTTGGCTACTCTTTTTATGCTCCAAATAAAGAGAAAGAATGATATATGTTATTTTTCTCTCTTTCAACAGGCACTAGAGCTTCTCTAACTGTAACACTGGAAAACACTCACAAACAGGCAAAGCAGCAAAATACCACCTGTCCAGATATTTTTGTTTATTCTGAATATTTAGAGGACAGAATATTTTACAGAGGAAGTCTTGTAAAAATGATCTTCGCCCGGTCAAAAAAGACCACCACCCTTTGAATTAGAAATGAATTCAAACCCAATTTGCTGTAAGGAGAGTACCTCTACATGCCCTGTTGGATCAACCCTGCCAACCTCAGAGTCCAGTTTCCTACTAGGAATCAGGAAGAGAGATATTTTAGTGAAGATCAGTTCCGACCAGATCAGATGGAGTTCTGAGTGGGACTGCAGCGGTGAAACTGGCAGCAGTAGTAGCACCAGCCCTCCTTTAAATAGACATGACCAGACCCCAGGGGCATGTTCGAAAAGCTCATTACGAGATGAGGCAAAATTATGTTCTGATGAAACATCTGTTCCAAACACAACATGGACGGAATCACATAATGTGATTGCAATGACTGATATTGTAATTATGATATAATTTATGATATTACAATATAAATCATATTAGCGTCACTGCAATGCCACAGTCATCCATAGCCAGAAGTCCATAAGATCATAACTGAACTCTATATCTCTATTTCTCTGGGTGTGTGTGATCCTTCAGCTGCTAGCCAATCCAGCAGCCTATCAGCTGACAAAACAGCTTTAGCAGTCAAGCATTCAAACTGGTTGAGCTGTCCGGTGATGCTCAGCAGTGCTTCGAAAAGATGAGGTACTAGATTTCCTGCTTGGTACCTTTGGGTGATACCCAGCTAGCAACTGGATTTGAAAAGCTTATTAGTGAATGTCATTGAAGACTGGCGTGTATAATTTCTGACCAAAATGATTCATGTTTTTGGATCCTGTCACTGCACCCACCGAAGCTTACCTGTTATAAATGGGGGCTTACAGATTGCATATTCACCAAATGATATATGCTTGAAAAAATTATTATATATATATCTCCACAATTGCAACTTTACAGGTGTGTAAAAATGATGTAGAATAAATAAATAAATAAATATATATATATATATATATATAAAATGTTCACGTGATGACATCACACACCAACTAATGGTCTTCAGCTAGCTATAAAAAGAAGCTAGTACGATATTTCAGGCATTGTCGTCATGATAGAGGCGGTAAAGATATCAAAGGGGATGTTGTTGGAGAAAGCGATGAAGAAAAAAAGAGAGAAAGACATTTTGGACTGGCTTCTCCTTTTTGGCGAGAGCTAAAAGAAGTGAAAGAAGGCAAGACAGCAAAACAACTAAAACCCAAGAGCAGAGTGTTTATCTCTGCCAAAGTTATTAATGAAATGTTTGTCTCATGTAGTTTTTCCAAAAACCAAACTTCATTCAACCTTCTGTTTTAGGCTAGTATGGGAGGAAATAAGTTCATTTCACACCAATAGGTTGGGTCAGTCTTTGTCCGTATTAGTCTCCATTGTAGGTTTCTTCTTCTCTAATCTTGTTGTCGATGTTGTGTCATATTTCAACTCACTAGCAGATTCTGACTCCTCTTTGCATTCACATGAAGTTGCAAGTGTATGGGCCCGCCAATTTACATAAACCTACATCTAATACTACAATTATTTGCCATTCTTATTATAGTGTTTCTTATTTTGTTCTGTTTATTTTGTGTTGTTTATTTTGCATTCTTAGTGGATTTGTTTGATGAGTCCATCAATTTATTCATTCTGTCTCCACACACTGTCAAGCCATGTCATGAATGAATCAATGAAGGCAGGTTTAATTAAGTAAATGTAAAAATTAATTACAGTCATGTTTGCTGAGTGTGTGGTGTTCATGCTGTAGCAGGTTTCTGTTTGAATGGTTCCTCTTGCTTTCAACATTGCCTAAGATTATTTCTCAGCGCTTATGTTGGGGAACAAGCCACAGTATCTGGTAAGTGAAGAAATCTACCCATCAGGTATAAAATATTTAACTGCAAAATAAAGTGTAATGATTTGCAGGACAGATTTAGAGAAAAAATCATAAGTAAAGAAGGTGTCTTGTAAGACACACTGGCTAGTAATTTGAGACTCCTCCTTTAAGCTAATCACTATGATCTATATTTTCTTTCACTAAAATTTGTTAATAAAATACAAATACTTGAAAAAAATGGACTTAAAGGAGCAATATGTAAGATTATTAGTTTAAAGTTCTCCAAAATTATGAACGGAATGTGAAAACAATATGAGTTCTGATGATATGCCAAGGACGTTTATCTGTCAGAGATATCTACTGAAGTTAACATGCCAACCATCTTGGCCTGGCCTGTCTTGTAGTACCATTTTGCTCCTAAAGAGGCGATAGTGAGTCCGTCTTTAGTCCCCACAAGAGCAGAAGAAGAAGCACACATGCTTTTGGCAAAAAAACAAGTGGCATAAATAGTGGCAACACAAAAATAACATTAATGTTGCTCTCCACCTCTGGACTGATGAAGTTTAATGACTAAACGTCTTCTAGACTGGTATGTAAACGGAGGGAAGTGAAAAGGGAAGAGAAGTAATGAATGATGTAATTTTACCTGTCGCACCTTTATGTACATTGCTTGTACAATTGATTTTTGTCACTGCCTAACACTCATGTTTATATATATATATATATATATATATATATATATATATATATATATATATATATATATATATATAGCTCTATATATATATATATATATAGCTCTATTTGTCCATTCTCTGGTCCAGCACAATGTAAAGAGTGTCCCTCCAGTCTGCTTGCATGCACTGGAGCATGTGATGCTGTTTGTATGTGTTGCTGCACTTCTGTGGTGGTTTATGTGTAACTCTTTCCACTGTAACTGTTGACAGGATTTAAGGGCCTTTGCTTCAGGTCCTGTCTGGTTTATTTCAAAACACACTTGCTACACAGAGGCGGAACAGATCGCTGTGGAACATTAACCAGCATTACATAAGGCACCTCTTCCTCTCTCAGCCATGGATCATCTTCACAGGAGTTAACCCCTGTAACCCCTACCACCACTACCACTCACCTCCACCACCAACACACACCTATACACACATACGCACACTTGCGTCGACGCCTTTAAATCCATTCATACTTTTAATATATTAGTCGTGTGTTTCTCAACTTCCTCTTATGTCACAGGTTACTGAAATAATACATTACTCATAGTGTTCATGGTCAGCAAACAGTAGCAGCCATTGTTATTATACGCTAAGGGTTCAAATCACATCATTCAAATCACAATCATTAAAATCTATTGCAGTTATGTAATAGAGATTTGAAGCATAATGAAATCTCAATTTTCAATGCATTTAAAAAAAACATTTTTTGTACATTTCAGAACTACAGTTTACATACCCAGCAGAACTGATTAGATGTGCTCCATTCTTTATAAAGAGCATTAGTATTTAGGCAAACCCCATTTCTTTTACTGTAATAGTCTTCAGGCAACACAAAATAGCATAATCATTCAAGAAACTGAGATGCTCTCCATTAAATAGTTTGGATACACTTCTTAATACTGTGCCCCTTTAAGCAATAATGATGACTTGCATTCCCCGGTAATAGTTGTGGATGAGGCTCTTTATCTTCTCAGGTGGTAAAGCTGCTTATTCTTCATGGCAAAAATCCTTCAGGTCCTGTAAAAAAATGTGGGTTGTCCTGTATGAAGTGGCTTAATGATACTGAGGTCAGGAAACTGTGATGGCCACTCCAGAGCCTTCACTATTTCTGCTGTAGCCACTGTAGCCTTGTGTTTTGGATCATTGTCAAGTTCATCCCATGTGCAGCCTTCCAGCCTATTGAATGCAAATTGCCCTCCAATATTTTCTTATAACATGCTGGATTCATCTTGCCATCTACTTTGATTAAATTCCCTGTGCCACTGTAGCTTCACAGTGGGGATGGTGTACTTTCATCATAGGCCTTGTTGACTCATCTCCAAACATAGTGTTTATGGTTGTTACCAGAAAGTTAAATTTGGGTCTCATCACTTCAATTGACTTTGTTCTAGAAGATTTGCAGCTTGTTGAAACTGCCTCACTACTTTTTTTGACCTGACGTTGTAGTTGCTTCTGGGTTTTTCTTTGCATTCTGACCAATTTTCCTGGTGGTTTGTCCACCTGACCGTCTTCTGATTTCAACAGAACCTCTCATTTTCCACTTCTTTACCAGAGATTGAACAGTGTTGATCGGCATGTTCAAATCTTTTAACATATTTTTATATTCATATTTGTACATTTCAACAAGTATCATTTGACAGTTCAGTGCCAAGCAAAGAAACTCATGTAGATCCAAGAAACTCTTTGCCTATTTATACACAGACATCAATTACAATTAAACCTGTGTGTATATTATCAGTCCAAACATTTAAGAGTATTTAAACATGATTTAAAAAGGCTCACGTGGTTATTTAAAAATAAATGGCTTTCTCTGACTACTGGCTCTAAATAAAGAGATAAGCTTTTGACAAATGAAATAGTAAATATTTCGTGAATATTACTACAGTATGTAAAAACATGTGATTCATATATCAGCATCACATCAGTATTGGAAGGTAATTGCTTAGAAATACTACTGACATTGGACAGATGTTTAGGTTTGATCAGTATTCAAAGCTGATATTTAATAAAGTATTTATTTTACTGAAGAATAGCAGAATGTTTAAGTGACTCTTAGTTACTTAGATATAACCAGTTTCCACCAAATACCTAGATCCTCTTATTCACACCAACAAATGCTTCCACGCCAGAAGGGTGAAGGCTAGCATTTATTTACTCCCACACATGAAGCGCCACTGCATCTTTTTTTCATGCTAATGCAATGCTCAGACCACTCAGAGCACAATGCTAAATGCTGATTCTGTTATGTCACATCCCCCCACCATCACCACCACAGGTGACAGCGCAATCCAAATGTGATACCTGTCCGATGTTTTCACATCAGTACAGATTTCAGCACCACAAAGAATACCAGGTTATATTAGTTCCATGTAAATTTACTGTGACATCACTCTGGATCGAGCTTGCAAATACCTTTGAAAACAGGCCACCAAAAATTAAGAGCATACTTCAAATTACAAATGAATTAATTATTAGTTATTGATAAGGTGATTATAACATTGCAAAATTGATGCAGTTCCATTGCCACCTCCAAATAGATGCATCAGTGCATTTTTGCACCCATTACACACAAACACACTTGCATGCAGGACAGAGAAAAGGATCAGCAGCAGCCTCACAAACAAGCCTCCATTTGCAGCTCACTGCGACCTATTTTCCTGCTTACCCCGTTAGCGCTAGCAGGCAGACAAACAGACACCCAGACAGTAGCCTCGATCCGTCTCTGTGCGTCACTGTGTTTGTGTCTGTATGTGTGAGTAAATGTTTGTGTGTGTGTGTGTGTTTGCATGTGTATGAATGTTTAAGAGCTTCTGTATGTGCTTGTGAGTGTGTGTGTGTGTGTGTGTGCTGTGATGGAGTAAGACTTGGCCTAATGCATAATAGAGTGTCCCTGTGCCAGTAACAGGGGTTTCCCCTTCACCAGCCATTTCTCTTCTTCTTTTTTCTCCCCCCTCCCCATCCCGCTCTCTCTTTTCCACTCAGAGACCCCATCTCTTTTGATTTGCCTTTTCCTTCTCTTTCTCAGCCTTTTCACCTCTTTCACAGGAGCTGTAATGAAGAAGGTCAAGCTGGTATATTTCCACAGTAGAAGCTTTTTATTCCCTTAATGAGGCTAACTCTCAAGCTCAACTCTCTCGCTCGCTGGTGGAGAGCGCTACAGTAGGCATATTGTGGAAAGGGCATTTATAGACAAGGCTCCAAACAGGTCCAATATTTTAATATTTCCGTTCTTGTCTTCCAAGCCCAGCACAATGTTCCTAAACAAGTTAGCACAAAATAAAAAAAACTGTTAATTCTGTTCCTCTTATGTTGGCTGTATGTGGCCTTTCTTTTCGTTTTCTTTCCTTGAACTGGTCCAAAGGGCTGCTTGTAGGAGAAAACTCACATTTGCCATCATGAGAGACAAGTGACACTCCAGACATGTACTTGTATGTGAATTAAGCAGAAGTTAGTTAAAGTCAGACATGGCAGGAACATTATAGAACTACAGTGGTTGTTGCAGATGTGCATGGAGGTGACCTAACAATGTGTGATGGTGATGTGATCTCAGAGAACAGTGTAATCGGCCATGTTCCCGTAACCCTACAACACATTCTAGTGTTCCTGAGAAGTCTGGGGCCTGACGAGCCAAATGCCATTAAATATGTATATATTGTAGCGTCCCGCTTCTAGTGCATGCGGCAGTGAATGCGCGGGAGGTGAGGCCACGCTGAGTTACTTGTGTTATGCTGTGTTGGGCTCTGGGGTTAGATAGTGGGGTTTGTGTTCCTACCATATAGTGAAAGTGCATGACTGCTGGTGACCTGCCTCGCTGTCCCAGCCAGTAATAGCCCCTGCTGCTGTGTTCAATAAAAGAGCATTAGCTTAAAGGTCTTTGTTTACAGAATCTCATCTGCTCTGATGCCTCAATATTCTGAAAGTCATAACATACAATCATATTTAAAACTGTTTGCGACTGACATGGAAATGGAAGGAAACGGGTGCTGGTTGTGAGAATGTCATGGCTGAGGATTGAAGGAGTGGCTGTGACATGTCTTGGAAGAAATGTTGATGAAGTGTTGTGGATGAACATAGATGTAAGACTACATAGATTAGAGGCTACACTTATGCTGGCTATTTCAGACAACAGGGATAATACTTGTCTGTAATTACAGCAACAGTGTGTTTTTTAATAGAGACAGTAGAACTAGAGGTTTTGGAGTTTTAGAGTTTTTGGGAATTTGTCAATAAATCATCATAACTGATCATAACTGTCAGTGTAGAAAAATAGCTTTTATTCTTAGCAACACAATTTAAACGTTTAAACGTGTCTACATTTTTAGCAAAGACTTTATCTTTTTTTGTGGCAGTGTTTACACAATAATCAAAAGGTTCTATTCATTAGATTTGGACGGTTTTTTGCTTCAGGAACATAAATCTGTGGTTTGTGTTTTGGGAAATACACGTAATTGAGAAAACCTGTAAGAGTGATTCAGCACATGACGCAAGTCATTTCCATGGAAATTAGACTAGACTTGCCCACGGCAGGCTGCTGGCAATTGTTTTTCTGTTTGACGAGATCAGTGGTCTCCAACCGTAGTCCTGGAGAGCTACGTTCCTGTAAAGTTCAGTTCCAACCAGTATGCAATAAGCTGCCCTGCTCGTTATTTAACTCCAGTGCACCTGATCCAGCCAGTCAGGGACTTGGGAAGAGGTTGATTAGCTGGAGCAGGCGTGGCAAACTGTGGTTGGACCTAGGCACTGCAGGAAAGTAGTATTCCAGGAGAACGGTTGGAGACCACTGGACTAGGTTTCTGTCTTCATCACAGGCACGTTCAATCTCAAAACATTGTGCACTGTGTTGCTGAAGTTTCCAGGTTGAACAACATGTTTTATCGAACAGCATACAAACAGGTTTTGAAGAATGTTACTGTCGTTTGATGAGGTGTTACCCAGCATAACAAGAACCCAAACTCAGTGGAGTTTATACATGCTGACAGTACACAGTCTCTATGAGAGATGAGTAACACTGCCTATAAAAGCACACAATATCATTTTCCATCTATAAAGTATTGACATGAAAAAACAACTAATCTATAGTGACCCTGAAGTCCTTTCTACATTGTTGCTAAAGATACTGTATCCTACTGTATATTGCAATATTCTGGGGCAAAAAATACAGCCTTAAAGACTATCATTTCAGTGATATGTTATTAAACATGAATGAGCCAGTCTGTTGTGGCTGTCTGAACAGGTTGTAAGATTAATGCCGTTTGTGTGTCATCTGAGGGTTTCAAAAGAAAAAGACTGTAATGCTTGACTCAAGGAAGTCGTGTGGTTTTATGAATTAATCTCTTTTGGTTTATAGCCATGAGAAAATGGTGCAGTGTATCAGGAAATTGTATCTTAGTGGTTCAGGAAAACTGCAACTACTGTGAGTCACAGCTGGTAACTTGAGCAGCAATGATGTTAGGAGCCAGAGTAGACCGTCACTACCGTCTGTTTTGTGTGTGTCAAGGTTTGCTAACCATACAGTGTTTACCAGTTGTCTGTAGAGATCTTGCATCACTCCCTTGTTATGGAGCTCCTGGTGCTCTCTCTCTCTCTCTCTCTCTCTCTCTCTCTCTCTCTCTCTCTCTCTCTCTCTCTCTCTCTCTCTCTCTCTCTCTCTCTCTCTCTCTCTCTCTCTCTCTCTCTCTCTCTCTCTCTCTCTCTCTCTCTCTCTCTCTCTCTCTCTCTCTCTCTCTCTCTCTTTGAGGAAAGGCAGCAGAAGCACAAATGGGCCAAACATTATTGGTCAGTATTTACAAACTCCACGGTTGCTGAAATGTTGCTTTCGTTTGAACACATTAAACACATTGACTGTTCTTCTTTTGCATATGAATGCAGAGCTTCCCACCTCAGCAATCATTACAGTCCATTTGCTTAGACTGAAGGACCTCCATATGTGTGGATACATCTGCAGATGCTCCGTCTACATGTACCCAGAGTGTCTGATATCTATTGCACCCTTTGTCAGTTGCATCTGTACATTTTTTAATTGTCCGACTGGACCAACTGGACAAGCCCTTTTTAGTGTTGCAACCCTTGTAAGTATACTTGGAAGATCACAGGTTCGTTTCCTGGTACGGCATATACAATATGCCACATATACAAACTTCTGTTCATACAGCAAGAGTGTTACATGATGTTTTTACACATTATGCAGAAGTTGATGAGACACAGTACAGCAGACAGCTGTTTCCGCTGTAGTACAATTGCACGCACCTACACCACACAATATAATGGTTTGTCTGTTTTGCATGTCAGTCAAATAACCAAGACATTTCTTGGCATTGGCAGTTCTCTGCTCAAAGTCAGGGGTCTCCATGCTCTGTGTGACTATGTCTTTACAGAACACTTTTTTCCCCCAAATTGTCTACATTTAGAGTGTGTTATTGTTAATTTTGTATCAGTGTGTGAAAATTCACACTGATAGAATAGATAGGCTGAAAGCTGATGCTGTGCACCACTGCACTGTAGCAATGGTGCTTTGATCATAATGATAAAGACAAATAGGTGTGGACCCGTTTAGATCCCAATGCAAAGTAAGGAGGTGACTCAATCATGGATGTAGGTAAAAGGCAGGGTACACTTCATACATATTAAAATTTATAAAACACTCTTAAATATAGACTTTTTAAACAAAAAAGAAGAGCTTAGGATGTTTAAAGAGAATTTTGCTTTGTAAAACGTATCCAGTTTATCCACTCCTAGGAGTGATCCAGGAGTGATTCAATTCAAGCACAAAACAAGACAGAGATGCTAGGGGTATGTTGTATCAATGACATAGAACAAACAGCGCAGACAACGACGTCTAATGGCTACACAGATGCTACTTATCATGTTACTAAAGGTGTCGCTTGTCTAGGGTTAAGGAAGTCTCAGGTAAAGCAGTAAGGAGGTCAGGTGTGAAAATGTGTCATGCACACATTCCAATATCTCTCCATGTGAGAGTTTTACAGTTGAATGAAATAGATGAGAATAAAACTGCATGATCCTGGAAGCACCCTCATGGGTGTGTGTGTGTGTGTGTGTGTGTGTGTGTGTGTGTGTGTGTGTGTGTGTGTGTGTGTGTGTGTGTGTATAAGGAAGAGAGAGTGAAAGGAATGATAATAAGGGACAACTGTGAAGGAAAAAAGATGGCTTTAAATGATCTCCAATAAAAAGCTCTTAAGATCTCTTCACCGCACCCACTTGTGAAGGGACAGTGGTAAAGAACAAACAGATCAAAAGATAAAAGGAGGCAAAGTGGAGACAGAGAGAGAGAGAGAGAGAAAAAGAAAGAAAGGAGAGATTAGAGGTGTAGTGTGGCACTATGTGCAGCTTATTTACCAGTGAATAAAGCACACCTTAGGGAAATATGAGGAACGAGTTGGGGAGAAATTACAAAGAACGTGAGCACTAAAGGCACCAGAGAACAGGGTGGAGCGACATAGTGCCCTGTAAAAGACGGTTTTGGGAATTGACTTGATTCAACAATGTACATGCATATCTAAATCACGTAAACTCAAAGCACTGATTTGGGTATTTAATGTATGTTTATTGGAATTCCTTTACTTGTGGTTCTCTCTGCATTTGGAAGTGTGGAGTGTTGGGTGGGTTTGGCCTCGTTTTGTGTGTGTGTGTGTGTGTGTGTGTGTGTGTGTGCGTGCATAATGTATTAACAAGACAATCTACACCCACCACTCTTTTCAAATTCCAGCAGCACTGTTGTATCTGATCTACACATACCAAAGCAGCACACGCTAACATATCACTTCAGGGTCACAGCAGTGCTAAGTATGATCCACCACCCAAATAATACCTGCTCTGTGGTGGTCCTGAGGGGGTTATGACCATTAAAGAACTACAACAGAGAATCAGATTGACTACAGTCTGTAATTATAGCACTACAAAGTGACCCATGTGGTAAGCATTGCTGATTAAATGTACAGTGAGTGTAGATACCAGGAGGAGTACCTAATGAAGTCACAGGTGAGTGTCTGTTGCTCTGCTTGTACTTGTGGCCATTTGCTTTGTGTTAGTTTGTTTTGCTCGTTAAAAAGAGAAAGTGGAGGCAGTGAATGGTGATACACATAAAAGCAGTTAACAGAAAGAACTCCACTTGGACTCCCTCCACTCTCTACTGCTCGCACCTGCAAGGACTCATTAGGACTGCTACTTGTACCACGTTTGTTACAGTTTTTGCGAAGTCTCTGGGTGCGTCCAAAATCGCCTACTTACCTACTACTCAGTAGACGAAATCAGTAGGCGACCGCGGCTAGTATGTCCGAATACCTAGTAGGCATTGAGTAGTAGGCGAATGTTACCCGGATGACCTACTGAATCGTTTTTATGTAGACGAACACAGCACGTTGCGCTATCCCATGATTCACCTGGAGCCGCGGATGAATTCAAAGTGTTTTCCTTCTGTTTCGTCTTCTCCAAGCTACAGCTCAACATCGTGTGAGTACATATTCAGTACATATTCAGACAAAAACGCAGAACTGTGTCACAAAAAGTATCTAAATCTGTCATTAAACAGAGGTTTTAAATGAACTGCAGGACTTTTACGGTGGTGGTCTGACGTCTTGCGTCACAGGAGGCTGGCAATATGGTGGACGTAGTACGTTGAGCTTGTGTGGCTACTAAAACTTGCCCACTGAAATTGCCTACTAGTCTGCCGCTCGAGCAGTACATACAGGCTCTAATCTAGTAGCTACTGACTAGTAAGCGATTTCAGACGCACCCTCTGTGTATCTTTGTATTGTTTCCCCCCTCTGACCCTCGCTTGGTCCTAACCAGTTTTCTTAATGTGAATCTTGCTGTGATACCACCTGCATGTGTTCAAATGTCTGCTTGTATGGACTATAATTTTTGGACTGACCCTCATAAAGCCACTCTGTACTCGCAATCTGTGTCCACTCCTACGTTACAGCCGAGAATACTAACTGTGCATGTTTGGATGTTTACTGTAGAAACCAAGGTCCTGAAGATTGTCGATGGTGGGAATGTGTCAATCTGGATTCTTGCTCTGAAAAAAAACATATACATGTTTTTTACTTCAGTGTCAGAAGTGCATATATTGTATAATGTCAAACTCTCTCAGTGTTTGAATGTGTCACTCCTCTTTTTCAACTTTTGAACTTTTGGTGATTTTATTTTTCATTGTGTTAATGGCTTCCCCAACAACTAATTGGCGAAAGATGTTTCAGTGAAGGAGATGAGATTTGAAGTGTGGTTTTCTCAAAAGCTTTGTCCATTATGTAAAAGCAACACACAAAGCTTGTTTACTGACAAATCGGTTCTTCTCAAGAAAGGTTAGTGTGAACCATGCAAACAATTTTCAGAAGACCTCAGAATGTGTGTGTCTATTGTAGAGACACTACAAAAGGATTGCTAAAGTCCTGGATGTACATCAATCAATGGTTAGACAAATTGTCTACAAATGGAGAAAAATCAGGACAGTTGCTGCTCTCACTTTTAAGATCACTCCAAGAGCAAAATCAGCAAAACCCTTCCAGAAGGCTCTGCAAACAGTACAGTCTTTCATGTGCTTATATGTCCTCTACTAATTCCATAGGGTTTACTTAAGTTTTTTGTAAATGTACACTTACTGTCCACTTTATTGTACCCACTGTGTATCTGCGATCACTTCAATCTATTCTAACATCTTGTCAGGACCACTTTCTATTAGGGATGCAGGAATATTTTACATGGCAATACACTATATTGACGAAAGTATTCCCTCACCTATCCAAATCATTGATGTTCTGATAACTTCTATGGCCACGGGTGTATAAAACCAAGCACCTAGACATGCAGACTGCTTCTACACACATTAGTGAAAGAATGGGTCTCTCTCAGGAGCTCAGTGAACTACAGCATGGTACCGTGATAGGATGCTACCTGTGCAACAAATCCAGCTGTGAAATTTCCTCACTACTAAATGTTCCACAGTCCACTGTCAGTAGTATTATAACAAAGTGGAGCAATTGGGAATGACAGCTACATAAAATGACCAGGCAGGGTCAGCAGATGCTGAGGTGCGTAGTACGCAGAGGTCACCAACTTTTTCAATCACTACAGATCTCCAAACTTCTGGTGGCCTTCAGATTAGCTCAAGAACAGTGCATAGAGAGCTTCATGGATGCAGCGGTGTAAAGTGGACTCTAGAGCAGTGGAGACATGTTCTCTGGAGTGACGAATCACGCTTCCCTGTCTGGCAATTTGATGGACCAGTCTGGGTTTGGTGGTTGCCAGGAAAACGATACTTGTCTGACTGCATTGTGCCAAGTGTAAGTTTGGTGGAGGGGGCATTACTATTATTTTTAATAGAGGTACACAAACTAATGCACATACACCACGTCAACACATACTGGTGCTCAGCGAGTAGCTGTAATAGGTGTAGTAGCTTTTGGACTGTTTTTTTTTTTTCTATTTCTGAATAAACCAATCCACCGGCTGAGTTTTTTGTGTGTGTGATGCTTTGGGAGACATCTTATCTGTACTGCTGTAACCACTTTTCCGGCATACAATAAAGCCTTCATCAAATACGAATTTGAAATATTGTTCAAATTTAGGAATTGGTTGGGTGTCTAGCAGTGATGGTGAGCTGTTTAAAAAGTCCAGTAACACTGCTGATCCACTCCGTGCGACTACCATGCAGTGCTGAGAATGACCCACCACCCACATAATACTTGCTGAATAGTGGACCTGTGGGGGGTCCTGCTCATTGATAAACAGAGTAAAGGGGCAGCTCGCAAATTATGCAGAGAAACAGATGGACTGCAATCTGTAAAGCAGGGCTGATAGGGTGGACAGTGTGTGTAGAGACAGGGTAAGTATAATAATGTGGCCAGTAAGTGTATGTAATAGGAATTTTCTACACATAGAGCTAAGACTAAACCTAGCCTTAACCTAAAAAGAAATGTTTTTACTCTTTCAACTAAAAGAAATGCAACGTTTTTCTGTTTTATATGCATTTCCTTAAAATATATGAAAGCACAACCTCTCTCTCTCTCTCTCTCTCTCTCTCTCTCTCTCTCTCTCTCTCTCTCTCACTCTCACTCACACACACACACACACATGCTCCCGCCTCATCTGTTTGCTTGAGTGTTTGTGGCTGACTGAAATTATTCTCTCTCTCTTTCTCTCTTTCTCTCTCTCTCTCTTTCTTTCTCAGTTCGTAGGTAAGTCTGAGATGCCGTGGAGCTGAGGCATTCTTCCCTCGGAATACTGATGAGGCTTTTCATGGGCGTGCGTGTCCATGCACCAATGCATTCTCCTCTTTACCAGTGCATTCTTCTTCTTACCAGTGCATTCTCATCTTTACCAGTGCATTCTCCTCTTTACCAGTGCATTCTTCTATTTACCAGTGCATTCTTCTTCTTACCAGTGCATTCTCCTCTTTACCAGTGCATTCTCCTCTTTACCAGTGCATTCTCCTCTTTACCAGTGCATTCTCCTCTTTACCAGTGCATTCTTCCATTTACCACTGCATTCTTCTTTTTACCAGTGCATTCTCCTCTTTACCAGTGCATTCTTCT
Organism: Megaleporinus macrocephalus; assembly: GCA_021613375.1. NCBI lineage: Eukaryota > Metazoa > Chordata > Actinopteri > Characiformes > Anostomidae > Megaleporinus > Megaleporinus macrocephalus. Next base: position 15,817,057 of record CM038704.1, read on the forward strand.
ATTTACCAGTGCATTCTTCTATTTACCAATGCATTCTTCTTTTTACCAGTGCATTCTTCTCCTTACCAGTGCATTCTTCTTCTTACCAGTGCATTCCCCTCTTTACCAGTGCATTCTTCTATTTACCAGTGCATTCTTCCATTTACCACTGCATTCTTCTTTTTACCAGTGCATTCTCCTCTTTACCAGTGCATTCTCCTCTTCACCAGTGCATTCTCCTCTTTACCAGTGCATTCTTCTATTTACCAGTGCATTCTTCTTTTTACCAGTGCATTCTCCTCTTTACCAGTACATTCTCCTCTTCACCAGTGCATTCTCCTCTTTACCAGTGCATTCTTCTATTTACCAGTGCATTCTTCTATTTACCAATGCATTCTTCTTTTTACCAGTGCATTCTTCTCCTTACCAGTGCATTCTTCTTTTTACCAGTGCATTCTTCTCCTTACCAGTGCATTCTCCTCTTTACCAGTGCATTCTCCTCTTTACCAGTACATTCTCCTCTTTACCAGTACATTCTCCTCTTCACCAGTGCATTATCTTCTTTACCAGTGCATTCTCCTCTTTACCAGTACATTCTCCTCTTCACCAGTGCATTTTCTTCTTTACCAGTGCATTATCTTCTTTACCAGTACATTCTCCTCTTTACCAGTACATTCTCCTCTTCACCAGTGCATTATCTTCTTTACCAGTGCATTCTCCTCTTTACCAGTGCATTATCTTCTTTACCAGTGCATTATCTTCTTTACCAGTGCATTCTCCTCTTTACCAGTGCATTCTCCTCTTTACCAGTACGTTCTCTTCTTCACCAGTGCATTATCTTCTTTACCAGTGCATTATCCTCTTTTCCAGTGCATTCTCCTCTTCACCAGTGCATTATCTTCTTTACCAGTGCATTATCTTCTTTACCAGTGCATTCTCCTCTTTACCAGTACAGTACAACGCCCCCTTCACACATTCTGCTCCTCTGTTCTGTATCAGTGAAGTCTCCTGTTTATACAGGCACATTAAACTACACACATATGTAATCAGTAACTCTTGTCTGGAGTCTGTACGTCTCTCTCTGTTTGTAAAAGAGAGCTATAGATGTGTCACTGTATGCTGGAGTTTGATTGTAAGTAAGTAAGTGCAGAGCATCACTTTTCTGGTTGTTCCCATTAACCCGTGTTAATGGCTGTGCAAGACCCAGCAGGGAACCTAACCAATGTGTTTAAAGCCTTTGGTTTGAAAAAGATAAATACTGTCTATGGTCAGAAGAAGAGTTTGACTTTGACCGTCTTTGTGTTTGGGTGTGATAAAGTTTTGTGTGTATGTGAATGAGTGTTCTTAGAAAATAGCTGTGGTTTGGGTATTTCATGTTTGTTTATTGGAATTCCTTCACTCGTGGTTCACTCTGCCTGTGGAAGCGTGGAGTTTTGGGTGGATTTGGCCTCATTTTGTGAGTGTGCATGTGTGTTTGTATGTGTTTGTGTGTAAACAGGTTTATGCCACAACCTGTTTATTGTGGGGACCTTTCTTTCTTGTGAGGACCACAGGCTGGTCAATCTTCCAATTTTAACATGAGGGTAGGGATAAGGTTAGGTTAAGGTTTGTTTTTGGCTAGTATTTCTGGTTAAGAGTTTGGGTAGGTTTTTAAAATTAACAGAAACAGGTCTCATTGTAGGGCCTAAACGTATTCATATGCACACAATTTGGAATATTTTGTCCTTGTGGCAGCTGGACCACACAATTTATTATTATTTTTAAAGATCAGTGTAAGTTGGGGTAAGGTACCATTAAGATTAGGGTAAGGATTATAGTTAATAAGGTTAATGTAAAGTTTAGGGTAAGGTTTATAGTTAAGGATAAGGTATGGGTAAGCTTCATGGTTAAGAATAAGATTAGGGTAATGTTTACCTTGTAGATGTAAAGTCAGAAATGATGCCTCATCTGTTGCTGCACAGTATGTGTTGTTCATCCTATATTTTATACAGTGGTTAGTTACGTTCAGTATATGGTCAATGATTGGGTGAAACTTTCATGTAGAAGATTCTTCAGGCCAAATAAATAGTTCTTCTGTGATATTTTTTTCAGTACTTGCATTAAAATGTCTTTGTATTTGAATTACATTGTGTACTAATCTAGCAGTCTGACAAAATCTGGCTCTGAGACGTATTCTCCTGTCATATCTGATTGCAGGCAGTTGTGAAGAGAAGGAAAGGATGACCCACCTGCTTCCAGTTTTGGACAGAGAGTCGGGGGAGGGGGATCAGAGCAGTAGGAAGTGAAGGTGAATGAAGTCTGAGGATTTGACCCAGTTCCAAACGTGTGACGATAGCGTCAGATGGCTAGATAAAAGAAGAGCAGACTAGAAAAAAACTTCCTTGGATGAGTGATGGACACACATATGTGGTCAAGGTTAGATTCCTGTGGTGGTGGTATGAATAAGCACACAGCTGGTGCTGCGCTCAGAGAGAGGCTCTGGAGACTCTGGGAATACTGCTCGAAGCTATTGTGGTAAACCAAACATCATAGTTACATTAAATAGTGACTGTTTGGGGAAAATTCACACAGTTTCCCCACTAATCCCACATGTAGTTGATGAGCCAAGATGCATTTGGAGTCTTTGGAAGCTGGACTGGAACTAAAACGGCTATGCCTATTAGCATTGAAAGCATCATGCAAACCACATGCTTAGATTGTCACATAGCTGCCCTAAACTGTGTTGAGTTGTTAAAGGTGAAAGATGAAACTAAACCAAAATCAAAAACTTTTAATGGATATGTAAACAAAGTCACTCAGAGTGGTTTGAGGTAAACTGCTTCAGATTTCATCATTTTTCTTTGACAACTGTTTTATCTTGTACCTCTTATAAATATATCTTAGGTCAAAAGTCTAATGGACTGCTGTGAAACACTGAGTGTATATACATGCAGTTAATAATCTGCTCATAATCAGATTTCTTCATTGTCTGGTTATTTACATAGTCATGTAAACATTCATACTCTGATTTCTTATAAGACCAAGAAATCTTACTATAAAATCCTATAAAAAGAACTGGATCCTAGCTCAGTAATCAGATCTCTCAGTGCATTAATACTCTGATTTCTTATTAAACCTAGAAATCTTACTATAAAATCCCATAAAGAGATCCGTATCCTAGCTCAGTAATCAGATCTCTCAGTGCATTAATACTCTGATTTCTTATTAAACCTAGAAATCTGACTATAAAATCCCATAAAGAGAACCGGATCATAGCTCAGTAATCAGATCTCTCAGTGCATTAATACTCTGATTTCTTATTAAACCTAAAAATCTGACTATGAAATCCCATAAAGGGAACTGGATCCTAGCTCAGTAATCAGATCTCCTAGCGCATTAATACTCTGATTTCTTATTAAACCTAGAAATCTGACTATAAAATCCCATAAAGAGAACCGGATCATAGCTCAGTAATCAGATCTCTCTGTGCATTAATACTCTGATTTCTTGTTAAACCTAGAAATCTGACTATAAAATCCCATAAAGAGAACCGGATCATAGCTCAGTAATCAGATCTCTCAGTGCATTAATACTCTAATTTCTTATTAAACCTAAAAATCTGACTATGAAATCCCATAAAGGGAATCGGATCCTAGCTCAGTAATCAGATCTCTCAGCGCATTAATACTCTGATTTCTTTCAGATTTCTCAGCCAGAAATAAGAAAACAGCGTTCAACAAGGTGAACAAAACAGTTCTGGAGTGGTGCTGAAACCAAATACATGCTTGATGAAATGAAGGATTTATATGTAATGTCTTCCAGATGATGTATGTTCATATTTTCAGGTGAAATGATTAGTTGCATTAAAAAAAAAACATAAAACACATTATAACAACATATAAACACATTCATTGTCTTAGATAGACAGTATAGTCATATTTTGGAAACAACCTTGTAATAACTGAGAGGCTGCTTTTAGAAGAATTAACAGTTCATGCCTCTCATCTAGTTTCTCTAGAGCAGGGTTATTTAATTAGCAATCAGTAAGGCCCAGTTAGAGGGAATTTCCTCAGGCCAGTCATTTCTAACTTGTGTATGATTTAGTGCCATATTCTGTACACTGAAGTAGCGAAGTATCAGCATTTTATGTCATCAGCAATTGAAATACAAAAGAAATTACAAATAACTTTCAGTATATTAAACAATATTTATTTTTATAAATGCTGAACTGAATGAATTATTTACAAAACTTCAAATAAATGCAAAAAACAGGCCTACATTAAACAAAACAGAATGCTTTTGAAAAAAGTGCATCATAATGTGCATATTTTTAGAAAAAGTAAATAAAACATCTTTTTGTTAACTCAATTCCACATATTGACATGTTGATTTGGAGATGCCTGTGGGAAGAATAAACATCTATGTCTCTCCATTCCTGGTTAAAAAGTTCTTCTTTTCTTAAAGCACGTTATTCTTTCTCAGACTTGCTTTATTCTCCAACTCACTTTACTCTCTGACTCGATTTATTCTCTGACTGCTGCTTCTCGTTTCATACCTTGCCTCTCAAATCTGAACAGATCTGATTGGCTGAGGAGCGCTTTTGGTGATCTTACAATGCACGTGATTGGTCTGTGAATATATACTGCGCCGCAAAGCCTGTATACTGTAAAGGCAAGAAATGTTCCACCGCTTAAAATGAACACTGTCAACGTTAAATCGTTCTCAATAGTTTATCGGTTTGGGTCCGCATTAGACAACGTCTGGGCCCGCCTATTAGTGACCTTGGTTCTAGAGCTTAACTTTTCTGAATGACTTAGTTTACACCTTAACTATGTAATGAAATCAGTGGAGTTCTTCTTTCAGTAATATCATTACAGGTTTTGCTTGTGTGCTTTCTCAGGCTGTATGACATACTGCTGTCTAAAAAACGGACACGCTTTTTTACATAGTTATAACAATAGTAGCAGATGTTTTACAGCCTGAATGGTGTTCATGCTGTCTACTGTCTAAGATTACGAGATGTATATCGTATTTTTAATGATATTTATGATTTCACTGCTGACCACAGATGTCTGGTTATGTGCTAAGTGCAAAAGCCCATGCATGTAACTGCGGAGTAAATCCTCAGTAAATCATTAAGGTCTTGTCTGCTTAGCAGTTTCTGTTTCAGTCTGCCGTGTATATTCCCTGTAGGGTCATCAGGCCCCCAAATGTTAAGCCTCCCTGTTACCCCAAAATCACCTGACCCTCAGCAGAAAGAATGCTTTGAAGATTTGCCAAGAGACGTCTGTCAGCATCCAAATTTACTCCTTGGCCCCCCCCCAGTGGGTGCCCTCTATATCCAGACATTAGAAATCCTGGCTTGGCACAGTGAAAATAGACATAAACACTCTCATTCTCTCATTCACTTTCTCTCTTTTCTCACTCTCTCTGTACTAAGTATGAGGCAAAACTCTGCATGAACCACTGATCATGTATGGTATGTCCTCTAGAAGTGTTATGCTAAGTTTAACCAGTAAGACTTATGCAATGTCTTGTTTGTGTACTGTAGTTCTACAATTACAGACTGTAGTCCATCTGTTTCTTTGCATATTTTGTTAGGCCCCTTTTTACCCTTTTCTTCAGTGGTTAGGACCACCACAGAGCAGGTATTATTCAAGTGGTGGTATTGTGTTAGTGTCTGTTGCGACACAGCAGTACTGGTGAAGTTTTTGAACACGATACTATCACTGCTGGACTGAGAACAATCCCCTAAGGACTAATATTATGACTGATCTGTGTACAATTAAGAACTTATTTCAAAAGAAGAACTTGAGAGTTTATGAACATCTTATGTCAGTAACAATATAAAATGAGGTGTTTATGAAGGGACAAACATTCCAATATTCTGTTTCAGGTCTATGAAAAATGTCCTTAAAATAATGTGATACAGGACAATTTACAGGTCAAATGGACATTAAACTGTAAAGAAAGACTAAACTAATAATTTAAAATATATTCAGTGCTTGTGCATGTAATATGAGGCAACCTTTAAATAAACTTAGCAAATACCATGCAATCAAATCAAATAAATTTTTATTTCTATAGCGCTTTTAACAACTGATGTCATCACAAAGCAGCTTTACAGGAAGTCAGTGATAAGAAAAGTTCAATAGAGCATACATAAGCCTAAGCCTAAGAAGAAAATAACACAGACGAAACCATAGGAATCATAGAACAAACATAGAAAACCATAGAAATCATAGAATAAACATAGAAAACCATAGAAATCATAGAACAAACATAGAAAACCATAGAAATCATAGAACAAACATAAAAAACCTTAGAAATTGTAGAACAAACATAGAAAACCATAGAATCAAGGCACTCAGCCATTCAAGACAACATGAAGAGTAATATTTATTGTTTGTTTGTTTGTAAGACTATCTTCCTTTAACTGCTACACTTGTTCTCAAGCTTATCCAAGAATGAGGTCATTCCTGTTCCGAGGTGACATTGTGACAGTGTGTGTCATGCTAACATCACAGAATGGTGCGTGCATGCCAACCACTAATGCTATCATTTCCACACGGATCATGTGTCTCTCATGCCCCCCCAAGTTTATTCCTGGGTCCTTCAAGCTATTCAAGTCAAAGAACGTGTTTGCAGCTCATAAAACCTTAAACACATGCTGTGTCATTTTTGTAGCTCCTGAAGCCAGAGAGAAAAGAAAGTTCAGTCTTCTCAGCTTCTCTCTGCGGGCACAAGTTATTTTAGCTTACCTCTCTTTACTCACCACTTCCCAGCCGAGAACAATGTTGTGCCTTTGTGTGCCCACACAAAAACAATGTCATGTGACCCGTTTAGGGAAGCTGCTCTGGAATTCTGAGCGCCTCACGTTGACCGGGATTTCAGTCAGTGAATTATGGGGGACAAGTTGGCACCAGGTGCAAAAAGACTTCCACTTCCATGTCAAATGTGCAGGACAAACACCCACACACACATTCTTTTCTTGGTCTGTGTCCTGAGGTGCTGTGAGAGCTGAGAAAGTGTGTGTATATATGTGTGTGTGTGTGTGTGTGTGTGTGTGTTTGTGTTTGTTTTTGTTTATTTTGCAGGGCAGGATGTCCTGAAAATTACATAAAAACTCAGGAGTAAGAAAACTCAGTCTCAGTCAGTGTAAGAGAGACTGTTTACCTGTTTCACTCTCAAGTAAAGCAAAAATGAAAGTCTGATTTTGTATAAAATATAGTATATTAAATTATATTAGTATATATAGTATATACAGTATATTAAAACATTCAAACAGGATAATGGTGTGTTTTAACATCAGTCATGAACTAAAGAGCATCAGTAAATTTATATGATCTGGGGTTATGAAAGTAAGGGTTACTACAGGTCAACACCTACAGGGTGTGTGTGTGTGTGTGTCAGTCAGGGGTGGGTTTACAATAAGCTGACTGGTTTTACACTGTTCTGTCTTAACATACAAATCATTTTATAATCAGTACTTAATAAGCACTTATTTGCACAGAAAAAGGCTAATATTGGAACAAATAGATATAACACTATAAGAAGAAAAGATTTAACATATATAAATATTTTATTTACCTATTCCAGGTCTCTCCTCGAGCAAGGCTCGGTATTATTTGTAGATATGTTAAATCAGGTTTGCTTTTAATAAGACAGTGTTGTTTCTTTTTGCTGTGTTTATTGTTGCTGTTGAAACAAACCCCCATTTCATCTCCTAAATGGTACTTATATACTTTGTTTTTAATGTAAGTCTATGTAGCCAAACTACAGATGTACATACAATGTAAAGAGCAACAGCCATTTTCAAATTAAGACTAAAAAAATACAAAAATGGAGATATACGTTTTTGTTCCAATAGCAGCTTTATTTGCATTTTTTATGATATTCCTTTTGCAAGTAAAAGCACACTTACCACCCAGATAGGTGATAAGCTTTATCCACATTTAACATTATTCATATTTCACTTTATACACATTTAACATTATCCATATTTCCCTTTATTCACATTTAACATTGTCCATATTTCACTTTATTCACATTTAACGTTATCCATATTTCACTTTATAAACATATAATATTATCCATATTTCACTTTATCCACATTTAACATTATCCATATTTAACATTATCCATATTTCACTTTATCCACATTTAACATTATCCATATTTAATATTATCCATATTTCACTTTATTCACATTTAACATTATCCATATTTCACTTTATCCATATTTAATATTATCCATATTTCACTTTATCCATATTTAATATTATCCATATTTCACTTTATTTACATTTAACATTATCCATATTTCACTTTATCCACATTTAACATTATCCATATTTCACTTTATTCACATTTAACATTATCCATATTTCACTTTATCCACATTTAATATTATCCATATTTCACTTGATTCACATTTAACATTATCCATATTTCACTTTATCCACATTTAATATTATCCATATTTCACTTTATCCACATTTAATATTATCCATATTTCACTTTATCCATATTTAATATTATCCATATTTCACTTTATTCACATTTAACATTATCCATATTTCACTTTATCAACATTTAATATTATCCATATTTTACTTTACCAACATTTAACATGATCCATATTTCACTTTATCAACATTTAATATTATCCATATTTTACATGATCCACATTTAACATTATCCATATTTTACATTATCCACATTAAGATATCTATATTTGGGTTAGTTGTAAAAACAAACACATAGAATGCAAATAGTTGCTATGATTCCAATGCAGTGAATCATAGATGGATTTATGGTTTTATAGATTTTGGTCACATTGTCACCATGTTAAAGTGACCAACATATTAGTTAGCTGTTATTAATGAAGACCTGATTAAAATATTTGTAATGGAGCAGACTTACAAGATGGACAAGAATAAAAAAGAATAACAGAAGGACAGTTTGAAAGTAACTAGTGTTAACTCAGGATTTAGTAAAGATTTAAGCACAAACTCACACAACACTGGTGCAACCATTTTACAGAAATGAAGTTATATAAGCTTGATGTTGTACAAGACAAGGCAAGACATTAAATTAAATACATTAAAATCATTGAATACATTTATTTGGTGCAACACTGCTTTTATGTGATTGAAAACATTTCATGGTTGTGTATGTTTTCTTTCTCGCTGGACTATGAATAGCTCTGTGTTCTGTGGTCAGTGTTCAGACGCGGGAACCTGTACCAAATCACATTTTAAAACTCTTGGAACAGTCCAGCGTCAGCCACTAAACCACTAGCTCCGCTGCCAGCAGCGTCAGAAACAAACAGGCATCTGGGACAGGAAGACCCCCACCCTCCACCCCCTGTCCCCCACCCTCAGCTTCAAAGGGGTGTGATAATGATGGTGGTTGCATAATCCCACACAGCTTCCTTAAGGGATAGGGGGGGAATAAAGGGGGCTTCTTCTACAGTCTTTTATACAGAAAGTGTGAGGGAATGCTCCAGTGGAAGAAAGGATAAAAAATCTATACATAAAAACACTTCATGGTTGTGTTATTAACACACTGTAAAATGGCTACCATACAGCGCACATTGTTATTGTCCTTTGACACCTCCACACTGACTCATACACAGCTTTTAAATAGATTTAGGCTTGAAAAAAATGCGCAGATGTAATGTCCATGCATAAGAGCGTACTGTAAAGCAGATCCATTCAAATGGTGTATTTGTCCAGCCAGCCTACATTCAACAAGATTTAAACAGTCCCAACTGAAATATTTCTATGGTACATACTACCATACTACTTGCTCTAGAACCGCATTGATCAAAACATATGATCAGTTATTATCATCCCTCTGTTGGCTTCAGTGTAACTGCTCTTAAATCATGTATATGATGTGTGATTTTGAAAATCTCATTCAAAACTTTGCAGGTTTGAATAGAGCATAGTATACATATATACGTACATATACCTACCTACATTTGTCTTCTGTACTATTATTGTATTATTTATAGTAGTTAAAAGTAGGTATGTATGTGTGTATACCTATGTATATACAGTATCTCACAAAAGGGAGTACTCCCCTCACATTGTTGTAAATATTGTATTATATCTTTTTATGGGACAACACTGATGATGTGACACTTGGATACTACGTAAAGGAGTCAGTGTACAGCTTGTATTACAGTGTAAAGTTGCTGTGCCCTCAAAATAACTCAACACACAGCCATTAATTTCTAAAACGCTGGCAACAAAAGTGAGTACACCCCTAAGTGAAAGTGGCCAAATTGTGCCCAATCAACTATTGTTTCTCCCCGGTTTCATCTGACTCATTAGTGTTACTGTGTCTCAGGGGTGAGGGGGAGCAGGTGTGTTAAATTTGCATACTGGTCACTGGAAGTTCAGCATGAGACCTCCTGGCAAAGAACTCTCTGAGGATCTGAAAAAAAGAATGGTTGCTCTACATAAAGATGGCCTAGGCTATAAGAAGATTAAAAACAGGGTCAAATTTAAGGGAACAGGTTTATTAAATTGCCCAGAAAATGGAAAACTTGCTTTGATTTTTGTTTTGCTGTTGTTGTTGTTGTTGTTGTTGTTATTTAAAGTTCGACTAGGCAGCGAAAGGCTCATTTTGTTTTTCTTATGTCACAAAAACCAACACATTTACATATATCTCCCTACAGCGGTTTAGCCCCACCCATTCACACTGAAGTGAAAGGGCCTAGACTACTTTCTTAATGAGGTACAATGCAGGACAGCCAATCTGAGCAGACATTTGTTTACATATATCAGTAACAAAACAGACCAAGGTGTAAAGGTCGTGTAAAAGTATATAAACCAACAGAAGGACTTCAGTGGAAGAAAACAAGTTTCTTACAATATTTCCTTAGTATTGCATATACAATTTATTTTTAAAAGCATTTCTATTACATAAGACTGCTCAGCTAATGTCGCGTGTCCACAAGGCATGTTAATGTTTCCTTGGACATCAAATCTCAACCAGTTAGGTGATAGAATGCAGCACTTAAATGATCACGTTGTATGTGGTGGTAGTGAATGTGTGTGCATGGTGTGTATTCAGCTCTTGGTCAGTATTAAATGTCCCCAAGATTAGTTTGACTTTGTGGGGTCATTGGACTAGATCCCAAAATTTAAAAGGGTTGAGGTTTGGAATACCTGTATTTGCTATCTGTACTCTTGCCAAAACCAAATATGGAATGTGGTATAAACTGATTTCTGGCCAGATGAAATGCATGTAGTTGGGTTTAGGAATGAGATATCCAGGAATAGACATAGATAAGACAGAAAATATGGGCATTTTACTCTGCAAAACTACTTTCAGCACACATAAAGTTTTTCTTTTGAGGAATAGAATAGCATCATCATTGGCTTTTCTTTTCTGCAGATATTGTCTACCAAGGGTTTTTTCATACGTTTGGAAAAACACTTATTTTCTATTTTCTATATATTAAACACCTATAACATTTACTTAATTACAAAAACTGTTACTCTAAAATAAGAATTAGCCAAACAGAAGCAACACTTCTTCTTTATTTGTATATGAGCTGGAGACAATATGGAGAAAACATTTGTAATTTTCAGTAAGTGCAACCACTTAAACTTTATATTTGTTTTTAAGGGAGTTTAGATCTCTTTAAGTGGAGCTAAGCCATACCTAGTTCCCCGTAATTCCAACAATGATGTGTGTGTTGAGTATCTTGAATATGAGGCCAGGTTTAATCTCGGCAGAATTGTCCATTGTTTTAGCCATTGTTGTCATCCTGTTATGCTGGTGTCAGCACTTCACTTTCACTGTGTTCACTTCAATGACTAATTCACTGTATGTATTAGACTGCCTGCCAAAGAGTAATCAGGATAAAAGCTGAGGAATCACTGGAAGTAGTGTAATGAGAAGAATGTAGGCCAATGTAACAGAGCAAATGTTTGTTGTTTGTTTCAAATATACTTGCATAAGAGTATAAAGTATACTCCATCAAAACAACTCAGGAGTTTCTTTAAAATATTGCTTAAATAAATGCCCTGTAGTGTGTTACTACCCACCCCTGCTGGTGTTCCTACGCACATGAAGAAGAAGAAGGAAAAATAGACCATCCTGTTGGGGTCAGAGGCAGACAAACCCTGGAACAGCTGTAGATAAGACCTCTGGGAGCTTTCAAACACATAATTCCCCCATAACATCAGGAAAATCCCCTGGATGTGCTGAAAATCACACAGAAATGTCTACCTGTCCATTAGATAATATATACAGATAAAAACAGCACTCTCGTTTAAACGTATGTACCCTTCCAAAGCATTCTTCTGAAGGTCTATTTATAATGCCTCGTCCCATGATCTTAACAGTGAAAGACTGGCATGCTCAGTGTGTATGTGGGGGTGTGTTTGGGGTGTGCGCCGGGGGAGGGTGTATGTGCGTGTTGGTAAGAAAAACTAAGATGGAATATGAGCGCGTGCCATATTCCACTGGCCCCCTGTCGACAGTGGCATGATGGAAACAGAGCCGTGTGCCAACGCTGATGCCAGGGTCATCTGATGATGCCAATTATGGAAGACAAAACAGAGCCACTGTATCTTTCTATCTCTCTATCTCTCTCTCTATCTTGTTCTGTATCTGTCTCATTTAGGCTCAATGTCTGTAACTTGCTTTGTCATCTATTTTCACTTCAAACTAAAACAATGAACTAAAAGTAAAACTTTGTTTAGACACAAACACTAAGTAAGACTTGATTTTACATGCCCAGTTACACCTATGATTTGGTCCTAGTATTAAACTTTAAAGTTAATTAAAGTTTTCTCTTTCTCTTGTGCGCTGTTGAATAATTTGATGAGCTTTGCTCTAATTGACAGTGAGACATCACACAGAAGCAACATGTCAAAAATCAACATCAACATCAGTTTCTTTTGGTCTTCAAACTATTTTGTTAGCTACACTAATGTTAGTTACTTGAGACTTGCTAGTAGCTAATGTTGCCTATACTAGATATCATTATCAACACAAAGTAAATTAACATAGCTAACAGTATGGAGTGAAATGTGTAGAGCTAACTAACAACATTGTATTAAAGATGTGGGAGCTTTAGTTTTAGCATTCTAGTTTGCCATCTTGTTTTGCGATCTTTACCTTAAATGGTGCTGCAGTTACATTCTGGCACCTGTACAAGCTGTAGGTTTTAAGGTGGAACTTTAATTAAGAAATGGGTGAGAAGGATGTCAACTTCAGCCCACTGACAGTTCGGTTTCTTTTAAAGGTTATGAAAAGGGTGATATCACTTTCACAGCCTGGAACGTCTGGATTTCTAAACATAGTCTGCCATTCTCATTTGCTCTGGCTCTGTTGTCATATGTAAATGTTCAGGGCATAAATATTAATGAGTAAAGACTGTTATGTAACATTATGTAATTTACCGCCCTCTTTTGCAAAAGCAGGATTTGTATATTGAAGGAGGAGAAAACAGTGTTTAAGGCTTATGATATGTCAGTTCCAACTCTCTCTGTATTCAACTCTGCTAATGTAAACACGGTTTTTTATTCTATGGTACATTTAAAACCTGGATATTTGTTCTTTTTATTTTCTTTGTAATTAAATGAAATGATCTGAAGTAAACTGGAATGAATTTAACTGACTAGAACTAACCTAAACTAAACTAAGCTGAGCTAAACTGAACTTAACCAAACTGAACTGTTTGGAGAATAACAAATAAGAACACTGATCTCTCTCTCTCTCTCACACACACACACACACACTCTTACCCCTCTCTTTTTCACATTTAACTTTATCTCTTTGTCCCTTGTAAAAGATGGAACACGATCACTGTATCATCCTCACTGATGAATTTAATTAGGCAGACTGCTGTTTCAGGCAGGACACCTCCTGTCTAGTTGAGGCTTGGTCACTTGTTTACTTGAGGCTTGGTCATATGTAAAAGGATTATGAAGTCAGTAGGTCACACATTGTTGTGGTCACACGGTGGCTAGATCAGACAGATTAACTCACCTCATGAAGTATATTATGACTCAAGTGATGTCAGTAAGTTTGCAGCAGATACATGTGCTTATATGTTGGCCTGTAAGTGCGTTGGGCTGATGATTCCTGCTCCAGGTTACAGAAATCCCATAGAGACATGTAGCCTAATTTCTCTCCACTGTGTTTTTACTGACCCAGCATATGATATTTCACCTGAGGAGAAGAGAGGAGGAATAGGATACTTTGTCTGTTTGCCAATAGTAACAAAGACTGTCAGACGTTTCTTTTGTGGCCTAAGCTGGGAAAACTATCTGAGTGTGAAAGTGTATGTGTGGGTTGGGGCGGGGACTCTATCAGGTTTTTTGTAGTGCATGTAGGATTTCATGGGCAAATATAGAGATAAAACAACTTTAAGGCCAATATTCAGACAAAGCATAACAAACATATCCTTTTTATTATTTAACAGATATAATACTGATACTAATGTGTCAAATAAAACACATATATTCAACACTATCTGCAACTGAGAAAATATACTGTAAAAGAGTGTGTACGTCACAGCAGAGGTGTAGGCCTGCACCTACTCAGAATAATCACCGGCCCACTCAATCAAATAGTGAAAGTATTATGGCTAGAGAAATCATTATGCTATCTGCCAAGTTTCTTTTTTGAAGTTGAAGGTATACTTATGGGGGGAATTAAGATTCTGTACCCAGTAATATAGCATATGTTGTTTTCTACTGATTCCCAATAGCAAAGTCATTGTTGTCTGTTTTCAGCAAACTCATTACCTACAAAAGTTAAAAAGTTAAAACAAAGGTGTGTAAACATGTCAAAGCAATTGCAATTCTTTTATGTATCAAAGGTAAGACATAAATGGTCTTCAAACACATTTACATGCTCAGTGTGGCAGTATGCTTTAGTTTTAATGTGTGCTGTGTTGTGCTGTGCTGTGCTCTGCTGTCTGTTTTAACTCTTTGGGCAAATGTTCTGTCTGTGGTGTGCCATAGGACCAGTAGCAGAAAGCTGCCCCAGAAATAAATGAACATGTCTGGAAGCTGAAGGTAAGTTAAATGGAAATCAATAGCTGGACATTGTTAGGACATTTTTATATCTGAGGTAAAGGATATGTGGACACCTCAAGTCTGAAATGGATTGCCTGGAGGAATGATAATAATTGTTTAGCATCAACTGCATAATGCTGATTGATGATACAGCAAGGCCGAATATACAAAAAGAATAACCTGCTATAATGGGTAAACCAGGCTTTTCAGGCCTCACAGTCTTAATGAATATTTGTTTATGACTTATCTTTCTCTTAAGAAATGAATATCCAAAAAAATCCCAGAGAGAATCACAACCAAAGCTGTTTAGTATCATAATTAGCTTGATAAATGTGATTCTCATTACAGGGCAAGGCCTAAAACTCATAAATGATTAGTATAATGTGATCTGTTACTCTTTTTGGCCTTTCTCTTCATTTATTGGTTTCTCTTTTGAAAACCATGTCTTTAGTTTGTACATATTGCTCTCGACCATTCTACATAATAGTGGTCTATTCTTCCAGATGGTCCCCACTAGAAGTTGTTGAAAATGTCTAGAATATACTTTGCAAAGAATGTCTGAGAGCAAAAAGGGAATCCAACTCCTTATTATTGATGTGTCCATATGTTGCCTGCTCAGTGTTTACTATGATTTACCTACTACCCCTCCCCCATTCCCCCTGAAAACCTTCTGAAACTACTGCCAATATTTCTTTGACCTGGAACACTTTATCACTAACCTTATGTATACATGAGCTTTATTTCAGTTGGAACTCATGGCTCCTTCCAGCACAGATTGTTATCGTGTGACGTACATACACGCACACTCACAGTGGCTGATGCTCATAAACAGGGTCTGTATGTTGGGAATAACAAGCTTATATAAGACGCTGTAAACTCCAGCCAAAACTTAACAACAGTGGTGCACCACTGGCCCCTCTCCTGGTCAAAGGTCAAACCTCTAATTTTACCAAGGCTGTCCAAGGAAAACACTATAAAGAAAAGAAAAAGGGTCATATATTAGGAGCGATTTCCTTTTTCCTTTTATTTCTGGTGAAATTGGAACAGTATTTGTAGAGAATATTAGGATTAAGCTAAATAGGGGAGAACATGTAATATATCAAATAAACTGTTTAATTAAAATTGTATACATGCATGCCATATTCAAGTATGTTCTCTGTAGAAGATGTGTAACTTATTTTCTCTACGTAGATCAACAAAACCGGATTTTTTTAAGCTTTGGCATACGACTCTATATAGCAAGTGTATATATAGTAAGAATGAACCAGCGGGCGAGTGGTTTAAATGAGTATTTGACTGCTGAGGATGGTTTTTGCTCTGTATAAACAGTAAGATAAATGATTTCCAAATCTGGGGCATGTAAAATAAATAGCCTCTGGTCCCTCTACAAATCACCACAGAGAGCGTGTGTGTGTACGCTACTGTTCATGACCATTTGATTCTGAGCATGTGTGTGTGTGTGTGTACGTAAGATGATGTACAGTGAGTAATGATGACTTTCCCCAGAGCAAATTCTAAATGAGTATATTTGTACTGTTGTGTAACTCGTGAAAACAGCAACAGTTCAGTTTCTGTTTCTCCAGAATCTGGCTTCACTTTGCTCTGGTTTACCTTTTCCACATTCAGTTTAGGGTTAGGCCTGTTCTTCTTTGTCCTATTGCACAAGCTGTTGCTAAGTTGAAGAACACAATCAGGAAAATATAACAAATGTTTTTTTTTCCTGCGGTCAAGCCCCGCGGTCTCAATTCCAGAAATAGAATAGTTTTCCTATTGGACTCCTATAGCTGATCATATTTTCATTATTGTAACAAAACCTAATCTCTGCAAGATGGTAAGTTTTAAGCAAAGCATGAAAAACACTTGTTAAAAAAGTAAGTGCCCATATATGGAAGTTGAAAAGAACAGCCTGTTTTGATTTCAGTGATTTCACGATGTTATGATGTTATGTTTTAGTCCAGGGTGCTTGTTGAAAAAGTCACAATACAATAGAGCCAATCAGAACAGAGGTAATTTATATATATTATTTTAAAGTCACAGTAGGTAGAATTCAAGAGAGTGGACTTAGCATGAAAATTTAAGTAGGTGTGGGCAGTGAAGCTAATATACAATCATGAAGTTTATCAGGTTTTCGCTTTAGCAATATAAGTGAATAGAACCACATGTTGGAAAGTATTAAGTGGCGTTATTGGCTACGGCCATCTGCAATGTCACCTCTTTCATCCCTTTTATCATAGGAAAATGATCACAACCTTCTCCTCTGTCTTGTTTTTATTCATTTTTTTATTGTGAAAGTTTTTTTTTTATCTGGACCGCTCTCCAGCAGATAGCACTGGCAACATCCATGGCAACACAAAGGACACATGGAAGTATATGGCCAGTGTTGGTTACAGTGCTTCAAATTGACCTATGTAAGGGAGCATAAATTAGCCTTTAGAAGTGAAGCTTAATTGTTTAGCCCAATGGCCTCTCTATAGCTAGACACTATAGATAACCATGGCTGACTAATGCACTAATATTGGCTGATTACTTGACTTACAGTGTGTTGTTTTGCTTCAGAGTTCATCTTCCCTTTAGGGAAACTAACTGTGAAGTTGTTTTTGTCATATTGTTAATATTTTCTGGCTAATTAGTGACTTTTTTGTGTCAGAATTTGTCATTTGTTTTGATTTGTGAGCTTGTTTCAGGTGTGTAGCTAACAATATCTGGCTGATTAGCTCAAAGTGGCTGTTTTGCTTTATTATATGGCGCATACCTCAGCTTACAATACAAACGTAAGCATGCATAGTTGCTCTTAAGTGGATACAAATGCATGTATAGGGTTTTGTTAAGCATGTGTATATGATTTTATAAGATCACATTATGAAACATAACATTCTAAAGTCATACATTCCTGCTTTATAAAATGTTGTGCATGTTATTATGACTACCTTAGAGCAACTGTACATGTTTATGCCAGGCATTATCAGGTATTATGCATGCCATATAATGCCCCATAAATGCACTGCAAGTGTTGTAAATACAGGACTAAGGTGATAAAATCACCTCACGGGACATTCTGACAGAGCGAGAGTGCAAAGGAGGTGTGAGCAGCGAGAGTTTGTTTAACTACCACCTTTAAACAACAGTACAGCTGGTAACCAACTGCTGTGAGCACAATAACATCTTCTATACATCCTGCATCATCATTTCCTTCATGATTAGGGATGCAATAAACAATTATCAGCAAAGAAACCAAAGCCAAAAAAATGTATTCCAATTTCTCTTCCACCTTAAATGGTGCTGCAGTTACAGTATGCCTGAGCACCATTAAGGTAATTGATTCATTTCTTAAGGTGGACCAGTAGTCATGTTTTCTTAAAGTGAAACATGACTACATAAATTCAAATAATTATTTTCTTAGTACATTACTTTCCTCTTGCTCCTAAATCTGGGTGAAAGTGGAAATGTTTAAGATGGTTGAGAAGTCGATTCTATCGAGGCTGGAGTTTATCCAGTTTTTTCTCACGTTGTGTCTTGCGTATACACTGTTGTTGGTTATGCAGCGATGTGCAGTTTTTTACTTGCTGGTTGTTTATCCACTATTGCATTTGTGTTTGTGGAAGCTCATACCCAGGTGAGTTCAGGCTGTTCACAGCATGTGCACAATCAGTGATTGACACTCCATCAGACACATCTCCTGGCTCTGATTGGTTGTTTTGATTTGGGAATGGTGGATTCTTTTAAATGATATTGGGAGCTGTAGACTGAGCTAGAGGATTCTGATTGTACTGCAGCCTTACAGGCCCTGTATCAAAACAAACTGTTTTATCCTGAGAAGTAAAGAACATTGGTTATGTAAAATGAATTCTGCCTATACATAAAACCACACAAATGTAATGAAGATTTGTGGATAAGGGTCTTTTATTGTTTATAAATGTAATGAGGATTGATTTACTTGTAATAACTTACTTGTGTTCATACAAATGAAAAAAATAATAAAACAAAATAAAGTCACATGGTTTTGATATGACAGCAAAGAAATTCATATCAGTGTTCCAGCTGCAGTTTGCCACCATACCGGCGAAGCAGGTCCAATCAGAGGACGTTAGCCTGACAGAGGATTCATGCTGAACTGGCTTCCATCAGGTAGGACGATGGAGTTCAAGGTCTCTTTGGCTGTATAAATGAGCTAAGCTCCTTCACCCCTGAGACCAACTATAACTCAACAGCATTTATTCCCTCATCGTTTTTACTGCCTTGTCAGGAACAGCACAGACAGGCAAGGAGAGATATGCTGCAATGGAAAAATATAAAGAAGGAGAGAAAGAGAGAGAGAGAGAGAGAAAGAGAGAGAGAGAGAGAGGGCTAACTAAAGACAGGACTTGCTCATATATTCTATTACTGCTGTATCAGATGCTTGTGACCAGATTTGTAACTAATCTTATTCCTCCATTTTACTTGATCTCAGCCTTCTGACCCCTCAGCGCTGCTCATTCTAAGCTGTTCTTTCTTCTATTGGGTGCTGCTTGCTCTACTTCCCAAGCCTTCCCTCTGTATGGAGACACTAGTGCAAATTCTTACAGTGCAAAATCCTAGAGTGTTACATAACATTCTTGACTCTCGAATGTATATTTTACTCAAATTTACATACAACAACAACAGAGCAACAACGAAGAAAATGATTCTGCAGATAAATCTACAGTTCCTGGCTCTGAGGGTGATGTCAACACTTTTTAATACCCTTTACAAGGAATTGATCTGTCAATGGGATTGGTTCATGTTCAGCTTTATACAAGGCTAGAATTGGCTTCCTGCTCACCAGCTACTTTCATTTCAAGTTAAAACCCACAGCTTGTTCAGGCACCAGAGTGTAACTGCAGCACCATTTAGGGTGGAACAGAAAATTTGCAAAACAAGCTGACCAGTAGGAACCAACTGATGCTCCCACATCTTTAACAAGATCCTTAACATCTTTAATACAAAAATTTCCCTCCAGACAGTTTCTGAAATCTTGGACAACATTGAGCAGCTTTGCTCAGCGTTTAACACTGAAGAGAGAAGCTGTTCTGCCTTTATTAGCATCACAACTTCAACAGCAACCTGTAAGTAGCAGCCATGCTATGTGGGTTTATCACTGTTGATAAACTACTGGATGAAGGAGATCATCTTAAACTGAAATATTCATAGTAAGTAAGAACTTTTTACTTGCTTGCTGATGTCAAGATTAAAAGCAAGTAACTAGTATTGGCAACATTAGTTAATATTAGTTAACATTAATTAGGTAACTATTGGTATAACTATTAGTTACTAAGTAAGTAATCTTAGCATCTGGTTAGCAACTAACTACATTGTTTGACATGCCAGCTTTTTTACAAAAAGCTTAATTTTATTTTCCTGTCTGTGTTTATTTAGAGAGGCTACTTCTGAGTGATTATCACAACATCTTACTATAAACCAGCAAATCAAAGCAGAGCTCATCAAATTATTCATCAGCTTAGCAAACCTGGAAAATATTTATATTATTAATATATATAAGTTTTGAAATAAAAAGATATTGCTAGCAAATAACAAATGTTAAGTTAACCCCTTTCATTTAAATATTCAGTTACTTTTTTGCAGTAGACATGTTTGTGCATGTTTTAGAGGTCCCACAGTTGAACTATGTATTTTTCTTCTTTAATGAAACTGGAACATTATATGTGTATGATTTATTGGAACTGCTAGTAAACAGGATTTCTGTCTTCGTTTGTGAGTGAGCAAGCTTTTATTGTATTTTTTAAATGTAAGCAATTCTATACTTTTCTTTGATATAAGAAAAGCTGCCAGTGTGCTTTCCATTTTATCTTGGCACAGAGGAGAGGTGTGAATTGTTTTCACAGCAGGTAGTTTTCATCCCTCTGTTTTAGTTATGGGGACAAAATACTTTATCTGAATATGTTAATTTCACAACTGAGGTTGTTTTACTTTTGCTGACAAAATGACCACTGGGGGTGAGCACTGCATAAAGTGGCTGCTATTTTAAATACAAATAAATGCTAAAACATAATAGTATTTGATATGACAAGGTAGCATAACCTTTATGTATGGTGTCCCTGAGAGCCACAAGACTGAAGTTTTGGTATTAGCTAGGAAACTGTTAGTCCTGTTGATTATAGTAGCTGAAACCTTTATATGATACTAAAAAATAGTGACACGCCTTTAGGTTTTATCTGTACCATAACTATGTAGGCTATACATGGTAGCTATATAGGTCTAGTATGTGAATGGTTATTATTTTCTAATAACAATATAGACACTACAGCATTATGGGATAACACAGAGGGTATCAGTAAAGGTCTTTTTCCACCCAGCAAAGTTGAAGTTGTTCCTGTTATAAAAATGTTGGGTGGACCTCTGCTCTAATCTAGCTGCACACCCACTCCAATTCAGTTATAACTCAGTGATCCTGCATCCCAGACACACTACTGCACAGTCAGGACCAGCTCTTTACTTAAAAAGTAAACACACGCACACACACAGCTGGGGTTTTGCGACGGCAGCAGTCTGCTCGTCCGTCAGCTGTCTGATTGTGCAAGAGTGGTGATGACTGATGAATAGATCCTTTAAAGGCCGCAACTGGGTTAGCGCGGGTCTGTTTACACATTTGGTTTTCCATGGAGACACAGGCTCCTGTGTGTTTTTATTTATTTTTTGATTGGTAGGTTTCCGCCGTGTCTCCATGACGGTGTGGGATGTCATGTCGATCCCCGTGAGGTCACTTGTTTATGCAATCATAAGTTAATAAGCACGTTAGCTCCCCGGGAGCTATAACTGAGGTGTGTCCAAATTGGCAGTAATACCACGAAGAGCAACGTAAAATTACAGAACTGCTCTGGATTTGTCCAGAATAGGTCCTGTAAGCACTGATGCTTTGAGGTCTGATGCATGTTAAACCACGTAGAAGAGTGATCTTATAGAGAAGGAATGCAGCTACGCTCATGGGAGCCAGCAACCGTATGTTTCAGTTCTTTCAGTATCTGCTCTGTTTTGGATGGGGGCCTATTTCACAGGAGCCAGTACACAGAGAGGAATGTCTGAATATTCAGTAGGTCCAGTAGTAACCTTTGGAACTTTTCAAATGCATTCATTATTATAATTGCTGACTTTTCCATGTTTCTGGAGAAGCTTTTGAACGCTGACTGTGCAGTTCCTTTGAGTCTGTTTGGCCACTCTGTCATCCAGCACTAGGTTGGAGACATGATGAGTCAGCTTTTTGGGTTTATCTGATATCCTAAATGGCTGGAAGCAAACACTGTCCCTACTGTATGCTCGTCATACAGTGTGACATCATAAGTATAGTGAGGAGGGAGATTTTACGGCCCTGAAATGCATCCAGGGTGCAGGGTTCTTGTAAGAAGTAAATGCAGTGTCAGAGCAATGAATGCTTCTTTTCTGTGGGGCTTAGCAGTTGTCAGCCCTCTGCGAGGTGGACCCGGGGGAAGAACTGGCCAAGAGGCAAACTGAACAAGCCTATAAATGCTAACACATTGACCGTGTGTTTGTGTGTGTGGTGTTAGAAAGAAAGATAAAAAGTGAGAGGGCCATAGGCATCAACTATGATGGGCTGAGGGGTTGGTGGGTGGAGTCAGGGAGGTATTGGGCCACTGGCTTGAAAAACGTTGGAGAAGCAAGCACAGAGCCCACTAAAAGCAAAGTAGTAGTATGTTAGCACTAAGCCAAAGCTGGTACATGGGTTTTTTGCCTGTTCTGATCTAAACATTCACATTTAAAGCCTATAAATGATTAATACCATACATTTAGCCTTATATGTAATGGTTTTACAGTCAGTTTTTCAGTTGACAGACTGAAGTCTAGTTAGGCTCACATGCTCTCAGTCGGGGACTTACAGTGACCTGATGCTAGAGTGTGTTCTCATAAAATTGATCCTATTGATTCTAAATCAAAGCATTATCGACAGATTTCACTAATTATGTTGTTGGTAAATTGGATGTATAAGGCCTTTAATTTAACTCCTGAAGTTCTAACTAAAAGTTTTGTTTGGCTTTGTCTACCTGTGTTTACCTAAATACCACATACAAAAGTGGATTATTATAATCATAACTATTCATTAGGCATCAAGATTTTAACACTTTTTGTCAAAATAAATAAATAAATAAAATAAAATAAGAGAGTTACTTTAATGCTTTAAATATAGCAACAATGATGGCATTAAATAGATTAAACTAAAATTAGTTAGTGACTGAAATAATCATTTATGTCATCCTTAATATAACTGAAACTTTTAGTATTGTAATTTTCTTATGTGAAAAACTAAACAGACGGCTGCAATATATCACTTAAATTGAAATCAGGTGCACCCGATCAGGGAATCTCTTTAGAGAATACCTTTGAGGAATGTGTATTATTTAAACCTCAGACATCTGGTCTGAGGTTGTAGGAGTGTGTGTTATCATCATGCCTAGATTAAAAAAAAAAAAGCTCTCTGCGGCCTTCAGAAAGAAAGTGGTAGATGCCTATGAGTCTGAGAAGAGGTTTAAGAAGTATATCTAAAATATTAGAAATAAACCCTTTCACTGTCCAGAATGTATGAAAGATTGAATACCCCTGCCAACATGTCCAGGCCAGGCTGCCCCTGCAAATTAAACCCAAGCAAACTGTATAGCCATAAAGGAAATCTCTAAGGAACCCAATTTTTCATCAAGTAAGTTCTTAAGTAGTTCTTGTGAGTGTGGAGGTCAAAGTGCATGCATCTAACATTAAAATGAGCCTACACAAAGACAAACCACATAGGAGGTGCAGCAGGAGGAAGCCTTTGCTGTTCCAGAAGAACACTGGGGCACGACTGAAGTTTCCTAGTGAATGTCTAGGACCAGAACTTCTAAACCAATATTCTACGGACAGATGAGTCAAAGACAGGGTTGGTTGAGCACAGCACTAGAAGCCATGTTCATTCATAGATAGATAGATAGATAGATAGATAGATAGATAGATAGATAGATAGATAGATAGATAGATAGATAGATAGATAGATAGATAGATAGATAGATAGATAGATAGATAGATAGATAGATAGATAGATAGATAGATAGATAGATAGATGCTTTATTGATCCCGAAGGAGATTTGTTCAGAAAAAACCAAAGGCAGCATTTGATCAGAATGACCTCATACCATCTGTAAAGCATGCTGGCAGTGCCTGAGTGCCTGGGCGACAGTCATAGTATTAGTTATACATTTTCTTTCATATAAGAGAACTTGAGGAGAAAGTGAGACCATAAAAAGAAGAAGTGGACCAAAATAAAAATTACAAAATAAAATTTTCATTGGTTTATGCTAATCAATGAACATTTATCTAATCATACTGTTTAATGGTCAAAACTGATATGTCCACGTTTAACAAAAAAGAGGAACATTTCCACATGACTTATAATGGAACAATAAGCCTAGAGTTAATGTTAGTGTTAAGGTTAATGTGAGCACAGGGTACCACACATACACAACAACATATAATGCATCCACATTATACTTTATTTATACACTCTCAGAGTGAGTTCTATTATTCTCCACACCCTCTCAGAATAATAAATACAGAGAATTGTGTGTTTGGATGTGAGGTGCTTTGTGGTTTAGCTGAGAGAGGAGCCAGTGGGTTCAGCTGAGCTGTGTAGGCTGAGAAAAGCAGCCTCAGTTGACCACCATAGAACAATTCCTTTCGCTCCAATAACCTGATGAGCATTTTTCAAAGCTTGTCAGAGAATTAGTGCTGATGTTAAAAATGATTTTGTGGTATGTTTGTTGGTGGGAAGGTGGTAATATATGTGTAATTGTTTATTACTAGTCACTCTTGTGGTTTTTTGTCTGTCAGTAAGTCATGATTATGGTTGCAAATGCTAGAATATTGATCAGGTCTGTAGTGTTAATGTGTTTAGGTGTGTTATTATGGATGTTCTTTACATTATACTGTGCAATAATTAATATATATCTTAAACTTAATAATACTGCACACACAATTCTTTGCTGAATTAAAATACATGCTTGGTGTAGAAAAAAAAGCTGACAATGAATAAATACATTTATATTATTTGAATAGTATTTATAATATTTAACATGAAATGTACTTAATGAAACAATTACAGTTTAGGCTACAGTTCTGTGCTACAAAATACCACATCCTTGCCACAGAGAACCGTTCAAGGCGTTTAATTATTTTTTTTTATTGTAGTTGTTGTTCTTTTTTTCTCTACAGTTGGTATCAGTGTGCTAGACTGGTCTACTCTTTATGCTCCTGTTGTTTAGTTGTAGTCTGCAAAGCATGCATGTTTTAGTGCATTCTGATGGATTAAACTGTTTAGCTGTTTCATTTTAAGCCGCTGTCTGCTTATTTTCAGGATTTTATTCTATTATTTATAGCAGGGGTGCTCACTCCTGTTCCTGGAGATCTACCACCCTGGAGAGTTTAGCCCCATCATTGTCAAATGCCGCTGAATATCCTGATCACCTGGATCAGGTGTGTTAGATTAGGGTTGGGGATAAACTCTGCGGGGTAGTTTGATCTGCAGGGCCCGGATTCAGCAACCCTGGTGTTTTTTATGAGAGAGAATGATGTTAGGTCTTTTTTTTAATCCATTTTTATTTTCTTCTGTCATCCATTTGGTTTGAGTTGGATAGGCACACATTTGGCATGGGTGATTTCAAAATACCAGTTTAATCAATAGTCAGATCCTCATATTCCTCAGTAGGGTGACGACTCTCCCACTGTTCATAGTTCCACCTGAAACTCGGAACAAGAAAGTTGGTTCTTAAGCTTAACAGTGCTTCTTATGACAGTTTATTACACTATAGTTTCTATCATAGCTAGATGCTGCCTCCTATTTGCATTAGGAGAGAATGCTAGATAGCCGTTTATCTGTAAATGTACGATTAAAAGCTAATATGTTAACTAATTAATAAAATCTGTGGACCTCTAGCAGCAGGTCCTACTTCTGAACACTCTTATTAAGACTTCATTAACCTGACAATTCACACACAGAGGAACCATTTTATTATCTTTTTTTCCCATGTCGACTTATTCTGAGTTATTTATTTGTTTGTTACTGCTTACTTACGTATCTGTTATTTTTTAGCAAATAAATGTAGTTAATTCCAGTTATATGTGCGTTTTTATAGCACTTCCTAGGAAAGGCAAGTTTAATTGTATAGCACCTTTCATAGACAGTGGCAACTCAAAGTGCTTTACATAAATAAAGACATAGATGCAAAATAAATAAAATAAATAAATGCATTAAAACTTAAAAAAACAAGAAAATGAAAGATAAAAATGAAGAATAAGGTTTAAAAGTGCCATTGGACTTTGGAAGAGTTGTAGAACGAACAGAGTTTTAAACTGAGCTTAAGCCTGCTCAAACAGGAATGTTTTCAGTCTGGGTTTAAAGGTGTCCAGTGTTGGGGCTCTTCTAATGCTCTCGCTCAACTGATTCCATTTAACAGCAGCATAGTAACCAAACACTGCTTCCCCATGTTCAGTCTTACCTTAGGAAGGACTAACTGACTACTTCCTAACGATCTAAGAGTTCTGCTCGGCTCATATCGCTGTACTAGATCACCTAGATATGCTGGTCCTATGCCGTTAAGACATTTGTAGAGCAGTAACAGGAGCTTGAAGTCTATTCTGGAACATACTTGTATCCAGTGTAAGGATCAAGAATGGGGTGATATGTTCTCTTCCTTTGCTCCTAGTGAGAACTCTGGTAGCTGCATTTTGAATCAGCTGAAGCTTTTCGATTGTCTTTTTTGGAAGTCCAGTTGGGAGAGCAGTACAGTAACTGATCCTTCTGGAAATAAAGACATGAATGAGTTTCTCCAGTTATCCTGGTAATGTTTTAGCACAGCTTATTAAAGAATAAAATCCAGTTTAAGGCCTCAATGTTTGGACTGTCAAAGTAAGTCCAGTGTGTTGGTTAAGATTCTCTAAATATTTTGACAGCGTTGTGTTTAGTTGTACTGGTGTGAAATTATCACCTTGGACTATTGGCCACCGTGGTCATGTCTGAGGCCATACATCAAGATCAAAACCACTTATGCCAAAGCCAAGACCCACACAAAAGCTATGGTTTTATGGTTTGAAAACCAAGACCATGAGATCGTATGTGTTTTTGCACATCTGAGCCTAAATCAAGTGAAAACAATGAGTTCTGTGCAAAGCATTTCTGTGAATTCTTTAAATACTGTTATTTCTTTTGCAGATGTTGTCCAGGCTGTTGGGAAGTGGGGAGCAGCACATGCTGAAATGAAAATAAAAAAAATGAAAATGGCAGTGTAAGAAAAGCAGGACCGGTCTCATCGTAGACCAGACGGAACATTGTTCACAGCAGCAAAAATATGTGGTGGGGACTGGCGGCATTTCCAGGAGAAATTCTATGGGTTGTGTATGTGCAAGTTATGTTGTGTTGTGATAAGCTCCATAGTGAAAAACAACTAACACTACTTTTAGCTCTTTTGCAAAAGATATTTAACTTCTTTGATGGACATCTGCTGCTATTTTAGTCACATACATACACTGATCAGCCATAACATTATAACCACCCCCTAGTATTTACACTTATTGTTTATTTTATATAGATGAACTTAGTAGTTCTACAATTGCTGTTTCTCTGTGTACTTTGTTCGTCCCCTTTCACCCTGCTCTTTAAAGGTCAGGACCTCACAGGACCACCACAGAGCAGGTATAATATGAGTGGTGTATCATTCTCAGCACTGCAGTGACACTGACGTGGTGGCGTTGTGTTAAGTGTGTGTTGTTCTGGTACAAGTGGTTCAGACACAGCAGGGCTGCTGGAGTTTTAAGCACTTCAATGTCACTACAGGACTGAGAATAGTCCAGCCAACAGGGTCCTGTAGGCAGCATTCTGTGACCACCAACGCAAACTGTGCAGCAGCAGATGAGCTATCATCTCTGATTTTACATTTACAAGGTGGACCAGCAAAGTAGGAGTGTCTAATAGAGTGGACAGTGAGTGGACACAGTGTTCAAATACTCCAGCAACACCCTTGAGTCTAATATACGCATACCACATAACAGGTGTAAGCAACAAATATCAGCCACATTTAGTCCACATGATTTATCTGTTACTCTATAAGTTATAGAATATAAACATTTCAAAGAATTTCATTATTAAGTTTTGATTGACAACAAATCAGGTTCAAATCCTAAAAATGGCCAATGAAAAGGCCTCCCCGCATCAACTCACCCACCCCACCACAGTGGGTGAGTGATAAATGGAATGGTGCAGGCCCACCTTGAAAACATTAAAAATAGTTTAAGGGCCCCAAAAATAAAAATATTTTACAGGACCTGGTCAACACTCCTGGTTTATTCTGAGGACCTGCATGTCTCTGGTTGGGCAGACTTTCAAATATTTGTACAGAAACAGGGAAAGCTCTTAATGTTTACCTCCACGCACATTTACGTATACAAACATATCATTTTTGCTCTCCTTCAGTAATTAGTGCACGATCCTCAGCTCGTGTGAGATACTGTAACTGGTATATAATAGCTCATATATGCTATTGTACGTATGTAAACTGACATTTTTCAACTTTTCTCATCTTTGTGTTTTGAATAACAAGTAACAAATGAAAACAAAAATCTTCAGTTCACAGCGTATAAAGGGTAACATTTAAATATATATCACAATATATACACACACACAGGTTTACATAACACCATATCAGCATCAATACCTCAAACCCAATATGATATATACACACAACAGGATCTGTCTAGCCTTCACTCTGACCCCAACGCCCCAATACACACACACACAAACGATAGAGTTCAGCTCTTCCTGCTGGAGGGGACAGTAAATCTTGCCTATGGCTCTCAGGCAGACCAGCATGACCAAATTACACACAAACGCTGAGACCCTCTTTCTGCTACATAAAATGCTTCCAGAGATCCAGAGAGGCTTGAGTCTGGCTGTGGTTGTACATACATGGGTGTGAGTGAGTGAGTGAGTGAGAGAGAGAGAGAGAGAGAGAGAGAGAGAGAGAGAGAGAGAGAGGATGCTTGTTTGAAATACTTGCTTTATGAATGTGTATCTGTGTTGTGTTTGCCGAACATGAGAAAGTACAGATCTATTTCCAAGTTTCAGTATTTCAGAGTTCCAGTATTACTCACGCTGCGTCCGTCTCGAAGCCTCGGACGTGGTCAGTCTTAACTTAAATTCACTCCTGACGCCACACGCTGAGTAAAAAACATCAGCCGGTTAGAAAGACAAACAACATTAAACAAGCACACTCTTTCTCACTCTCTCTCTCTACCTTTCCCACTGCCGCTCTCTCTCTCCCTCTCCCACTGCTTCTCTTTTTCCTTGCCTCACTGCCTCTCTCTTACTCTGCCTCTATCTCTTTCTCTCACATGTTTTTCTTTGTCTCTCTATTCCAACTCTCTCTTTTTCACACTTTCTCCTATCTCTCTGTCTCCTTCTTTCTCCTTCGTGCTTTCCCAGTCTTAGTCTTTTTCTCTTCCCTCTCAGTCTCCTTTCCTCGCTGCCACCCTCTCTCTCTCTTTCTCTACCACCTTCTTTTTCCCTGCTTGTCTGTATTCCTCCAACACTTTCACAAAATATGTATGCTTGTTTCTATTAGAGCAACAGCTGACTGATGTTTTCATGCTGCTTTCATTACACATATTATATTCATAATATTAAATTAATAACAGCTGTTTTGTTTCCAAGGCCCCAAATGACGTTAATACATCAGTGGGCCCGAATGGTTTTGAGTGTTAAACAACAAAGACATTTTCTTGTAGCCTTTTTTCACCCGTCTTTTTCAAGAGTTCCAGTCTTTTCAGAGGTCACAATGAACAGCACTGATTAGTTATAGTTTTTTGAAGAAGTAAATAGAAGTTTTAACTGAGCATAAACATTATAAAAGGATTTTAAAGAGACACAGTGATGCATCTTGATGATAGCTCCTCTGTTGGAGAAATATACTGAGCCTTCAGCAGATGTTAACTCAACATCTAGTAATATAATGTTTAAATTAAGCCATTAAAACATAAAAAAACATTGAAAACAATATGCTATAAAATATATCAGTTCTCACTGTATATTTTCTATTCCTGTTATGAAAAGAAATGCAGAACGGCTCTTTATTAGAACCTACTGTTACAAGTGTGGGTGTGTGTTTGTCTATGTAACCCATGAAGCCCATGAAGTCGTTGGAAAAAGATGAAAATGTTACATCAGCTCTCACAGCTTTGAAGAGTTACTGTCTTGGTTTCTGTTGCTAACACTCTGACCCACATACAGCGTTTCCCAAACTTTTCCTCCAAGACTAACAGCATGTAGCAACTTACAGTGACCCAGCACAGGCTATAAGAGGAACAGGGTGTCCTGCAAGAGTTACTGTGTAAGAAATATAATTACAGAGGCTGGTGACCAGATAGCAGCAAAGCTACTGTTTACATTATTTTCATGGACGCAAAGGTCCATCACACCACCACTCCAGAGAGTACTGCCCCACAAGCCAATCCCGGATGCGCTTTTTACCTCTTTTAACTGATGCTTGGCTTTGAGCACGCTGTGTGTCTTCTCCAGAGCATCCCTTTCTATTAGTGGTGCATTTCTATGGAGATTAAACAAGCTGTGAGTGTGAAATTGAACAGTGTGTCAGTAATTGATGCACCTTGAAGTACTGACTAATTAGCATATGGGCCTGCATTGCTTCATCTTAAACATGCTAAACATGCATTTCCAGGCTGTAGCTCTAAAATGAGCAACAGAGATTCTAGCGTATTGAAGAGCTGTCTCAATGTGCAGGCTCAGAAGTGTGTGTTTGATTTTATGACCCTTAGAGGTCTGTGTTTCAGATTCTTACACAATACAGCCGGATTATTCAGTGTCAGAACATTAGACCTGGACGCTGCTCATCACAAATCCAAGGCAAATCCAAGACATAGTTTGAGCAACGATGGTGAAAATGTTAACCAGATGCAAATACAAAAGTAGACTTTGAAGCGTGCAATTATTATTAGAAACGGACATATAACCACAAAATTTTATATATATATATATATATATATATATATACATTACCGCTCAAAGGTACAACAATTTTTTTTATTTCACAATTAATTTAAGTGTATCAGATGATTTTTAAAGAATAAAAATGTTTGTATTAAAGCCTATTTTTGTATAGAGGCTTATTTTGCATATAGTCCTATTATCAGCAATTCTCAGTCCTCTGTCTAAATCTCCTGGTACGGCCGCCAATCCAAGTTAAGGATGTTATTGGGCTAATTGGTTGTTAGGACACTCTTGCTCAAGTTTCAAGTTTCAAGTTTATTTGTCATTTGCACATCATGTCAGGACATAACATGCATTGAAATGCTTGGGGTGAGGCTCAGATACAACTCTACAGCAGGGCAGCATTATATATGTAAAACAGTGCAAACATACAATAAATAGACAATATTAAAGTAAAAATAAGCTTTAATATTGTCTATGTATTGTATGTTTGCAATGTTTTACATATATAATGCTGTCCTGCTGTAGTGTTGTGATGCACAGCTGAAAAACATTCTACTAATAAGTGAGCATAAAAGGGAGCAAAACATTCTAAGTTAATCTAGTATCTGAAGCTTCAGCAGTTGATGGCCTGCTGACCGACTCAAAATGACCAGAAAGAAACAACTTTCTTTAGAGACCCGTCAGTCCATTGTTGTGTTAAGGAAGGAAGGCTACTCCATTGAAAACAAGAACATTTCACTGTGATTCACTTTTGAGACATATATATATATATATATATATATATATATATATATATATATATATATATATATATATATATATATATATATATATATACACACACAGTATGGCAGGAATCTTTACTGTCACTGTACTGCTCCACATTACACCAGTATAGTGACTCTTTCAGTAAAGATCTCTGGCATACAGCTGCCACCTCTGCTTTCCATTTCTAACAACTGACTGAAATGAATTGGTCAGATTGCCATTTATACCTGTAGTCAGTGACGTAACTAGGGCTTCCAGAAGGCCCACAGTGATGTTTTCCATTTCAAATCTGATTGATTGATTCCTCTGTGAGTTCTTTATTATTTTAGTGGTTAAGCCGACACATCAGGCCTTCAACTCCTAAAGGTCTAATACATGGGAGAGCACACGCAGCTGTTTCTACACTAAGAAAACTTAGATAGCGCAAAGTTGTCCTGGTTTAAATACAATGAGCATGATGATTATTTGCAATAAAAATAAATATACATTTCTTTCTAATATTATTCCTCCAAGGAATATGTAATTTAGAAGATTCATTGTCATGGCCTTTGATCTACGAATTATTTAGAGAATTATTGGCTAACCTTTTACTTGGATGGTCCACTGCATTTAGAATTCTCCCTTTGTGATTTATGCTTTCTGTAACTGTCATCAATAAAAAGCACTACAAATGTAAGCAGCGTGCTTTCTGCATTAGGTCACTTTCTTCGCAGCTCATGATCTGTGTGTGTGTGGTGGTGGTGGTGGTGTGCGTTTGGTTTTAAGCTTGCAGTTTAATACTCCAATATGATTTAATATATGACAGAAGAGCTTCATCACAGCAAGGAGGGATTACGAAAGCCTAAAATAGCACCACCACCTGCAGTGTGTGCATGCATGTGTGCATACAGTACTCTTCATTTACTTCATTTCCAGTCAGAATGGCCTTTCAGAACAAGTTATTTCTTTTGCAGGAGATATTTTTTGAAGGATTACATACAAAATAATCCACTTAAGGGTGGATTCACAAATAAATGGAACAACAGCATCATCAGATGAACAGTACTTGAATCTTTCATCTTTGAGAGAGAGAGAAGAAAGTCAAGCTCCGCTCTTGCTTCAGGTCTGAAGAGATCCACAGTTTTTTCTGCCCATCCTTTCACTGTCAGAAGAAAAGTCAACATTATGGGTGTAAAAGGATGTGTAGCTATGAAGAAGTGCATACAAAAAAGGAAATAATAAAATAAGACAAACAGAAAAAAAGTATAAAAAATTTGCAAATCAAATAAAGAAGCTTCTGCTGTTCTGACCACCACAGGGTCCAGATATAATATTAAAAAAGGAAGAATTGAACCCCTTAATATGCAGACTCATTATTCAGTTATTAACTTTAATGCTGAATATTCAGTAACGACTACAGATTATTCAGTAACTACAGACTTGTGTAGTTATCTGGTTATGAGAGTGAGTAAACATAGTGGGAGCACAGTTACGGGAATGGAAGGTTTAAGGAGTAAAAGAGGAGAATACTTTTATAGGGTGGGGGTGGGCAGACTTTTGCAGAGAAGGTTGTAAATAGTGCCTCTCAGTTTGCTTGGCCCCCTCAGCGTGTCCCAGTGAATAAAAATGCCATAACACTTGTAGACCACGTGTGGAGGGTGGTACCGTAATTCTTTCCTCACAGCCTCTCCGTCTCAGGACTTTTGCTTTCACTAAAACAAGCAAGATGTAATCCACGGCCAAACGGAACAACACTGCCCTCAGACCCTCAAGCCTGGCAGAGACTACAGAGTGTGTGTCCAACAGCCACTGGACTCAGCAGCTGGCTGGACACCAGGCCCGTCTAGGTTAGGGAACATGGGCAAGCTTTTAATGTCAAAGCATGCCACTTAAACTAGAAAAGTAGTGCATTTAGTTGGTCAAATTGCTTAAAAAGAAATTGCTAAAGCTACATTATGTAAGATTGAGGGATTTGGAGACCTCTCTGGTGGAAATGTGTAATTGCATGCAGTGTCAGAAAGAACAGAAAGCGTTTAGTAGTTTGCAGTAGGCAATCTCACTGCTAGAGTCTTACATGCTGCTGCTTTAATAGGTAAGATGTATGATGATGAAATTGAGTGACAAATAAAAAAAAGAAATGTATTCAATAAAATAAATACATGAATAATGAATCTTTAACATACTACCTCATGAAATTTGACAGTACTAGACTTGGCTTCATAATTAGTCTTAAGATTTGGATTATGTAATAGAATCTATTACAGTCAATATCACATTCAGGTTCATTTATTAGATATTTAACTAAAGCTGGTAATCTACAAAGCATCTGAAAATAATGTGTCAAATTATTTCTATGTGAACTAAATATATTTATTCAAAACAATAACTATCATTCTTTTGTGTAATATGATTTATTCTTCTGGAACTGATGCAAACATTTGAACAGGCTCTGCACAGACAGACCCCAGGGGAGTGACTGAGCCCCTACTCCTGTTCAAAACCAATTGATTGCATTATGGGTAACTTCACAGGCTGGTGCGCTGGAGAGGTGCAGACCCCTGTTTGGGCAATAGTTGGCACATTGGCTACATTGGGAAAGGCTCTTTGTTTCATCTAACTAACGCAAATGAAGTTTATTTCACATGCATGTAACCCTATTTCATCCCTTTGACCCCTGACACTCAAAATATGTGTGCACGGGCCTGCATTTGAACCAAAGAGATTCCATATGTTGTTTTTACCATCAGTCAATGAAACGAGGAAAGTATATAAAATTACATATAATATAAAAAAAAAATATGAAAAGCATCTAAAACAGCCTGGACTTTCTGAAATAATAAAAAGGTATTAATACATTCCGGATTTTTTACATTCCCCAGATCTGTAATAAGTAAAGATTGTTTAACACACAGGAGACACTAAAGAATGGAGCATTAATAAACATCCAAACACGTGCAGCCTCAGAGCAGGGTGTGTGTTAGTCTGTGGCGGACCAAAGATGAGGTCAGAAACTTAAGGCGCCTGCAAACATGCGCACACGCGCACACAGAGCAGAGTAAGGCAGACCAAACTGGTTTAGAACTGGCTGGTCTGGCTGAAAGTAAGCCAGTGGAGTAACCCAGGGTTTTTATTTCAGGCTGTGAACGGGTGGCTTATTGCTGTGCACTCAGACGTGCACACACCGCACTGAGAAGCTCACAGGGGGACTAGTGTATATGTGTGTGTGTGTGTGTGTGTTACTCTGTACTGACTAGTCTTTATTCAGCTCAATTCATTCCC
Organism: Megaleporinus macrocephalus; assembly: GCA_021613375.1. Classification (NCBI taxonomy): domain Eukaryota; kingdom Metazoa; phylum Chordata; class Actinopteri; order Characiformes; family Anostomidae; genus Megaleporinus; species Megaleporinus macrocephalus. The sequence continues at coordinate 15,852,103 of CM038704.1, forward strand.
ATCATTAACAAGATTACTTCTTTTCCTCTGACATTCCAATAAACCCTTTATATTAGACTAGATTTGACTTGATTGAATTTGTTGCTGCTGCTTTTGTGTCTAGTTTGTTTTCAGTGTTTAAATTACATTTACAAGCCAGTTTATTGTCACGTTTCTATTCTGATTTACACATCTTCTGATTTTAATGTTGTGTTTCACAACTGCGTTCATGCTTCATTCATTTTCTCTCAGACTCTCTCTCACTTTTTCTCTCTCTACTCTCTGTTGATTTCTTGCTCTTTCTCTCTCTCTTTTTCCATCTTTCTTTTATCTCTTTCATTTTCAATCGCTCTCATTTTGTTTTTGTTTTTCTCAATAATTCTCTACTGTTCTTTATCTCCCTCACTCTTTCTCTTTATTTGGCCCTCTTATTCCTGCTTTCTCCTGCTCCTTTTTATCACCCCCTCTCTCTCTTCTCTTATATTTCTTATGGTCTCTCAATGTCTCTGTCATTCTTTGTTTTTCTGTTTCTCTCTATTACTTCTCTATTTCTCTCTCCCAGCCTCTCTTTCTCTTTCTGTGCTTTATCTCACTCCACAGAAAGAATCAAGTGTTAAAGAGAAAGAGAAAATGAAAAAGAGAAGGAGAAAATGGAGAAAAAACTGGAAAAATTAGCAGGAAAGGAGGAGTAAAAGAGTTTGTGATGAAGTACGGCAAGATGTTCTATTTTCTCCTTCACTTTCATTTTCTCTTTATTTGCTTTTTCACTCCTGCTTTTGCTGTTTTTTCCCTTCTCTCCTTCTCTCTCCTTCATCTCTCTCTGTCTCCTTGTCACTCTATTTCTGTCCGTCACTGCCCTTTTTCTCTCTTCTTGGTCTCCTTTTTCAAATATTATACTCTCTATTACTTTCACCTTTTCTCCTAACTGCCATGATCCCCCTTTCTCTCCTTTCCTCAGTTAAATTCATTTAAATTAAATTTAATTTAGTTTTTTCACTGCAAGACTAAATTACATTAAAAGTTGCCAAAGCATAGTAGCTTTTTTGTAGTAAACACAGAGCATATTATTGTAATAATAATATTTAATAAAACAAGATATATATATATCCAACCCCTCTTCTCTCTTTCCCCCTTCTTGTCTTACTTTGGACTCTGTAATTTTATATGAACTGTATTACATAAGCTTGCTGGTGTGGTTGTGTTCCTGGGCTCTGATGTCAGATCATGTCTAATGACGGTGAGTATTATTTTTACACCTGTAATCATGCCAGGACAGAACGCTGCCCCTGCCAACAGTGCGCCTGCTATCAGGTGGTTGCCTTACTTGCACCAGGCAGTCATCGAAGTCACGGAAAGAATGGAGCGTTAGAGTGGAAGCATGGAGTTAGTGGGATTCTCCTGCTCTCCATTTTACTGCTGTCAGAGAAGGATTTCTGTCTGTGATGTGGATCTTCACGTGGAGTCTTGTGACTTTATAGTTTTGTCCCTCAGTGTACGGCTTCTGGTACACAGTGTTTCTGGCACACAATGTAGCACATGTGTGATATCTCTGGACGCGTGTGTGTGTGTGTTTGTGTGTGTGTCAGTGCAACTGCTATTGTGTTGTTATGCTATCGTGAGGACCAAAACCTCTAAACACTAACGTTGTGGGGAGCTTCTTTCTTGTGACCTCACAGTGTACACAGTAAACAGTACATTTTGAGGTGAATACATGTTTTAATGTTAACGGTGACAGTTTTCAACATATGTGTGTGTGTGTGTGTGTGTGTGTGTGTGTGTGTGTGTGTGTGTGTGTGTGTGTGTGTGTGTGCATGTGTGTGTGTGTGTCTGTGAATTCTAGGTACTGACAAGTGTGTTTGTATGATACTTCAAGTATCCCATAAAAATACTCTGGCACTGATATAGATGAACAAGAGCCAACAACTAAAATTACCCTGTGTGTGTGTGTGTGTCTGTGTGTGTGTGTGTGTGTGTGTGTGTGTGTGTGTGTGTGTGTGTGTGTGTGTGTGTGTGTGTGTGCTAGTCATTTTGACATATACTGTCAATTCTCAATGGCAATATGTAGAATATGTAGTCATTTTTGAGTGTGAATTAAGTAATTGAGAATGAATTCTTTTAGAATTGTAATAAATCAGTTAGTGAATTCTGTTAGTAGGAAAATGAATCAGTGGGATCTTTTCAGTATGAAAGTGTTTTGTAGGTCTGGCTCCAGCAGCAGAAGTTTGGAACACAGTGAGAGGATTGTTGGCTATACTATCTTTTATCAGATGTGCACTCTCAGTCTTAGGGAAGTTAAAAGCAGATGTGGAGACACTGAGCTGAATGAGCATGGAGAGCCTGAAGGAGAACTGAGATGACATCTGTTTGTATGCTTATAGCACCACCATGTGGTCAAAATGAATACTCTACATTTTTCCTTATTTTTTCTCCTGACTGATAAAGGGCCTTATGTATCTCTACCTGCCCTGTTCAGACAGGCTGTTGTCTAATAGTCAGCTTTGTTACCTTACTTAAGTAGAAACTTTTGTTATTTATACTTTACTGGAGTATTTTTTTTTCAGCTGACTTTTTACTTCTACTCCTTACATTTTCACACCATTATCTCTACTTTCTAATCCTTACATTTAAAAATAGCCTTATTACTCCTATTTCATTTCAGCTTGTTTTTATTCATGTACATTCACATTCAAATACAGATTATTGATAACATGCCTTTGAAGTTTAACTTTTTGCACCATTACAATACTTGTGGGAAATTAGTCATCATATCTTCTGCTCCATGAAACACATGTTAATGTTCAGTAGCACACAGATTCTTGCTTCTTTAATATATTTACATTGTACTAAAATACATTCATTTGTAATGGGTGTATATGCAGCTGAAACAGAAAGCCTAGCGCATCCCAAATTTATCAACATTAACATTTTAATATAACATTATAGTCATTATGACTTTTAGAAGAATGTTTTTTTTGGGGAGGCTTTAGTCACTTTAGTTCACTTTAGTTCAGAGCTGTAAACGCTGCAGGCTGAAATCCTCACACACTTGCCCGAAACTGTGTGTAATTATAAAGAAAAGTCGAAAAGACTTGATTTGTTTTCATGTTTTTATACTCCTTTTGCTTTTATTTTTGTAAGGCATATTACTGTGTCTTTGTATGTGAAATTAGCTGCTTAATAAACTTGCACAGCCTTGACTTATGCAATTTCTATGTGTTAACAAAGTACATGCTTTTTATTTAAGATGTAAATAATAAATAGAAGCTCTGGAAAAAGTTTTTAAAATAAAAACATCAGCAGAAATGAAGGTACAATGACACAATAAGTGTGGCATGTGCATACGTTTGCACAGCCTACAAAGTCAGTGCTTAGTACAGGGGTGTTCAGACATATTCACAAAGAGCCAAAGTGATGTAATCAGCAGTTTGAAGACTGAGAAGAGCTGATTAGAATCAGGTGAGCTTCAGCTCATTAGTAAAACCCTGCAGTCAAACTGGCCCTTTGCGGACAAGATTGGACACCACTGACTTAGAAACACCCCTTTTGACAGATATCACATGCTTTATATAGCCAGCCAGTCTTTCCTCTTTTGTTTTAGCAATGTTCACCTACTCCTCCTTGCAGAAAGCTTCTCGTTCTGTTCTAACAATTTCTTGTGCCATTTGTACGCAGAGCATGTTTAAGACCTAGCCACAGATTTGAAAGATAATCAGGTCAGAGGACTGTGCCGTAGTGCCAAGGCTTTTTTGCTTCCAGGATTTGTTGATATTTAATGGAATTCATTCTCCTATCTATCCAAGCAATGCTTTCTGTGCCATTAGTTGCCACACAATTCCAGAAAATTATAGATCCCCCCCCACCCCACCCATGTTTAACAGGTGTTCTTTTCATCAAAAGCTGCTTTTCTTTTTTTTTCTGCCAAACTTGCTGCTGGCACCTTGCTGTTTGGAGAATCATAGATTAAATGTCCTCCTACAAGGGACTGTTTATTGTTGTTAAATGTCCTAACATGTGCATGCTTAATGTATTATTTTGTAATGGGGTTCAGTTTGAGTGCGGTCACCGCTGAGGTCATGACTTCCCCCATGAGTCCAGTGCTTTTGTATATGCCTTTCTTCTGATGTCTATAAAAATGTCTATTACTACAGAATCGTGGGTTTCATTCCATGTTGATGCTACAACAATGTAGCAACTCTCTGTACGCAGGTGTACAGCCCCCAGGAACTGTTTAAGTATGTATATGTGTTGCACTGGCCATTCTGTGATGTGCCCTGTGCTGAGGGCTGTTTATTGGGTGCAGTGTTGCTGCCCTGTGATGTGCTGTGCTGCAGGGCTGTTTATTGGGTGCAGTGTTGTTGCCTACTATCAGATTGAAGTGTGTGGATGTTGATGTCTTGCTTGATCCTCTCTGCTACTGTGTTCAACGAAAGAACATTTGTTTGATGTGCTGTCTCCCGTGTCATTAACCAACAATGCCTTTTCATGTCATTGGTCCATGACTTATTTTCAAAATGTCTCTGGCTTAGCTACCTATTGTACATCCATTGGTTTGCATATTTCAGACATTGACGTTGAAATTGAGATGATTGAGACATTGAGATTGAGATGATTCTTCCTCCACTCATAAGGCACCACCACTCCTGTAAGGGCTAAAGCTTCTTGCAGGTCCATTGCTGTCACATGGGTGTTTTCCTTTGCCTTTCTGACCAGCATACAACCTGTTCTTTCTGAGAGTTATATTTTACACTTACAGCTTTGACCTCCACAGCTTTCCTTAACTGACATTTCTTAATGACATTTCAGCAAGTGGAAAAGCTGAAAGCGTTTTGATATCTTCTCTTATGGTTTGTAGAAGAGTCCATGATTGCTGACTATTAGCGTGAGGAATTAGGATTTATTATCAGCCCACAATTCCTACAAGAATTCTTGATCTGCATAACCAGTAGTGACAGGTGAGTTAAGACCTATTGAATTAATTAGATGGAGACTGGAAGGGTATAGAAATGTTTGCATTGCCATTTGCAGACATGTCTTTTGCTTTTGGTTGTATTAACTACTGTTTATTTCAGAATTCAACAAACTAAGTCATTTGGTCAGTTTTTGGTTATGTCCACTGTTTATTGTTGGAAATATCAGTATGTAACACTGGCTATAAACACATAAGCTGGTCTTACATGGTATTTAGATTTTTCATTAAATGATCACTCCATTCTCCCTCTCTACTAACACTGTAACACATTTTCTTGTTCTCATGCACCCATGTACAAAATTCTAAGCTAATTGAGAGTTTACGGATTTAGAATACTGCTGAAATTGTTGTCTGATGATGAGGAAGAGACAGTGAGAGAGTTGTGAATAATTAACTCGTAGTGAGTTCAGGGGCACGACCTGACAGACTTCTGGCTCTTCAATTCCTGAAAGTCATTGGCAGAGCCAGCATATCCGGTTGTGGTATTATTTCATATTATATATCTAAGGGGTTTTTTTTACAATTTAGTTAGAAACCTGTCAAGTTGTTAGACATGATATGATAATTAAAGATGTGTCATCTTGCTGAAGGTCATTAGCCTAATTACTGAAGAGAGCTTTTGTAACACGCAGTCGTTCATGGTTAATCTTTCTCCAGTCAATGAGAGGTGCATGATAGAGTGCAGAGTCCTTCAGGCATGTTTAGACTGGTCTAAAATGCCATGGTCAGTGCAAATACATATTCTCACAAAAGTATGGATTGCTCTAAATAACAAGCTTAACCTTAACGAATAAGTACATAAACAAATCACTGTATGAATTTAGTTATGTGACATAGACTAGTCAACATATAAAAACTATTTTTGTCATTGACAAACATATTTGTAAGCAATGTTGAATTCATGTGTCAAACAACCCTCTTTAAGCGTGTGAAAACAGCTGTTATTTAATTTATTCAAAGAACATTTAAGTGTCTAAAACTAGCTTTAATAGATCATAATTGAGCATCGATATCCAAAATCTTTATTGCCGCCTTAAAATATTTGCTTAATTGAACTTTTAATAAGTTAACAAAATTTTAAGGCAGCATGATACCTGTGCGCTAAATCTTTGAGGAAATGTGTTATCTCAGATTAATTTTATTTATATATATTTTATTTTATTTATATATATATATATATATACCGAGTTATTTAGTTATTGACATTACTCATGAAGTCCAATACATGCAAGCTTTAAAGTTAATATATGAACGTAAATATATACATTGCATGTTGCCAGCCTCCTTGACATATATTGAGTTGGCAGTAATTTAACCTGCTTGGCTTCAACCAAACAGACTAAGCAGAGACATAAAACACATTCATGGTTAGTATAACTAAAACATGTAAACTACATCCAAACCTCTAAATAACTTGTATATCACATATGAAAGTGTTGGTTAGAGCTTTTAGGATATTGGGCTTTTAAAACAAGAAAAACAATAAATATGGCAAAAAAAACCAAAAAACTCACGCATTATACTTACGATTCAAACTTGTGCAGCATTTGGACGTGAATAAAAATAAAACTTACAGATTTACATGAGGTCAATTCAAAGTATTACTTGTTTCTGTGTATAGATGACTGGACTCATGCAATGGTTAACTCATGCAGTGATTCATGCAAATAATTTCTAAGTCCTTCATGCCTCATTTGCCTTTTCTTGATACTACTTGTTTTGCTTCATGCATCGTTTTACGATGAAGAGGTTAAGTGACATGAAGACAATGTAATTAAGGTTTTGGTTTCCATTTGGCCTGTATTTCACACCTCACTCTTGAAAAGTCTATCTTTATGTGCATTGCATTTCATGATATTTTCACTCCGGTGATTGCTTTCCAGTTTGGCACAGATTTCCTTTCCATATGTGTATTTGTGTGTGTATGAGTGTATACATGTGTGTAACCACTTCTTTTATGATCTTATGACTGGAAACAAACTAAACTGGTGAACTTTGGTCAGTCAACACTGCCTCTATTCTCGAGCATTTACTGTACCATCTGATCCTAAAACCAGTTTATGGTGGCATCAAGGTCAGTAACATCAGACAGGTAAACACTGTTAACTTTGGCAAAGAGAATCTGGTTGAGAAACTTCATCAGCTTGCCAAAATTCCTCCGGGACCTTTTCTGTTATCACCCACACAAACCCACCATCTCTCCATTCATTTGACTTGGCATTGCATCACTGCTGCTGAGGCTACTAAAGGTCAGACACTGAGTGACTCAGCATTTCAAGACAGTAGGCTAACAGGAGAAATATAAATAATCGTTACTTAAACATTGCTGTATGTGAACCTAATGTAAACAAAGATGTTGCTGCATGTGTGCTTACAATCTAAAAAGTATCTGAAATATTATGATGTAAAAAAATACATTTTAGGTCATGTAGATTTGTTATGCAGTTGCTTGTTTTGTGGTTTTAAAATGAACTGACAATAACTGACAATATCATTCTTATTTTGGATATATTAGGATAATTAGTTATTGTGAAAAGACAGTTATGCTTTAAAGAGGTTGAAGGTAAAGGAAGAAGATGATAGATAGAGACGGTCAGAGAAAGCATAAAGTCATAAATCAAACATTCTTCAAGGGTAAAGGTAATGGCACTATGTGGAACCATAAGTCAAAAGCTTACATGGTTCTTTGGACTGTTAAATAGTACTTCATACAGATAATGTGTTGTATTTGGTTCAGTATAGCACTTTTTAAAATTGGCTCTATAAAGCACTAGCATATGAGGTAAAGCAAGGGTTTTCCAGTCTTATCCACAAAGGGCCAGTGTGGCTCTGGGTTTTTTACTCCAAACAGGTTGGAGCACACCTGATTCTACTTGTTTAATCAGTTCTCAGATCTCAGCTGCTGATCAGCTGTATTCCTGCTTTGTTGGAATGAAAACCTGCAGCCACACCAGCCCTTTGTGAATAAGATTGGACACCCCTGATGTAAAGCTTGCAACAGTAACCCTTTATTATTATTACTATTATTATTATTATTATTATCAGCTTTCGATAATGAGTTTGATAAAGCATCTTGGAAGCCTCGTGGGACATGTAAAGACTGGGGGCTTAGTTCAGTGTAAAGTTCATTTTGGAATATCACCTCCCAGATTGTTTTAATGAACCAGTAAAATGTGCAGCTGCAGCAAATTGTAAGCTGACACAATCTGTCAAATTCATCCTACAAACAACTGATTTCCAGAAAATCTGTTTTAAAACAAACATTAAATCAACATCAAACTTCATTCATTCACTAGCCAAGAGTGTCTCCAGTGATGGAAAGCCACGCCAATGTTAGCTCCTGTTTTGCTCATATTCATATTACTTCTTCTGTCTGCTGCTGAATGTACATCCCTGCTGAGAGCAGCTAGCAGCGGTTGTTGTTTGCAGAGAGCTTCAGCCGCTGCTGAGCTTACTGGTCCTTTCATTGGCTTCTTGTCCTTTAATGATCTAATCGAGAACAGAAACATCAGCATTATTGACAAGAGGTCATAATACACCATCAGAGCAGTGTTACTGCCTCATCCTCTCGTGCTGGAACACCTCGACTCCACGCTGCAGTGATTTACTGTAGTGAGACAGGATGGGCTAGCGCTAGTATGCTAAGATCATTTTACTAGATATGTCTGCAAACTGATAGACAATCACAGAAATTTTGTGAGCGCAGTTCAACTTGAGCCATAGATAAGAAGCTGGATCCTTCCCCTGCTGGAGCGGGAAACCATGTCATACAAATATTTGTCACAACTTAAAGAGTCAGTATATACATTTACACAGTTGAATAGCACATTTCCCTTATACCTTCTTAGATTTTTTTTTTTTTTATCATGTTTCATAGTCACTTTGCCTGTAAAACAGCAGGTCACATAACACATTTTCAAGATTCAAGAAATAAATTTTAATATAAAACAATTTTTTTTAACTTGTGAAATTGTACAAACAGAATCCCGTTTACTACGTAGATACACCATTGACATTATACTACAGTATAGTTCTATCTTATTAAAAAAATAAAAATGTCATTGATTTTAAATGGCACAAGGTCACCTGGCCGCCACTGTGTCAGCCGATTTACAAAATCTTCAGTTTTAACCAGAATATCACTGGCATCACAGGCACTGGTGTTGCACCATATTCATGAAGCACCAGTGACCTGTTGTGACATATACTGGACATTTGGACTTTGATTAATTAAAAATAAACATGTTTATTAATGTTTCTGAGCTTACTGTCTGTGGAGTTGCATGAAAAAAGTTTCTAAATCCTTAAAACCATCTGGAGGTCTGGACCATCTGTAACCACCGAGCACTCAGGTAATAATGAAATATCTTACTTGAAATTTTAGAATAATTAATTTTGCCGGTGATTTTTATCTCAGTAGTCCAGATTTGATATTTATTGTGCGTATGTGTGTATATGTAGTTCATGTGTATCTGGACTACATATACACACTGGATCTGGAGACGTGAGTACATTACAGTGACAGGACATTTCGATGAATAAATACATTTATGAAAAAGAAGACCTCTTTAAGGGCTCACATTTAAATACATTTGGACTGTTGGAACTAAACCTAATTTCTCCGTTTTGGTCCGTTTTTCAGTTGCAGTTCAACACCAAATAAAATGACCCAACATTACATGGAAAAAATGTCTGGTTGCATTAACTTCTATTAAAAGTAAGGTGTGTTTTTTTTCCGTTTCCTGTAAAGTTTTCACTTCGGAGGTAAAGATAAAGGGTTTTATTCTGACAACAGTGATTTACACTGTCAGTCAAAAGTTTGGACACACCTAAATTTTCTTATTTTTGCTATTTTAATAGTAATAATATTAGTGAATAATTGTGATAAGATCAAAATTAAATTAAATAGCAATCACTGAATTTATTCCTGGGCCGTAATAAAGCATCTTGCTGTGGTTTAAAGAATGTTTATGGTTTCTTTTAGAAATGAGCCTCATTTGCACAGATGCAGTTTTACATACTTTGAACATTCTGGCCAGCAGCTTTATGAGAAACCGCATGAGCTGCTTTACTTACAGAACTGAAGAAGATAGTTTACACGCTGACATCTTGTTGTGAAAAACAGTTTGGGGGTGTTCTAGGGGGTTAATATATTTATATATATATATTTATATATATGTCATTTTTATTTCAATGTAAACAATTGTCTTAGAATTTTTTTGGACATAGAAACTTTAATGTTTAACACAGTAAGATTGTAAGATTGAATGTCTTTATGATTATACAATATATACTCAGTTAGTTGTGTCCAAACTTTTGATTGGTGGTAGTGTACGATGTTAATGGTCATATTGGTTTTGGGAAGAAAGTAAAAGAAACCTGAACTGAACTGTCACTCCAAATGGAGAATGACTCAGCTCGAGGTTGAAATGTAGCTGGACGTTGTTGAGTTTGGTGGGCTTGGTGAAAGGTGGGCGCTGAAATAAACAGGAATGACTGGTTTGCATTACTTAGCATGTGAAAGCAGTGCAGACATGTGGTGTGAGCTGTATCGATACTTAGACAGCAGCTGCTTTACATGCTGCCCTGAATCGATACCATGTTTGAAACTTGTGTGTTGTGCTAGGAAACGTGTGTGTGTGTGTGTGACCTGCCCCGCCTCTCCGGCTCCTCCAGCACGTCTTCACTTGTGTAATTCCGCTGAAGGCCATTGGCTGTGCGGCGGTTTGAGCAGCAGCTGAATAAATCGCGCCCCTCTGCGACTGCAGCCCTCTTTCACACACCAGGAGGGTCTGAGGGACGTGCGAGGGTACGTGGAGCTCTGCTTCTGCACACAGCCGTGCTAGTGCGCTCGTAAGGAAATCTCACCTGACACTTTCTGTGCAACTGGGACTATAAACTGCGGCGGCTTTGAGGTTTTGGCGCTGACCTTTTTTTTTGCACATAATTAAAAAAACGGAAGGGCGTCGCGCGGGGTCTGCAGGCTGACAGCCCCCCGAGTCAAACAAAGAAGAAGTCTTAACTGACAAGAAGTGCTGCTTATGAGTGTGAAACAGAGGCTATAGTAAGCGCGCGTGCGCTGAGCAGTTCAGTGCAAAGCAGAGACTCGTGAAGACGGTTGAATCCAGCTGTTGGCTTCGTTTGCTTTCATATAGCGCAACTTTGCAAGTGTCACCGTAGTTGACATGAGCGTGAATATTTCTGCGCCCACTTCAGTGCGCCTGAGCAGACCCCCTGCTCTGATTGGGCGGAAAGTATTTAAAGACCACCCCGCTGTCTCCTTGTGTTGCCTGCTCATGAACTCACTGCCAAGAGCCATGAAAAATATTGTTACCACTGCAGATAATTAGATCATAGATCTGGAAGCTTGCACTAGACCTCCGGAGTGGATCTAGGTATTCTACTCCTCGAGGTCACTCTTTTTATACCCTAGTTTCAGCCAGCATGTTCTCTAGGAGAGGGACAGGTTGTAAGGTTATAAAAGCCATTTGCAGTGGAAGATGCACAGCAGCTCATATTCACTAACACACTAACCTTTTCCAGTAGAAGACAGTTCTTAGCATGTTATAGTTCCCCTCCTTTTCAGTGTCGGCCTCTCCTCTTGTCTCTCCTCAGGAATTAGTGACTGTCCAGGATGAAGATTGCAGTGATTGGCCAGAGCCTTTTTGGACTAGAGGTGTACAAAGAGCTGAAGAACGATGGCCATGTTGTTGTTGGCGTGTTCACCATACCCGACAAAGATGGCAAAGCTGACCCACTAGGTGATTCCTCAGTTTCTCTCTTATCCTTCTTCATACAGAGTCTTTTATCATGTCTTGTGTAAGGGGTTTGACTTTAAACTTGGACTTGGATCCGGTGCCTGAGGGTAACATGTAGAAGCCAGGTCTTTACTGTGTGGTGTTTTCAGATCTTTGATCTATTGACAACCTATAGATCAGTGGAAGGTGAAAAAAAGATTTTGCTGAGGTCCTGTTATTGAAAACGTAGAAAAGCAGCCTCTGTTGATTTGTGAAACTGTAATTATTAACTGTAAGTCATTACAGTAGAAGTATTGGTTTATTATCTGCCTCGAACAGACCCCAGAAATCTGTCGTTTCTTATTTTGATTACGTCACAAACTGCCAAACACGTGAACTTAAATATACTTCACAGTGTAGTAACCTTGTTACTTTGATAAAACAGATCAATATTAATGAACTCTTAGCGTTCAGCAGAATGTGCGTGCAGCAGCTGTTGCACTGCGTCTAACAATATTGCTTCTTCTATAGCGATAGAAAACATAGAAAGCTGTTTTTTCAAATGCTGGTCTATTTTCCTATGCCCAATTTGAACAAGTTAAAGGAACAGTATATGATCTCAGTTCAAATTCAGTCAATGTCTCTCACATTGAACTAGCTGTCTGTTCTGTGTGTGCTGGAAGAAATCTGGTGTTGGTTCAGAACCCTGGCTCTGGGAAAGAGAAATCAACAAAGTTACTCAGGCAGAGCCACACAGCACTTTTCCAGCTTATCTGTAATGGGGTGTTCATCTGTGTGCAAAGGACAGGGGGAAGAAGAAGGGCCACATGCTGAACTCATGCTGAAAGTGAACCGGCAAGGTTCAAGCAAGAATCCAGACAGGTAGACCAAGGCCAGAGTGTAACTGCTGCTCCATATCAGGTGGAACAGAAACACTCAGACTGGTTAAAAAGAAGCTGATTTGAGTTGAAAGGCATAAACAGGAATGATGAGGGTACATTGTTTGACAGCAACTGCGACCTGTACAACGGACGAAGGGTTTTGTGGCCACAAAGATCTAAAAAGCCTAGGTTTGCTAGTCCAGTGTCGTGAATACAATTCCATGAATTTGTGGGGCGGAAGCACTGAAGGGAGGGGTGTATTTGTTTTGATGTTGAGTTCAAATGATCAAGATTTGTTCTCCAGAATTATTTAGTATCAATAGTAACAGTACAAACTGGAAGAGAAGAGACTAATAAATGTTTGGAGACCTAGACTTTTAATGGATGATAGAGAACAAATCCTATCAAACATTAGTTCAGCCTCTTCAGCTGTAGACATATTCAGTTTAATCTCATTTATGAACTGAGCAATCTTATATAACCTGAATAATTGAATAATCGTATTTAATAACTGAATAATATATAATTGTTTAATATAACACACTGGACAACGCTTATACCCTGCACGTTACGGACTAGGTTGCGACTCCCTATAAGACAGGAATCTCTAGATATAACAGTAAGTGTTGTTGGGCAAGACTTTTAATGCTACCTTCTGTTACTTAACCATCTGTTACATGATTAAAATAGTTAGCTTGTCATGTTATTACTCATTAACTACTAGATATTATTTAACAACTACTACGAAACAAACTTCTGTTGTGATTAGACTAAGAATTAAGAACTAAGAAAATATAGACTTACATGTCAGCCTTTAAGATTTAAGGGGCAAAAAAGCCCTTCAGGTCATTTGTACACACCTGAGCTGATATGACTTATCTCCCCTAAATGCTAATGCTAATTTAAGTCACTGAATTCACCAGGTGCTGAAGCAGAGAAGGATGGTGTGGCAGTGTTTAAGTTCCCGCGTTGGCGGCTGAAGGGAAAGGCCATTGATGAGGTGGTGGAACAGTATAAGGCAGTGGGTGCTGAACTCAATGTCCTGCCCTTCTGCTCTCAGTTCATCCCTATGGAAGTGATAGACCACCCACATAATGGCTCCATCATCTACCACCCCTCATTGCTGCCTCGTCACAGAGGGGCCTCTGCCATCAACTGGTCAGTGTGTGCATATGTGTTTATATGTTTAGAAACAATAAGAGAACGCTTTGGAATTGCCTGGATTTCTGAACTGATTCTGTTTGTTATCCATGTCACAGTTACAGAAAAATACAGTCTAACTAAACTAATAACACAGAAACTGTTGTACTTTTATGTATTTTATTGTGCACATTGAGTAACATCCACAGTGCAGACTAGAAAAAGTAACTGAACCCCTGTGTTAATGACTTCTCCAACAGTTTATTACTAAAAATATTTCAATTAAGGAGCTGAGATTGAAAGTGTGGGTTCCACGGGTGCTTTACCCATCAAGTAAACATACAAAACCTGGTTACTGACAAGTCTGTTCCTCTCAAGAAATGTTAGTGTGAACCACAAATAAATGCAAACAACTTTCAGAAGACCTCAGAAAAGGTGTTATAGAGACACAAGAATGTCCTGAATGAAAAATAATATTTTTTTAGTCTGCACAAAACCTAAAGGTGTATCAAAAGATAAATGTAAGAACAGCAGTCCATGACCTGAAGCTGAGGAGAAATTGTGTGATGCAACAAGACAATGATCTGAAGCACACAAGTAAATCCTCTAAAGAATGATTGAAAAAGATGATTTTCTCTTCTGTGTCCTCTGTGTGGTATTTGTTTTTCAGATTGTGTTTGTCTATCATTGTCACTGACATAATGATCAGACCACATTTATAATCAGTGCAGAAATCCAGGTAATGTCAAAGGGGTCACTCACTTAGTTTTGCAGCCATAATGTGATCACTGGAAAACTGCTGTGTGTGTTGTTGACCGCTAATATGACAATATAAAAAAACGTATTGTTTATAGGACTCTCATCCATGGTGACAAAAAGGGCGGCTTCACAGTGTTTTGGGCAGATGACGGACTTGACACTGGTCCGATCCTGTTGCAGAAAGAGTGTGATGTGGAACCTGATGACACAGTGAACACTATCTACAAGCGTTTCCTGTTTCCAGAAGGAGTCAAAGGCATGGTGAGAATCAGTGAAGGATGTTACTATGTCCATAACACAAACTATACTTTTTTCTGCATGTGTGTTTCTGCAGTGTATACTCCAGTTCTGGTCCGTGCTCCAGAATATATATATCTGCTGCCCTGGTCTGCGGGAGGCTTACATTACAGCTCTGATCCGTTTTCTGGGTTTTGTTGTGTGTGTCATGGCCAATGACAACGTTTGCCACAGCAGCGTGAACATGTTATGCTATGACTGATTCCTATATGTGCGTCTGTGTTCAAGGTTGAGGCAGTCAGGTTAATTGAAGCAGGTAAAGCTCCCAAAATCAAGCAGCCAGAAGAGGGAGCCACCTACGAGTGCATCCAGAAAAAGGACAACTCAAAGGTAGGTGTGGTGCATTTCAATGAATGTCGTTTTTTGATTTCGTGACATCATGGGCATCATCAGACAATGCCAGTGATGTACACAGTCACCGCCACATGGGTCAAGGACATGAGTATGTCCTCGCCAATCAGATTGCTTATCTTACTGATACTAATGGCACATCAAAGAAATAGCTAACTCAAAGTGATTGTCAGTCCTGTTTTGGACCTGTATGATTCTTAGTTCCAGTTCAGAGGTTTATTTTAACATTATGTTGATCTTCAGTGGTTTTTCAGGGGCGAGGTTCTTTTATAACAAGTACATTTTGTCAAAACCTCCACTATCTTTCAGTCAGTTCGCTCATTTGAGTTTTGATTGTATCAAGACAATCCTTATTGCATCAATGCAAATCTCACAGAACATAAAATGACCAAAACCAAGATCCCAAATATGCTGTTCTGCACCTATTTCGGAAAATATGTACTTTGTGTTTGTGTAGATTGACTGGAATCAGCCAGCTGAGGCCATCCATAACTGGATCAGAGGAAATGATAAGGTTCCTGGAGCCTGGGCAGAGGTTGATGGAAAGGTTTGTCATGTCTTGCATGCATTTTATACTTAATGCAAACGCAATTTAGTAAAAAGGTCTGACATGCCTGACATTTCTCACACATGATCTGCGCATCATGTGTTTTAGAAAAATACAGCATGATAAATCCTATTATTCACAGTTCCACAGTTTGTCACACATCTGTGTTCGCACACACACCCAATCACCAATCACATGCTTCCTCCAGCAAAGCCTCCCCCACATATAGACTGAGCTAATTCAGATTTGCGCAGACACTGTCAAAATAAATAAATATATATATATATATATATATATATATATATATATATATATATATATATATATATATATATATATATATATAACAAACGTAGAGGTTTTGTTCCCACAGTGACTGTATGCTTTTAAGAAATAGGTTAAGACTACCATCAAACATCTAAACCTAAATAGTACCTAAAGTAGCAAGACTGTATCTACTCTTTTCTCCTTTGTAGAATGTGACATTCTATGGTTCCACATTGGTGGATAACAGTTCCACCAACGGCCAACCTCTGGAGATACCCGGGGCAAGTCGGCCAGCCTTGGTCACCAAGAACGGGCTGATTCTGTTTGGCAATGATGGCAAGACGGTGAGGACATTCATGCTAGAGAACTTAACTCAGTAACTGATATAAATGAATGAGTAACTCTGTCATTTGTGTTGTTAACGAGTGGTAAACTGCACTGTGGGTCCACATGTGAGTCTGTAAGGGTTTAGGGAGTTTAAAAAAAGTAGTTGTTCATTGTTATCTATTTAGAGAATACGTATTAAGGCTCAGGTCATTCATTCATCCAAGAAAAACATCTACTTCATCATAAGAGTAATGCTCATTATAAGCACATAACATCTAAACAAGTACAATAATCTATATGAGAACGACAAACAACTACGGCTTGAATGCACTGTTTACTCCAGCATTGCAAATTTAGACATTGCACTCACAGAGGGATCACTGTATTGTCTCAGCTCATTAGTCCATACTAAAAGCCTATTGAGGTCCTTTTGGCCAGCTTGGCTGAGTGGAGGGGTCAGTGCATGAACTGGCTATGCATGACTTTACTTCTTCACCAGCTGAAAAGAACTTTTGTCTTTAGATTACATAATCACTCTCTGGTAGACAAACAGTGGAACAGAGAGAGTGAGCAGAAAGAAGGATTTCTGTTGAGAAGAGAAGGTAAATAAGTTGGAACATGAGTTTTCTGATCGAAAAGAGAAAATCCATGCGAACATTTTGGAAATGAACTGATAAAATGACAGCATTCAGCAGCTCCTGAGCCAACATCTTTGCTCTTGGGCAGAGTTTAAGCATGAGCAGTAAGGGCGGTACTCCCCCGTAATAACCAAACTTCATTGTTTAAGATAATGACTATTAGACAAATTCAAATATGAACATCTGAGTTTTAGAACATCTCAGTTTCTGCAGTATAAATATAATTATAAAACATTTGTTTATACCAATGAGATATAATAATATAATAATATAAGCATGTCCCCTGTACTGGATGTACACAAATCATTCATATAATTGTTCTTTTTTATTTTATTCAAACTGTTAGTATTAAACATTATAGAATGGTTTTGTTCAGATATTCAGATTTTTTAAATATTACACTCAAATTACATGCAATCCTATCAGTAATTATACAGTTGGCAAAGATGAAATTGGTGAAAACTGTTAACAGTCATTGTTTAGTCACACTCAACAGTTCATTTAAATGTTAAAAAATATCAGCACTTTATTCTCAGTGTTGACTGTATGTGTGTATGTGTTGAGTGTATACTGTGTATGTGTGTTTGTGTAGCTGTTGGTGAAGAACCTGCAGTTTGAGGATGGGAAGATGATTGCAGCTGCTCAGTATTTCAAGGCCGGGTCCAGCACTTCAGTGGAGCTGACAGAGGAAGAAAAGAGCTTTGCTGAGCAGATGAGGGTCAGACAAACACTCTCACCATGTTTACCATCATCTCATTACATAATCTACTCATTATTCATTACTCTATGTGTTCTGTACTGGACACCTATTCAGTGCAATAAATAAAAAGCAAGGTAGCAAATCAGTAACTTTGGGCGTGCACTTTTATAACTGTATAAAATTAGCCACGAATGGACAAATAAACTATTTATTCAACTATCCATCCATCCATCCATCCATCTATAAGAAATTTTCCACCAAGCATGGTAGTTTCTCATAAGTAGTGCTTAGTTACCAAACAGATTATTCCAGCACAATTGGCACATTACTGTAAGATTTAGCTCATGTATACATGTGTTTATGTATTGATTACTATTATTATTTTTATTATTATTATTATTATTATTATTATTATTATTATTATTATTAGAACCGGTACTGTCAATGTTAGACAGTATTCTGTGTTATGTATCTCTCTCTTTTTTGTGCTGCCAGAATAGGAGAACAATCCAGTGTCATTGACCTAGATTTGCTTGGCACATACATTGTATGACTCTTGGCATTTATTGACACTCCTAGTGCCAGATGTCCACATCTTCAGTCAGAAGTGATTAGGGGAGCAATGTGTCAGTCGATTCCTTCAGAATTGTTTATTGCAGCTGTTTGTGTTCTACAAGATAACTCTGTATGCTTGTATTCAGGTGGTGTGGAAAAGTATTTTGACTAATGTAGAGAAGATTGATGACACTACTGATTTCTTCAAGTCTGGAGCTGCCTCTATGGATGTTGTCAGGTAAACAGACACACAAGTGGGGGAAAGAGGTTTACAGTTTTCTGCTTATCCCAAATATATCACATACACCACATAATCAGCCAAGAAACAAATTAAGACATGGTGTTGAAAGGTTTTTTTCAGTTTTGTACTGGAACTGTTGGGGGTTATGTAGCCACATCCATCCAATATAGTTGTGCTTGCAATTACACACTGTAGTCCGTCTGTTTCTCTGCTTCTTTTTTACCCATTTGTCAATGGTCAGGAGCCCACAGGACCACCACAGAGCAGGTAATATGTGGGTGATGGATCATTCTTGGCACTGCAGTGACACTGGCATGAGGTGGAGTGTTACTATGTGTTATGCTGGTGTAAGAGGATCAGACACAGCAGTGCTGCTGGAGTTGTAACACCTCATTGTCACTGCTGGACAGAGCAACCAAAACTATCCAGCCAACAGCATCCAGCGACAGTCAATGAAGAAGTAGAAGATGACAACAGATGGTACTGTGTTTGAATTTACATCTAAAAGAGGGAACAGTGAGTGGACAGTGTCTAAACACACCAGCAGCACTGCTGTGTCTGAACACACACTAACACACTACCACCACGTCAGTGTCACTGCAGTGCTGAGAATGACCCACCACCCAAATCATACCTGGTGGTCAAAAGAGAAAAGTGGTCAGCCATGCTCCTGAAATTTGTCAGGTTTTTTTTTTACATTTTTATAGATAACAGTATGTAATTCTTCTTCTTTTCCTCTTGTTGCACATTCTCTTCTTTCTGGTCTCTCTTTCTCTGCAGGCTGGTAGAGGAGGTGAAGCTGAGGGCGAGCCAGCTGCAGCTGCAGAATGAGGATGTTTACATGGCGACAGCGTTTCAGGAGTTCATCCAGATGTGTGTGAGAAAGCTGAGGGGAGAAGATGCTGAGGAAGAGCTGGTTGTAGACTATGTGAGCGTTAAACATTTCACATAGCGTTGGACTGAGAACAGTTTGGATTCATCTTGGTGGTGGATAGGACTTCATAGCCTCTTCATAGCCTCAAAATAACTACTATTAATTAAACCCATGTGTTCCAGGTGGAGATGAATGTGAATAATATGACCATCCGAATGCCCCACCAGCTCTTTATAAATGGGGAGTTTGTGGATGCCGAGGGAGGAAAGACGTACAAGACCATTAACCCCACTAATGGAGAGGTACACAGAGAAAGTAGATTTATTTTATTTATTGTGTTATTATACCTTCCTAACTGCTGTGTAGCTTGGGCAATGGGGCTACTGTCTTAATGTCTGTGAATCGGAGTTCATAAAAGTTCCAATTTCACTGTAGATAAAGTTTAGTGCCGTAGTTGTTCATTAAAAAGATCTTTGTCTGCTGACTTCGGCCTTCAGGCCACAGTTGGGGTGGCTTAGATTGATAGCATTTTGGGAGGAAATGAAAGTTATGACGCTCCTTTTTCTATTTACACATTCTTTTTCTTTCATATGATTCATATTACACATTTCAACCCTCTTTCCAATTACTGCTCACTGTTCGTGTTTCATAACTTATCTCTCTCTCCCTTCCTCTCTCTTTCTTGCTCCTTCTCTCCCTAGCCAATCTGTGATGTATCTTTAGCTCAGATCTCGGATGTGGAGAAGGCTGTGGCAGCAGCTAAAGAGGCTTTCGAGGAAGGCGAGTGGGGCAAGATGAACCCCAGAGATAGAGGCCGACTTATCTACAAGTGAGAGAATGCATTTGTAATATGAAGAATATTTTCTTAATATGAACATGAACAAATACTTATATAGTTATGGTAATGGCTATTGTCATGGAGCGTAATATGTATGAGTATTCCAATAAAGCAATGATATCAGTAATTGCTATATTATTCCAGACTGGCAGATCTAATGGAACAGCACCAGGAAGAACTGGCCACTATTGAGGCTATAGACTCAGGAGCCGTCTACACGCTGGCCCTCAAAACCCATGTTGGCATGTCAATTCAGACATTCAGATACTTTGCAGGCTGGTGCGACAAGATACAGGTGCGCGTGCTCTCTGAATCTCATAATGTAATAAAAACTGTACACAAATCAGAATTTATCATATCGCTGTGTAGCAGTTAGTGTAGTGTAGCAGTTAGTGTAGTGTACCAGGTTACGTTTGGCAGACTGGGGTTCAGTTCTCTGCACTGCCAAGCACACTACACTATGCCAGTAAGAGTCCTTGGACAAGACTCCTAACACTACATTCACCCACCTCTATAACATGGCTCAATTATGAGTTGCTCGTTAATTGAGTGTCTACCAAATGCTATAAATGTATCTGTCTGAAGATTGTATTCTATTGGCATTTAAAGAGCTGTAAATGTGTCTAAATTGCTTTGTTTCTTCCTCTGCAGGGTTGCACCATCCCAATCAACCAAGCTCGCCCAAATCGCAACCTCACTTTCACTAAAAAGGAGCCAATTGGGTAAAGCTTCCACTCATTAAGCCACTGTTCACACTGAACATAGGTGCTTAATAAAATTTTGAGCCATAATATACATCACCTGCTATGGATTATGCAGTAACTACTGTGAAACTAATACAGAAGATAGTATGGATGTTATGAGAGTGGGGACTTAAAACCTATGTCTACCGACAGAGCCCATATTATTCTTTGTTTTAATAAAATAGTTAAATGTAGTATGTAAACATTGTTGAAGTGGACCTATTATGCTTCTGTGTTTTTTCACTCTGGCTGTTGATCAAAGTGGGCAAGCTGACCAATCAGAGCACTTTGGGCTCATTGGGATGCAGGGCTAAAAGAAACAGGAGCTCAAACACATCCTGTCGGGCAGAGGATGAATACAGATGTAGGGTTTGAGAAAATTAATGTATTTAAGGAATACATTTGAAGCATGGAAATCTATTGTAGTACACTCCAAAAATAAAATTATGAACATTAAAAACTGAACATAATAGCTCCCCTTAAAGTTTTCAAAACATACCACTTAGTCTTGTACAGTCCATATATGGCAATCTAAGCTACAAAAGCAGCCTGTTTTAAATTCATTCAGCCTACAGTATCTGCTGTGCATATTAATTCTCCAAATATTAGGAGCACTTCAGTGAAGAGTGCTTTTTAAATAAGACGTAACAGCCAATCAGAACAGATGCCCGTTATTATGAATGTTATTTATAACTATTTTGGGCACATTTACGCAGCCAACATCTTAAATGGAAAGTAAAATAGCATACAAGATGTAGAAAATGGCCTTTTAAGAGTGGAATATTATATGTATATGTATTTTATGTATAAAACGTGTCTCAAGTGCTTTAGTACTGAATGTTGTGATTTATATGTATGAACATTTGTTGTATTTGTCTGTGTTAAGTGTGTGTGCCATCGTGATTCCATGGAATTATCCTCTGATGATGCTGGCATGGAAAACTGCGGCCTGTCTGGCAGCTGGCAACACTGTGGTGCTGAAACCTGCACAGGTCAGGAGCTTGAGAACCATGTATTAATCTAACCTTAGCCATCAGTTTGCTGAGTTCTTTATAACAGCAGTACTTGCACACATCCACACACTCATAACTCTAGTTAAGGCTAAGTTTGGTGCATTTGTGTGTGTTAAATGTTGAACTCTAGGTGACCCCTCTGACCGCAGTGAAGTTTGCTGAGTTGACCGCCAGGGCAGGGTTTCCCAAAGGAGTGATCAATATTCTGCCTGGATCAGGTACGCTTTAGGGTTTTCTTTGCCAAAGATTCTTTTCACAGTGGTTATTTAAAGTGTTTGGCATGTAAAGACATTTTAAACATAAGTAGCCAGTTCTTAGCATTTTTACTGTACCCTACATAATTTGGCCCTGATCTCTACTCTTTTATATTTGGTTTGATTGATTCAATTTCAATTCAATAATGTATTGTATTAATATTGTTTTTAGATGTTTATATTCTGTATGTTCATATCATATTAATGCTTAATGTTTCAAAGGGCCCTTGTCATATGGAAAATGTTAATAATAGGGTCTGACAGTATATAAACAGTGTTATAGTTTAAAAGCAATTCAGTTACTCTTTAGTCCATATATAAAACGTTTTGGGAGGTTTTAAAATAAGTATCTGGGGCTGCCTTAAAAAAAATAGTTATTTGAAATGCAAATATAATAAGTTGGGGCGTGGAGGGAGCATAAAACACAGATTCCTGTTTTATTAACATACTATTCGAAAATTCAGTTAACCCAAAATTTTAAGGCAGCATGAAGACAGTGTGTAGAGAAACCATGCAGCAAAACTCGGTACAACCCAGGGATAAAGAGAGTTTGTAAAGGGGTCATGAAAAAAATAGTTTTTTAAATAGTTTTTGTTCAATAAGACATCATAAACACCATAAAGAAAGCTCTAAATAGACAAATGGAGGATGTGGCCCTAGAAAGAGTACAGTATGTTTTGTTTCTTCTGCCCTCTAGAGGTTACTTGTTCCTGGTAATTACACATGCCTGATTGACCGAACAAAGAGTTTTTGGAGCATAAATTAGAATCATTTTATCAGAACTGTGTTAGATTAAGATAAAATAGTGGTTTGTCACCACTAGGGAATAGTGTATTGTCAGTTATCAAAATTTTATAAAGCTGTTGTATTTAATATACTTATCATCATTGATTAAGATAATTCAGCCATTCAAATATGTTTTCAATGATATGAAACTAGTCTTGTTACAGATGATGATCCTAATATGCTATAGTCCAGCCTGTGCAACGGGTTTCAAATAGTTAATGTTTTAGACATATCCTGAGCTGTGGATGATTCATTACACTTGAAATATTACATAAATCATCTGATAATAACTTTTGGTATATACATTATAGTATCTAGTCATGCATTATGTGTCACTGCATATGAAATAACAGTTATTAATATGACAAATTATTCCAAACTTCTGAATGATTATGTATATACAATGCATATTTCAGGCTCTCTGGTTGGCCAGCGTCTGTCAGACCACCCTGACGTGCGCAAACTGGGCTTCACCGGCTCCACTGAGATTGGCAAACACATCATGAAGAGGTGAGAGAACTCTGACCCTTTCATAGAAACTGTTTGACTGATTGCACTGAGCTTAAGACTTATTGACCGGTTTTATTGCTGTGTGTGTTTGTGTGCTGCAGCTGCGCAGTCAGTAATGTGAAGAAGGTCTCTCTGGAGTTGGGTGGTAAATCCCCCCTCATTATCTTCAGCGACTGTGACCTGGACAAAGCAGTCAGAATGGTCAGAGCGTCTTTCAGTTCACTTACACACTGCCATAAGAAAACATTGTTATATTATCTGTTGCTATTACGAATGCTGTTCTAATGATTATATTTTGTAATAAGACAGGAAAACCAGATTATTCACAGTTGCTATCTCTTACTATGTGCAGGGGATGAGTTCAGTGTTCTTCAACAAAGGCGAGAACTGCATCGCTGCAGGCAGACTGTTCCTGGAAGAATCCCTGCATGATACTTTTGTCCAGAGAGTGGTAAGATACCTGATAATAAACACAGAAACGTTAAACCAACGTTTCCCTTTCATTTACTTTTTAACCAGTTACACTATTCACAAATGTAGTTTTGTGATGCTTGATATTTACAGGAGTTCACCCCAATCAAGCCACCTTTAGGGCCTCTAAGTATCTCTAAGTGTCTCTGCTCTGCCACAGTTTCTCTGAACCACCAAAAACACCAGCCAATCAGCTAATTAACAAGTCCTTCCTAAGTGGGTGAGATTGACCAGGGAAAACTTTAAAATGGCCTGGGCAGTGGTACTCCAGCACAATATAGTTGGTCCAACTCAGTCTTCTCACCGACCACTAGGAGTCACTGTTGTGTTACTGTAAACACTGATAATATTAATAATAAATACTGTGAAAGCATGTTAGACTGGACTGCAGCATAATGCTCTACTTCTGTAGGTTGAAGAGGTGAAGAAGATAAAGATTGGTGACCCTCTGGACCGCTCCACAGACCACGGGCCCCAGAATCACAAAGCCCACATGGATAAGCTGGTAGAGTACTGCGAAAAAGGAGTCAAAGAGGGCGCCAAGCTTGTGTGCGGAGGGAAACAAGTCAGCCGCCCAGGTGAGAATAATGATGTGTGTGTGTGTGTGTTTGTTTTCATACCAGACAAACAATTATTCTACAGTGTGAGGACCAGCAAAATGGCCCGACTCAGTTTTGGCCTCAGTACAAGTCAAGGAAATGGGAAAACTAGCTTCTTACATCTTACATTGCAAAGCCATCACAACATCACTCTACAGGACTGAAGAATTCCCAGGTCAACATTAGAGGGATTAAAGGTTACTTTCTGAGCCCTCTAAATATGTAATCGAGCACACAGCACAACGGTTGAGACACTCTCTCTCTCTGTCTCAGCCTCTCCTATTGCAAATGATTGTGTTTGTATGTGTATTTAACAGTGTATGACAGGGAGTGTTTAGTTGTTTAACTTTCAAACCAAGAAAAAATGTGTTTCTGATTCTGTGTGACGTTTGCCAGAGGAATATGTCATGGTAGGAGCATGATGTGAAGGAAAAAATATTTGATAAATAGCTTTTGTTTAATGATTTAAATGCAATTAATTCAAATGAATACATTTCAGGAAAGTGATGATGTTTCCTCTACTCATTACAAGTCTCAGGCCCCTAAGCTCATTGTTTAAAAGCCTTTATCTTAGTAATAAGTTTATTTTCACCATGTAAATAGAGGTAAATGAGCATAAATACAATACAAAACATCATGAATTATCTTTTTTTGAAAGAAGTAGATAATATCTTGAGCTCCAGTTTGAAGAACAAAGTTTGGTTCCAGATTTCTCCTGGACGTGCTAGACATTGCCCCAGTATGAATTGATTTGTTCCTTCACCAGCATTCTTGATTAAGCTTAATGAAGTACTGAGAAATCAAAGCAGGTATTAGATGATAACTGTAAATAATACTGGGCTGTTTCCACAAGGAGAAGCTTGTAAAGGGTTAACTAAACGCACTAAAGCACTACTTTCTTTATTAATACTATTTGAATATTTAAAAAATAAAGTGCTTTGCTGAACCAATAAAAACTTCCAGTCTGGAAAAATACCTTTTCAATATAACTAAAACTTATAGTTTACAGTACTGTATTTACTGTACTGTACAGTTCTGTGTTAACATCATTACTTCCATTGCTTTTCCTTTCATGAGGAACCAAATAAAGCACAGAAAAAAATATATTTGACAAATAGTATTACAACGTTTGATTTTGTTCCTTCCTCTCAGGTTTTTTCTTTGAGCCCACCGTGTTCACTGATGTGCAGGACCACATGTTCATTGCTATCGAGGAGTCGTTCGGTCCTGTCATGATCATCTCCAAATTTAAGGACGGGTGAGTACGGGCCATCTGCTGACTGCAGCTCAACCATAATCCTCAGATCTCTGTCAAGTGCCAAAACTCATCTCTCACGTTTTCTCTCTCTCCCTCTCAGTGATGTAGATGGAGTGCTGCGGAGGGCTAATGCTACTGAGTATGGTCTGGCCTCAGGGGTTTTCACGCGGGACATCAGTAAAGCTCTGTACGTGAGTGAGAGGCTTCAGGCTGGAACAGTGTTCGTGAATACCTACAACAAAACTGACGTCGCTGCTCCCTTTGGCGGCTTCAAGCAGTCTGGCTTTGGCAAAGATCTGGGTAAGACTGAAAAGTGAAGCTAAATTGATGTTCATGTGTTATTACTGATGATAGGTTAGGGATGGTGTAATTGTTTCAGTAAACAGATCAGACTTTTCTTTATTTTTGATTACTTAATCATATATTCAATTAAGACATGCAATTTAAACAAATGTGTGGCTGAGTGTCCATTGTTGATATTAGGGACACAAGCAAGTAATTAAGTAATATAGTGAGTACTTTGGTAATACATCAACTAATTGTTTTAATAAATTCCAAGAAACAATAACATGCTATATAGCACATACTACACATTTTAGAGAATCCAAATATAACAGCGAACAATATACCTGTGTGCTGGGATGAGTTTCCTATCTTTCAGTGGTGCACATAAATATGGTCTAATAGCTCCGCCCTTTATACCCACCAATAAGCTGTTTACCCTGTAGTTGTGGCAGCCCTAGTATCTGTTACTGCAGCAGTTACATTACTGGACATTGTGCTGCTCTACATTTGGAATTAATATTCCAGATAAAAGATGAGAACTTTGTTAACATTAGAAGACATTAGAAGAGTTATCTTTCTATAGATCAACTGTGTTACATCATATGGATGAAACAAAAAGCTAAATCACTAATCAGTTACATTTCATACTAGATATAAGCAATACACCAACACTAAACCTTTAATGTTTTGGGTTGTATTCCTAACCATAAAATTACTTTTTGTAAGTTTTAAAAAAAAATGTTTTTAATTTATTACATACTCAGACTAAGACTTTAATGCAAGTTGTTGTGTTATTGTTAGGTCATAGAAGCATGTAGTGACCTTTTAAGGGTTAATATAGGGGATATTTGAGTAGAAAAGTAGTTACAATATAAATCTCTGGTATATGCAGTGCATATCATACTAACACATGTGTAAAATGTCTTTCTCTTCAACAGGCCAAGAGGCTCTCAATGAGTATCTGAAGACTAAAGCTGTGACAATTGAGTACTAATGAGTCGAGATGGAGCCTCTGTAAATTGTGACAGTGAACATAAACATCTTAGAGGATAATACAAGGAATTTTATAGCCTGAACACAACTAATACAGAGGCCTGAGGATGAACTGTGTATTTGTATTTTTGACACGTTTTAATGATGATGGTTCAGTTTTTGTAAATGAATATCCTATACTAGAGACTGAAGAAAACAGAGTTGTAAGAAAAGAATATTTCATACATTAATATTAATGTTCAATAGATTTTATGACCACTACCATTATAATGCAGTGATGTATTTCAGTCTTGTGCCGCAAAAAGAAAATAAATTCAGTCTATTGTTTTATTGCTGGGTTATTACTGGTGTATTTTTCTTTTTTTTCAGAAAATAAAATTAGAATCTGTATATTTAACAATATTAGAAATGAACAATTAGTAACATCATGGTCATTCACTGTTCCATAGTCATTTAAGATCTGTGATTCCAATCCTGCTCTATTTGGACATCAAACCAAAACCAGCATGACAAAGGTCAAGAGCTGGGTAGGCCCTCCCAGTAGCTGCTGTCCAGTGAATGAAGCACATTCAGATTTCTTTTAGACTGTGGATAGGTTTTGTTTTCAGGAGCCTTAAGGTAACTATTAATGGATTACCGAACGCTGTAAAGTCATTTTCTCCAAAGAATGTCTAAATAGCATATGATAAAGCTCTGTACAGGATTTACCAATCGTTTCCCGCGTTGCTGGAAGAACAGTATCCACTGAGTCAGGACAAGGCAAGTTTAAAAGACGTTGAGCCCCCGTGGAATGCTTGAGATGGAATGAGATGTTTGTGTCTGAAGATGGCTGTGTTGACAGCAGAGTCTTCCTCAGTCATTCTTCAGCATGTGGTCATTCCTTTTCTGCTTGCTGGACTGGGAATGGTCATCGCTGGAGAGGTGTTAGATGAAGTGCAGGTTAGTTCTGAGCTTGCATTGGTTTTTATGAATGTATTTGTTGGAGTATTGTATTTAATGTATTTGTTGGTGTAATGTATTTTGTTGGATTTTTCTTTGCTTGTTTATATGTCCTAAATACTCTATAGCCAAATGGATACGCTTGGAAGTGCACTCATGTTTTTTTAGTGAGTGTCGTGGTCACCCTGACATGCGATGGGACCACATGACTCAGGTTCAGTAATTCTAACTAGACGAACAGCCAAAACAGCTTTCATTCTCTCAAACACTTTCCCCCATAGTTGTATGCATCTAATAGACAGTTAATAGTTTGCAAATTGCTTATATTTGAAAAGTTGTTATTGTACTATTAATGAACAGAATCCTTTTATACATCTTTTGACAGTCAGTGCTGTATTGATGAAATTAAAAAAGCAGAGCAGTCCTGTGACGCCACTCAACGTGCACTGAATTCTTATTTCGACCTTTTTATTAATCTCCTATTCATACTCAGTAAAGCAGCAGAGCAGCTCCCTGAATACTAACATGCCAACCTCCCGGTGTCAATGCATCATATCTGCGTAATCTGTAACCATGCTGGGATCATCTTTTGATGCACAGGGTCCATTTTGCTGTGTTTCAAACCCGTATCCTGGATCTTAGTCTTTTAACTGAAATGTGTTTAAACATGTAAAACATACAGTTAATGATACTTTAGGCTTAAAAAAAAAAAAAGATTCCACAAAATTTGACATCACGGGCATCAAATTCAAAATGGGAATACAATACAATTAATCAGTTTCAAAATTTTATATGTTGTATTTATACCATTTAAAATAGTATACATCATTTACATAGCATTGCATTCTTTTTTGCATCTCAAGTTTTTTGCATCTCAAACACATATAACAATATACCAATATAACAAAATGAAATTAAGTATTTACGTCATTTGAAAGTATTCCAAAGTATAAATCCATCAAAAATGTAGTTGAGTGTAACTGAGTAAATGAAATTAGTTAGTACCCATATCAGTTACAAATAATAAAAAGTAATAAGTAAACTAAGTGTATACTCTTTTTTCATTGAAAAAACAAATATAAATAATACAGCAATTCAAAGAGAGAGTTCTCTTCGGATAACATTTTTTTTCTTTATTATTTGTATTAAAAAAATATTTTAGTATATGCTGTAATTGTGTAGAGGGAGGACAACAAGCTGTAAAAATACAAGTAACCAAAAAATGCAATAAAGGAGAGAGAGAGAAAATAAATGGGTAGAAATTGGGAGAAAAAATCTCCCTAAAGAAATAAAGATCAGTAGCCATATTCTGAAGACTTCTGAAGGGAAGTAATTTTATAAACAAATTCATACAAATTCAAGGTGTCTGAGGTGCTGAGATCACCCAAATCAAAAGTTCAACATCCAGTGAGGATGACTGTGCTTTTGTGTGAGAGGCACCAATGATTGGTTTGCCAGTGATTTGAGGATTTTGGGCAGGCACAGCGAAGTTTTTAGAGAATCCACTGAAGAGAAGAATTTGATGTATATCCTGTTTGGAAACTGTGATGACTTCTTCCTGATTTTCAATCCAGGAGTAAAGGCATCTTATAAGACTGCAAGGACTGATTAAGACAGCAATGAACGTATTGCTGTGTTGAACGCTGAGGTGTTTCCATTGCAGATTATGTAATATCGTGTTATAGTCCTATAGTTAGTCGTTATAACCCTTTACTACATAGTGTTACTATATGACAACAATTAGTAATAATAAGTAGAAAACTAGAAACTGTAAAATCTAAAGATCATTCTAAGATGACTGAGATAACAGGTAGAAAGAAACACTGACCATTGAGTTTTAATGAAATTACTGAATATCTAGAATGCCTCATAGTTCAAAAGTGCTGATCCATTTCATAGTAGATAACCTGGAAGAAATTGATGGCCATGTGTCCAGAAGCTGCTCAGAACACAGCAGATCACAGCAGCTATGCTTTGCATTGTGAGAAGATTTCATGATGAATGGACCAATAGAAATGTTCCAGAATCATCTGATATCAAACTTTACGGTAATTTCCAGTAAAAGTAAAGAATGTTTTGTAAATATTCTTGTAAACTCCTATAAACGTACTATTTTCTTAAATCCTTGTTTTTTAGATGATAGTGAGGACATAGTAAAATATTGAAAACACATTCTTTGACACTCTTTCATTCTTTGATGAAAATTTAAATATGACTCGGTGCTCCAAACTTTGGTAGCATTATGCAAAGCTTACAGATGAATGCACACAATCCCAATTGACCGAAAGCTTTATCTAGTTTGGGTACATGCAGTCTGTGACTCACGTCAGCATCCAGGTCATAACAGGCATTCCTGGCGCAGTGGTCTTCTTACATAAGAAGGTCCTCTCAATGACAGAGGCAGCTTTCAAGCACACTACATGTTACATCAACTCATACTGCGGTTTCTGAGCTTAAACCGGTAAAGTTCAGGGATCCGGGTTCATGAATATATATGCTTTATATATTATTTTTATAGAAGCTTCTAAAGAATGCATAGCAGTTAGGTAATAATTCTGAGTGAACAGTGAAGGTTAATAATTAAAAACTAGGCCTAGACATTACAGTGTTACGACACAGCATTAAGCAGAGTCAGTGTGTTCACAAGAAACAGCACGTCCTGATGCACAGAACCATCATACCTGCAGAGAAGGTGAAGACATGATGTTACTGACTCCTACATCATGAGTCAGGGTCATATTTTTTTTTTTTTTTTTTTTGCTGAGTCACTGTCCACTGAGTGCACTGCCCTCCAGCTGTCCTCTGGAGTGAAGAGAGAATGAGCACAGCCCCTTTTCCCTTCTTAACAAAGGAATAATTATGAAATGTTGAGAAAACACTGCTGGTTGAAGGTCAGAAAAGGATAAAGATGGTTGAATAACTTCGGGAGGGCGCGTACACGTGTTTGCGCGCGTGTCGTTGGACACCTGTCTTCAGGGAAAAGGACGTCACGCTGATTAAAAAGGAGGTGCTGTAATAGACAGAGGAGGGAGAAAGAGAGATAGAACAGAGAAGAGGCTCATCCCTCCCACACAGTGAGTCACCAACGAGAGAGAGAGAGAGAGAGAGAGAGAGGAAGAGGAGAGAAAGCAAGAGAGTGACATAGAGAAACATCCACCTCTGGAGGACCACCCGGCTCTCTCCCACCTGCGTCACTTCAGGACACGTCTCTGGGATAAAGCAGTGCCGGTCTGAAGATTCTCAGCACCACTCAAAGCACAAGGAGGGGGAACCTGGTTTTAGATGCTTCAACCTCTTCTGGATCATCAGCTGTTTGCACCTGCCTCAGTGATCAGAGTCTGTGAGTGCTGTGAAATGATGAAGGGGGACCTGCTGCAGAGTGTGACCGCAGATCAGCGGAGGACGCACTCGACGGAGAAGAAGCTGGCCGCCTTCTGGGTGTCCCTCTCTCAGCGCACCAGAACCTTTTTCAGACCCAGACAGCGCTGCGGCTTCCACAGGAGTCCGTCTGTAGCGGGGCTGCTGAAGAGTGAAGTGTAAGAGAGTGTGTGTGTGTATGCGTGTGTGTATGTGAGATGAGGGTTGTGGGGGGGGGCAGGGGGGTAGGTGTTGGTAGGTTGATTTGTGTAAATATAGTGCATCATTTTCTTCTACTATTTGCTTTGGGCGAGGACATCGTTTCTGGAGGACTTAAGCCTTGTAGTTGTGGGAGAGTTTGCGCGAATGTGTGTGAGCATGTGTGTCCAGATGAGACAGTGACCTCTACAGATCAAGAGCAGATCCGTTCCCAAAGAAAAAGACATTGACGTAAGAAAAAAAAGAGGAAAGCGAACAAGCAACAGGTGCAGCATGTGACCTTCAGCAGGCTTGTTCTTCTGTAAGACGTTTCAGCTTCTCTGAAGCAAGGACATATGAAAGATGCTGAAACGTCAGAATGATGGCCACGTGTCCAGAAGCTGCTCAGAATATCAATAAACCACAGAAGTGCTCCTGTTGTGACATCATGGTCCTTTGAGTTGGAATTTTTTCCCCCCAATATGACATCATGGTCTCCTATGGTTTACTCTTCTAGAATGTTACCGCAACACGCAGAGACTGAAATGAAGGACAAAGGTTGCTGCTGTGCTTGGTGTATTGCTCTGCTTCGAGAACTTAAGAAGAACTTAAGAAAACTGACTGTAGCGCTGGACGATGGTTTTTACACACGTTGAGCTGGAGCTGAAATATGTCGGACACAAACTGAGAGGCTTCACCTGCAAGCTGACACGTTCCACCGATGGCTACCTTCCAGAGAGTTCTGCGCGAATCACTGCTCAGGTGCTGCCGCCGTACCTTCTGGCAGGACTCTGTATGGTGGCTGCCGGGATGATCATGGACACAGTGCAAGTACGCATTGCTTATGTGTGGAAGTGTGAGGAAATGAGACCTGCCAATGTGTGCTGTTCACACTTTCCTTCATATATCTGTGTGCAGTGAATGAGCTGATCAGACCTGTGTTCAGTTACTTGGTGCTTATGTTGCCTGTGTTTCAGCACTGGGAAATGTTTCAGGAGATCTCTGAGATGTTTATCTTGGTTCCTGCTCTGGTGGGCTTGAAGGGAAATCTGGAGATGACTCTAGCGTCCAGACTCTCTACAGCAGTGAGCGCACATGCACACACATCACAGTACATCAGGGAACTAACTGATTTTTTTAAGTACTGTCAACTACCCCGAGTTGAAGTAATGCTGTCATTGTACCTCCTGATGAAATCCCAACTAACCAAATAAACAGTCTATGAATATTGGTGTTGTTGTACCAAAACTCTTTGTGTTTTTGTGCATTGCTAGCAAATACTTCTCTTTAGATTTCCTGAACCTTTTTGATAAACGGATGAACGAAAATGATCCAAAACTAGAATCCTGATGTTACTGTAACACACAATAAAAGTTAAGAATTGTTTTGTCTGAGATGCAACGTTTAGTGACAACAGTGCCAGTATTCAGTGCTCCAGCTCCCACCAGAATTAAGTCTTTCCTGTTTCACTTTTGTCTTCTCTTCCAGGCCAACAAAGGCCAGTTGGACAACCCCAAGCAGCGGATACTAATGGTGTCCAGCAATTTGGCCCTAATCCAGGTCATTCTCTCTTTCTGCATGCTCACACGCATCATCACAGTAAAAAGTATCTTACATTTATCTACATCATTCGAACACATTAGCTGCTCTTTACATTGTGTGAAAAAGAAATTGGTCCATTATCCATTATTCATGGATAATGGACCAATAGGAATGCTCCTGGAATAAAATCTCTTTACATTAACTTTTATCAACAGTAAAGAATAGTTTTGCCTTCGCCTGTGAAGGAGACACTTGTTTATTGTTGTTCTTGATGTTAGACAGCAATGCCATCAATCCCAGAATTTCCAGCTTCTGAATCTCCAACTTTGAAACTCCAACTTTCTGACATTGTTGTAACCAACGTTCTTTGTGTTGCTCTGTCACAGGTGCAGGCCACGGTGGTGGGTTTTCTAGCCGGACTGGCTGCAGTAGCGTTGGGTGCATTCAGCAGGGACAGCGTGAACCTTCAGCACTGTGCTGTACTGCTGGCTAGTGGCGTCACCACAGCCTTCACCGCTGCTCTTATTTTGGGTCAGCTCACTGCACGCATTACACTTTCCTTTAATGCAACCTCTTTGTTTTGTGGAACAAATGTTTGAGAAATCTAGTTCACCATCTGATTTGCACAATGTCTCCCTGCTTTAACATGCTTAGGTTGGAGCTAGAAGGCTAATTTTATCCTCTCAAACAGCTTTGCACAAAAGCACTTAATCATCACACACTCATGTAGTCATTAAGTAACATTGAACAGACGTGCTTGTGTGGTTTCTGACATTATAAAACATATAAAGGGTGTTTCTCTAGAATATCCAGTCCTTTGTTTGGGTGGCAGGGTGGCGCAATGGGATGCCTTGCCAGGAGTTTGCATGTTCTCCCCATGTCTGTGTGGGTTTCTTCTGCATGCTCTGGTTTCTTTCCACAGTCTAGGCAAGTTGGAGACTCTACATTGAGTGTGTGTATGTGTATGTCTGTGTGTTTGCCTTGTGATGGACTGGTGGCTTCTCCAGGGTATTTCCTGCCCTCTGCCCAATAAGTGATGGGATAGGCTCCATCACCACCCCTTACACAAGCCCTAGCCCTAACCAAGCAGTTTAGATAAGGATTGCATTCACGAATGAATGAATGAATGAATGAATGAATGAATGTTTAAGTCTTTTTCTGATGGGTTGTTCATGATATCTCTGAAAGTCTCCACTCAGAGGCTTCTTTTTTACCCAGTGTATAGATTCTTCTCTTAATACATCTTGGGCATCAAGTGAGAGGTAAAGCTTGATTTAATCAAGGATCTATTTGTTTGACAGGGAAACTGTGCAAATTAGTTTTTTAGCAGGCTTTTGTCCAACAATACATTTACTGAAATCAGTGTTATTTGAAAATACCTGCACAAGCGTAATTTGTCAAGTCCAGAAACAGCCACATGTCCTGCTCAGTTACAAATAAACAGCTAATGTCAGTGTCTCTGTACTGTGTTTGTAGGGCTGGTCATGGTGGGAGTGATCATTGGCTCTCGGAAAGCGGGCATCAACCCTGATAATGTGGCCACACCTATTGCTGCCAGCCTCGGTGACCTCATCACCCTCTCACTGCTGTCAGGGATCGGTCGCCTTGTCTTTCGGTTCAAAGGTCAGTTCTCACTAAGTTCCTGGTAAGACATTCAGGTGCAGGCCTGTATTTACAAAGCATGTCAGAGGAGGAGTGCTGATTCAGGATCAGTTTAAGGTCATGGTTTTCAGCAGAGAATGCAGTTACCTGACTTGATTTCCAATGACAGTTCTTGGACCGTTTCAGCAACCTTGACTGGTGAAGTATTTCTGCTCTCTAACCACTAGATGGCAGCAGAGGATGAAAATACTTTGTTGTAGGCCACTTTTCATTTACAACATGCTGGGGTCTTCTTAGGTGCCTTTCATAACAGCTTGTGCATAATCACTCAGCTCCCCACCAGTAACAGAGTCTACTGGAGAACTGCTCCTTAACGCTCACCTTCTTGTTCTGTTATAGAGTTGTGGTATGTGTCTATAGTGACGTGCGCCATATTCCTCATACTCATCCCTCTCTGGGTGGTCATCATTCGCCGCAGTCCACCAGTCAGAGAGGTGCTGAGGTCCGGCTGGTATCCTGTGATCACTGCCATGCTAATCAGCAGGTAATGACTTGTGGACAATGCCTGGTCTGCTCATTAGTAATAACATTGCAGCTTGTCCATAGTCCACCAACACATCAATTGTTAGATGTGAGAAAGAAGTACAATTTAAAT
This sequence comes from Megaleporinus macrocephalus, assembly GCA_021613375.1. Classification (NCBI taxonomy): domain Eukaryota; kingdom Metazoa; phylum Chordata; class Actinopteri; order Characiformes; family Anostomidae; genus Megaleporinus; species Megaleporinus macrocephalus. The sequence continues at coordinate 15,887,408 of CM038704.1, forward strand.
CAGTTCTAACTTTTGAATGTTATTTAAGTTACATTTCCCATCATCTCTAAAACGATACAGCTCTTAACAGAACCAAACACAAAGCTGTATGTAAGGTTGGTATTATCTGGTCTGTCTACAGTGCAGGAGGTCTGATTCTGAATAAGGCTGTACGTGACCCTCAGTTTGAAGGCATGGCTTTGTTCACTCCCATCATTAACGGTAGGTGCACCAGTCGTGAGACAGAAGTATTTATTAAATGTATCATTTCCCAAATTCGCTCAATAGAAGTAAAATACAAAAACTAAAGTATTACATATACATATCGTTGCTGTCCAATGAAAAACAAATATCTCCAAAATTGCAACTTTACAGGAGAGAACAAAAACATACTTTACTTTCAATGTAAGTCAATGGAACTGAAATGTTTTCCAAGCTGTTTTGGAGCATTTCTATTGGTCCATTCACCATGACATTTTTCCACAATGTAAAGGACCATTGCCGTTTTCAAATGATGCAGAAAACTCAATATCGACAAAAATGGAGATACATGTTTTTCATTGGACAGCAACGATATATACATATATTTCATATGTCATATAATGTTTAAGGGTGCCACAGGATGCAATTATTCTCTGTTCGCATAGAAGGAATGCTGTTTTTGCAATTTTACACACTCATTTAAACCCTAAGATTTAGTCCTATTGTTAAAAGAGCTGTATCCCTTGTTTAGTGAGCTGATGAATTCTATGAGCTCTGCACTAATTCGCTGCTTTACAGTGAGACACCACAACAATCACATAGAAGCTACATGTCGATATGAACACAAACAGGAAAACAAAATGAACCTCTGTGAAAACAAATATTTACATCTAGTGAGCTAGCTATGCTACTGCTAGTGACTTTGAGCATTCTAGTTGCTGTTAGCACCTAGCTACTTGCTTTCAATCTTAATATCAATGCTAAGTAAATTGTTAAGTAAAAAAGTTGTTACTCACTTGACTTTAGCTGTCAAAGAGTGATAAACTTACACAGCATGGCTGCTATTTACAGGTTGCTTTTGGGGTTGTAATGATAACAGAGGTGGAACTGCTTCTCTCTTCAGTCTCTTCAGTGTTCAACGCTGAGTGAAGCTGATTAATATTGTCCAGGGCTTTAGACAGTGAGCGGAGTGAAATGTGCAGAGCAAACTAACAACACTGAATTAAAGCCATCCAGGATCTTCTTAAAGATGTGGGAGTGTTCGTTGGTTCCTATTCACCAACTTGTTTTGTGAATTTTCTGCTCCACCTTAAACGGTGCCGCGGTTACATTCTGGCAGCTGTACATGCTGTGGGGTTTAAGGTTTAATGGAATTTGATTAAGAAGCTGGTGAGTAGGAATTTAACCTATGTCTAATTTAAAGATCAACATCAGCTATATCCGTTCACAGTTTCGTTTCTTGTAAAGGTATGAAAAGTGCAGACATTCCCTTCATTGTTTTACCGCCCTCTTCTGTAAATATGGGATTTACATTTGAAGGAGGAGAAAGGTTCTATGGTTGTTTAAGGTTCTATGTGCCGAACTCTCCTTATTCAACTATGTAAATATAGTATTTCATTCTATGGCACCTTCAATAGCACTGAGTGTCACTGGTTGTTATTTATCTCAATGAACAGCCACTCACAGTTTATTAACATTGGATTTATTAACAACTGGATTGTAATGAATGTCATGTCTTTCAGTAAGTTAGCATTTCAGGTGACAAAGCTGAATGAATCTAAAACAGAGGCTGTTTAAATTATAAGCGAAGGATTAAAGGGAGTTCCTACACAGATAACATCTCAGTGTAGTTTAGAATTTCTTAACTTGAGGGGGGCAGATAAACTCTGCAGACGTTTTCTTCTTTTTTTCTGGATTCTGCTTTTTCATCTTCATTTGTGTAGAGCTTTGAGAGGACAGCATGTAAAAATACTGCACGGCATTAGTTTGCTGTTTACAATAAGTTATAATCTCTTTCTTACAATCTTTCTAATTAACTAATTGTTAATCCTCCTCTCCTCCTGTTCACTATGCCCACTTCCCTTTTTCTTTCATCATGCAATCTCCCTGCACAGCCCTTCCTCTTATTCACACTGCCTCTGCTCACTGTTTTCTCATGCAGCTCATGCTCTCTCTTTGACTTCTTTCTTTCAGTCACTCCTGCTCTCTCTGTCCTCCTCCCTTTCTTTCTCTCGCTCTTGCAATTTCTGTCACACGCTCTCTCTGACTTACTCTCTTTCATTCTGTCTTTGTTTCTTTATCCTTCTCTCGTTTATTCTGCCTTTGACCCTCCCTCTCCCTTTCTCTCTCCTATTCTCTTCTTTTGACTCTCTCTCTCTCTCTCTTTCTCTCTCCCTCTGACTTACTCTACTTCATATATGTCTTATGTCTCTCTCTTTCTCTTCTCTTACTCTCCACCTTTGCCCTCTCCCTCACTGCATTGCCCTCTGACCCTCTCTTTCTTTTTCACTTCGTGGCTTATTCTTTTCCTTTGACCCCCTCTCAATTCCTCTTTCTCTCTCGCTTTCTCTCTTTCCCTCACTGGTATTGGCTCTCTCTTTTCCTGGCTTACTCCTTTACTTTCTCTCTCTGACCCCCTGCCACACACACACACACACACACACACACACACACTTTCTCTCTCTCTCTCTCTCTCTCTCTCTCTCTGTCTTTCTTTCACTGCTGTTTTTTCTCTCTCTTTCTACCTCTCTCACTCATTCAGGTACTATTAGGAAGCTAGATCATTCTCAGCACTCCAATGACACGCAGTAGTTAGTGTATGTTGTGCTGGTGTGAGAGGATTGACTGGTGTGAGCTGGACTGAGAATAGCCCACCAACCAAAACAATCCAGCCAATAGTGTCCTGTGAGAAGCATCCTGTCACCACAGATAAGGGACTAGAGCAGAGGTCACTAATGGGCGGACCATGGTCCGGGCCTGGACCGAGGCGTTGTCTAAAGCGGACCCAAACTGATAATTTATTAAGAAGGATTTAATGTTGGCAGTGTTTAAGCGGTGGAACTTTTCTTGTCTTTACGGTATATAGGCTTTGCAGCGCAGTAACCTCACAGGCCAATCGTGTGCGTGGTAAAATCACCATATGCGCTCCTCAGCCAATCAGATCTGTGCAGATTCGGGAGCGCAGTGTGCACACAGGCAAGAAGCAGCAGATAACTGTTAAGATGTGAAACTCAGTTAACAAGCCTAAACATTTTCCTCTTATTTTTTATTATAAATAAGTATGACCAACACAAATTGTGCAGCAACAGATGAGCTATTGTTTCTGACTTTAGATCTACAAGGTGGACCAGCAAGGTAGGAGTATCTGATAGAGTGGACAGTGAGTGGACACTGTGTTTAAAAACTCCAGCAGCACTGCTGTGTCCGATCCACTCATACCAGCGCAACACACACAAGCACACCATCATCACATCAGTGTCACTGCAGTGCTCAGATGGACCCACCACACAAATAGTACCTGCTCTGTGGTGGTCCTGTGGGTGTCCAGCCCATTGAAGAACAGGGTGAAAGGGGCTAACTATAGCAAAAAACTGGACAAAGAGTGTAGATGCTCAGTAAAAGTGTATCAGTCCTGAATGCACTGGCTGTTTAATTCTAAGGGATATAGAAAGACTGGGAAATGATCACGAAGGAATGAACTATAGCACACAAACTAATACAAATATCATAAGTGGAGCTCAGAGAAAATGCAGCTTGTGAGCTCTTTATAGAACACTGAAATGGTCATGAGTCAGCGGCCTATCCTTTGTTTATATATAAACAGACTCACTGAAATTTAAGTAAAATGAGTGATTTTTGAAACGGAGAAACAAAGTAAGGCTCGGCCACGCTGGGCAGTAATAAAGCTGTTACTGTTACTAAAGCCTGGCTTACACCCAGCTCCAAATAAGAGCCACATGTGAGTGAAACCAGAGCCTTGTATAGCTTTCTCACAGCGCACAGCTCTCCTTCCCTCTCTCATTCCCTCTCTCTGTCCTTTCCCGTATGCTGCAGGTGCTAATACTGCTCTACGTGGCAGACGTGTTGGTGCGGTTGATATGGCGCTGTGGTCAGGACCCTGATAATTTCTCCATCCCCTACCTGACTGCACTCGGAGACCTACTGGGCACCGGCCTCCTCGCACTGACTTTCAGAATAATCTGATTCCAGAGGCAGAGAGAGATGTAATCAGATCCACTAATTCCAGTTATGTTCTGATTCCAGTGTACAGTGTGTATGTGAATTAAAGAGAGACATGGACAGAAAGAAATAAAGTGTATGATTAGACAAAAAATCTGAATAACAAGAATAGGAAACATTTTTCATCTCATAGAGCTCCATAATCTTTAATTATTATTATTATTATTATTATTATTATTATTATTATTATTATTATTATTATTATTTTCGTATTACTGTATTGTTATTATTATTAATACTTCATTTACATTTCATTACTTTAGTAGAAAATTCTGGTTCTTGCTGCTACTGTTTCCCATAAGTATATAATATGTTAACAGTGCACTACTGGGCAGTGTGAGGAAAAATATACATGTCTAAAATGACTAATTATAATAATAATAATTATAAACTGACACATTTATTTTGGCTCCATACATAATATAAGGCTTCATACATCATTTTCTGTACTAGTCTTTGAGGCTCTTTTCTTACATCCTGAAGAAGGTTCTTTGTAATGTGTTAGTAACTACTGGACACTTCAAACGGTTTTTAATTGCTCTAATTATTCTTTGACCATCCAATATATCAAGTCATTTGCGCTTCTGAAACAATGCAGCTTATTCCCAGCCAAACAAACGTACCTCGCCCTTGATTTTGATATACTTAATGTTTCGTCTCCATCTCTGACTGATATCTTCTGGTTTATTTATATCTTTTTTTGGCTAATCATCTAATTACTTTTGGCTTCCTCCTTTTAAATCCTTTCTGCTGGGTTACAGAGCCAATACACACAAGGACGGTCAATTTCTTACTGTCTGCACTGTATCAATCCTATTATTACAGCGTTCAAGAAAAGCTATTTACTGGAAATTGATTCCAAAATTGGCTGATAAGCTCTCTCACCATGGCAATGGAAGCAATCGAGAATGAAATATGAATCACATAAAGTTGACAACATAGTCCTCACATTAGCTCCACTGTAAACGTTTGGATTAAACTAGGTTAGGCAGTAAGGGACACTATCTGGCTACAACGTGAGCAAAAATAAATGCTTTGTAAGGCAGTGTAACTAAGTTTTACTAGTTGTAACAGTCAGAAGACAGTACTGTTCTTACTAGCATGTAGCCTGTTAATAACAAATGCAATGTTTTCATTTATACTGAGAAGGACAATAATGTTTTTAATGGTGTGCCTTTTTGCTGATTTGTATATGTGATGTCAGACGAGCTACTCACTACTGTGCACTGTGATGTATTAATGGTACAAATTAAGTTGCCTGCACTTGCTTCCTTAGTCTATGCAATAAAGATGAGTGAGTTACTGTATATTTTATACGTAAATATATTTGTTCTATATGCTGCAAAGTCCTACACCATCTCAGAAGAGGTAGTTTTTCACAGTCAACCCATTAAATAAAACTATGTTTAAAGCTGGCATGCTGACTTGTTTTCTAATATTGCACCCCGATGCACTGGGATTATTTGCACTATTGCGATTTGTTTTTTTGTTTTTTTTACTATTGTGCCTGAAATTCAGGTCAGTTTATAAAATCCAGCCTCCACTAAAGGAGCAATTTGCAAGATAACCAGTCAAATTCACAACAAAGAAGAAACAAGGAAAAGCACCTCCATCCACAGTGTTACCATTAAGAGCTGCTTACTTATCAGTCTTAAGAAATGTTGCACGTATCAAACTTCATCTCTTTACAAACCGAGAGCATTTCCAGGGTGGAAAGCAACTTCTTTTTATATCACTTCTTATGTTGGTCTTGTTTTCTTTCTTGACTGGAACATTTGTTATATTTGTTGACTACAAAAACTTGGATCTTACCAGGAGTGGCACCTTCAACAGAAAGAGGTTACTCCTTCATCCTCTCATGTTGGACTGATGGCAGACATGATGCAACAGTGGCTCACTCTCAGCTCTTGAGGTAGATTGCGGTATTATGAGACAGACCAGGTCTAGCTGTTTAGCACCCTAGCCTTAGTAAATATCACTACAACATGATATATATACATGTATACTTTGATTTTGTACATTGTTTTTTAGTTAATCTGTATATATAAAAATCTTAAAAATTAAACATTTATTAAATGTCACTGGATAAACAAGTTGGATTAATGCTGTAGGGGCATGACATACACTGTATTGCCAAAAGTATTTACTCGTCTGCCTTTCCACGTATGAACTTGAGTGACGTCCATTCTTAATCCATAGGGTTTTTATATAATATTATATTATTATATTATTATATAATATTCAACTCTTCTTTGAAGTATTTCCACGAGGTTTAGGAGTGTGTTTATGGGAATTTTCGACCGTTCTTCCAGAAGCGCGTTTGTGAGGTCAGACACTGATGTTGGATGAGAAGGCCTGGCTTGCAGTCTCCGCTCTTAATCACTTGCTGTCATTCCCAATCGCTTCTACTTTGTTATAATACCACTGACAGTTGACTGTGGAATATTTAGTAGTGAGGAAATTTCATGGCTGGACTTGTTGCACCGGTGCCATCCTATCATCCAACCATGCTTTAATTCACTGAGCTCCTGAGAGCGACCCATTCTTTCACTAATGTGTGTAGAAGTAGTCTGCATGACTAGGTGCTTGGTTTTATAAACCAGTGGCCATAGAGGTGATTGAAACACCTGAATTCAATGATTTGGATGGGTGAGTGAATACTTTTGGCAATATAGTGTAACTTTAATGTAAGTTAATATAATACAATGTTATTTGTTAAAGTACTTTTTATTTTAGATTAACAATTAAAGAGTGACTGCACAAGTGTTTGGTTAACCCAGATACCAGTAATTAAATAAAACATTTATTTGGATATTTGATACATTTCATTATGTAAAATAAACAACATGCTAAGAAGCCAGAGGTAGAGCGGCTGAGCTGACTAGCAACTTTAGCTGATGGTAGCAAGGTCCAGAAACAATAACAATCTATATTCTCTAACAAATAACATGTTGGCACATGGAGCAAACATCTTGCATAGAAGACAAGTCCTCATCATGATCCCATGTGACACCTAATAGCTGTGCTAACTCTGCTCATCTGAACAGGCTACATCTATTACTCTTAAAACAGGAGACCCTGCTGACATCCTTCCACTGTTTTTGAATGATAAAATATTTCACATGCTGTCATATGTTTGTGCAACATTCGTTCTATCACATAAGAAGGTAACCCCACATCCTTACACTATTTTCTTCTCTTTTTTGGCCTTTGTTTTTCATTCACTATGCGCTCCTTATACAGTGCACCATGTAGGTCAGGAAACAGTGGCTTCTATAGGCCGACCTAAATACCGATCTGCGTATTGAACAAAAAGCCATTTATATTCTGCTATTAGCTTCACAACTCTATAACATGTAAAACACATGTAGAGCTTCCTTGCAGAGCACTTTATGAGAAATGAGATATTTAACAGTCAGTCTGAGAGAGAGTGGTTTGTCTTAACAGTGCAAAAGGAAATATTTTTTTATATTTACATATTTCTAAATGCTATATTGGTTAAAATTATATGGTATTTTGAAAGTAAAAGGGCCATTTCAGTTTGTTATTGGTTGCATAAACCCAGCATTATATTCCTCACAAACACTGGTTTAACAAAATTCATGGTTACATGTTCTTTTTTATTTTTCAGTTTTCTCTCACGCAAATACAGCCACTGGGAATCCCTGCATTCACAACCAATGCTGACTGCTGGTTAGTCCACTAATAAACACGACCAGGCTAGTTTTATTATTTTGTGACCACACATCCCTATTTTTTTGGGGGGAGCTGGAGCTATCCCTGGAAACGTCCCTCCTCTTCACTGTGAATTCAACACACACTGGAAAGTCCTAAGAAAGATGAGAAGATAGTGATGGCGGGCTGCTGCTATCTACTAACCACTCGTACCACAGGCCTAGTTTTAGAGGCACTGCTGACAAGAGTCAAGTGTGTCCAAAACAAACCACAAACATCTTTTCAAGACACAAGGTAACCCAGGGATTAAAAGCAGGGGTTGGGTCATGGGACTCGAATCGTACTAGCAGGTGGGCTGATTTGTGTAGACGATCAGTCCTGCCTGAATGTATCTATGCAATCTATGCAAATGATGTGAAATGTGTTGTTCTGGGAAACTTGCTGAATTGGTCACAGTGGTGATGATGGAAACCAGATGTTTGAAGAGCAATGTGTAAGATGCTGCAATCTGTCAAATACAAATTCCAAATGATAGAGGATAACATAGCACCAGAAAATGCACAGTCCCTCCTCCTCTTCTTTCAGTTCTTCGCAGTCTAGAAGAAACATTACAGAGAGAGTCTCCAGCAGTGTAAAGCAACGTCAATGTTAAATCTTTCTTTGCTTCTGTTTATATCATATATTTTAAATCAGCTTTGTCTCACACAACTACAGCCTTTGGGAATCCTCACCTTCTCAACCAATGCTGACTGCTAGCCTGTCCACTAATAAACACAACTAGGTTAGTATTACTGTAGTGTGACCACGCATCCCCATTTCTTTTCCTGGAGCTGGAGCTGTCCCTGGCACTGTGTGAATTAACCCTCCTATTATGTTATGAGTCAATTTGACCTGTTTCCATTTTGAGTTGTTTGGAATATTGGTTACCCTCTATGACCAAAATCTTTATTACATAAATATATGTTTGTATTTGCTCTGTCTCACTCTCCTGAGAATTTATAGTAATATTTTCCTGTTTCAATTTGACCCTTTGCTTGTTTTTAAATGTATTTATTAGAGGTGGACGGATCGATCCAAATATCGATAATATCGATACCACTGCTGGTATTGATATTGATCAATACTCGTGTAAAAAGATCGATACTCAAGCTTTTTTTCTCACGCACGCGCTGACTGCTGCAAACGCGGATTCATCAAAGTCTACTCTCTGTCAGTGCTGCGCTTAGTGCACACTGAAAACAAGGAGCTGCAGAAACGAAGAGGAGAGACATCCCCCATTCTCTGGCCCAGACAGACCCAGACCCTCGACCCAGAGACAGAAGTCACTGGCAGAGGCTTTTCAGTCTAGCAGCAGAGAATATCCAGGTAGATAAGAGTGGTCATCTTCAGCATCAGTTCATATCAACTTTCAAAGTGCAGGTTACTTAAGTCATATGTTACTGGAGCCAACTAAAAAAAATATATATATAATTTAGATATTGAAATAACCTAGTACACTTATTCCATTGTAAAGTGTTATCTAAGATAACATTAGATTAAGCTTTAATTATCCCACAACAGGGAGGTTTATAGAATTAAAGCAACATGCAAGTGCACACAGTGAAAACAAAATTAGAAAAGGATTGCAAGATACACAAGAGGTGACTAGAAAAAACATTATGAACAGAACAATTTATCTCCAAGGAACATGTGCATATTCTATGAACCTTACAAAAAAGAAGTTTATTCAAGTGTACCATTAGTTTACTTCTTTTAAACTAAAAGGAAGTGAGTATGCTGTCAGTTCACATTTTATGTACCTCTCAGTGATATACTAAACACAGTTATACTTAAGTATCCTTGGGTTATACTGACAAGTACAGAACAGTCTAAGTATATTTGGCCTTTACTTGTACTTAATCTTTTGATTGAGATAATAGAAGTAAGTATTCTTGCTCTGCACAAAAACACATCCAGTACAATATTTATTTAAAATTTGATTTATAAAGATTCATAAAGATACAAATATGTTTCTTAATCTGAGTATGTCTTATTTATTTTATGTGTGTCCACTGGTGAGTAAGTAAATGTTAAGTTCTATTTTAAGTAGAAAAAAACACTTAAACCTAGTCATATACTTTAAAGTACAACAATAATATAAGCAGCAAATTATAAGTATTATGTTAAGTTCACTTAAAGAAAATTTACATGCTAATAAACTAACAGTAACATATTTACTGTTTATATATAAGTTTACTTTTAGTGTAGTTGCAGTACAAAAGATGTAAACTAGTTGTATACTTAGTTACACTTAAAGTATACTTTTAAAAACTAGAAAGTGAGCCAATTTAGTCCCAATAAGTATTAAAATAGTACATATACAAGTGTACTACTAGTACAATGACATTAGTATAGTAACTGCATAAAGTATACTTAATAAAATTTACATTAAGTATATTTATTTTCTGTAAGGGTATTAAAATGTATCGGTATCGGCGATACTGGCCCTGTGTTTACTTGGTATTGGATCGAAACCAAAATTCCCGGTATCGCCCACCTCTAGTATTTATACTCTGCGGGTCAATTTGACCCATAACATGAATGCAATTTAATGCAATTTTCTTTTTACGTAATGTGAGTGTCAAAAACACACTGGAAAGTCATAAGAAATAGATATAGATGACTGGCTGCTGCTATCTTCTAACCACTGCTGTGTAAAACTCTCTGGCAAGAGTCAAGTGCATCCATAACCAATCGCAAATAACTTTTCAAGACTTGAGGTAACCCAGGGACTAAAAGCAGGGGTGGGGTTACAGGACTCGAATCATACTAGCAGGTGAAACGTAGGCTGATTAGTATTGATATACAGTCTAGCTATATGTAGTTATTGTAATGTCTACAAATAGTGTATCTTTTATTTAAACCACATCACTTTTTAAGCCATCCATATGACATGCTGCTAGCGTCTCTGTCTCTCCTGAACTAAGTCACTAGACTAGACTTTTAAGACCCTTATTTTGAAAAATAGACAACTGACAAATTCCTTTAGAGAGAAAGCAAGAAATTAAAATCTTTAATAGTTATCTTATATTTTTTTAATTACTAAGTGATCCATAATCTACCCCAGCTTTACTTACCTGGTGGACCACCAATTTTGTAATACGGTTACTTAGTACCCAATTTTATCAGTTGGTCTTCACCAGTTTATTATTGTACAACAGTTAACTTGATCAAAACACATGAACCTGGAACGTCCCCCATTTTTATTTCCGAGATAAAAACATTCATACTTTAATGTTGATATTTTAATGACATAAGAGCTGAAATTGAAATGTCTTCAGTTGTATTAAAGAAATGTGTTCACCTTACATTAATTATTGATTTTTTTAAATCAAAGACATACCACTACACTTAAAAATGACTGAGGTGGAGTGTACATTGGTGAAGAAAATGTGAAGAAGAGGTGAGCATGCACTTTTGAATATGTCATTTCATGTTATTTCAGTAATCAATTCTGTCCACTGTAATCATCTTTTGATGGCAGTTACCACACATATACAGTCACAACATAGTCGGCCGTCTAGCCTTAATGCTAGCTCTCTGCTTGTGTTTTGTATTTGTAGTTAGCAGTGAAGAAAAAAACAGTCCCAAAAATCCACCCAGAAGCAGGTTTTTATAAGCGTCTTCCACCTTCAAGATATGTAATTTGAAGGTTTTCCTAGTCTTTAAACCGGATGATCTCATTTTATGAACTGCTCTTGCACTGCTGGAGGATGTGAGGAGACATGTTTATGGCAGATGTAGCAATGATTAAAGTGTTCGTTTTTCCAGAGTGTCCCTTTAATTTAATCAGCACTTCACATAATAAAAAGCACATCAAAGCAATAACACACACAGCTCTTCCCCAAAAACAGACGCGCACAAGCCTGCTTTGCCTGGTTTATTTGGGATTTCTGTAATAATGGAGCTGTTAAATGTTGAGTCTGCGAGAACATCAATGCTTCTCCAAACATAAGCTGCATAATAAATAACCGTGAGCGCTCCTTGCCCTGGAGTGTAGGAAGCAGAGCGTATGATTTTCTAACCCTGTCCTGTCTGACAGTAACACTTCTGTCTTCAAGGCACTGACAGAATGCAGATAAAGCATAAAGAACACTTAAAGAACTCTTGAGCTCTCCTCCACACGCTGTGTTAATGAGAACAGTCAGTGTGAGCAGTGAAACAACCGGCACTGAACAATATTGCATACATTCAGTTTGAAGAAAGCACTTGATCCAGTTCAGGGAGTGCATTTCCTCCCAGTTCTGAACTCTTGGTCCCCACTGTGGACAAAGCACAGACCCCATATCCTTATCTTAGAAAGGAAAGCATTCAAATCTTCATTATGCTACAAGGGGAATGTGATGAAGCGATGCTGCTTAAAGTCCTCGTATTCAGTCAGGACAGTCAGTGGACTGAGACCAGGTAAATATGAACTTGACTGTGAACAATGTATTCTATATCTCTTTTTCCCGAAGCTAAGGTACCTCTGGTCTCTGAGCAATGTTTACTGATAATGTGCTTTTTCCCCCCACACGTCACAACAGTATCATTACCAAAAGATTTTCATCAGTTTGTTAGAAAACAACCCCTTCATAACAAAATCCAACAGATAAAGGAGAAGGATATCAGCACAAGGCTTTCAATAACGGATTACTAGAAATTCCACCACTGACAGCTTTCGGCAAACGCTACTAATTTCTAATAATAATTATACCATTATGAAGTAAACCATGTGAAATGTGTTGCTCTGGGGAAACGTACTGAGTTGGTCAGAGTGGAGATGATGGTAACCAGATATTTGAGGTGTTTAAAGGAGCAATGTGCAAGATGATGCAACCTGTCAAATACATATTGCAAACAATAGTGGACAAAGCATCAAACTTATATTGTACTTGCAGAGAGCACTTCCAGTAGTGGAAAGCAATGCCAATATTAACCCTTTTTTTGCTGCTATTTATGTCACATCGTTTATTTGCTGCTGAACATAAAGCTGGCGGCGGAGGTAGTTATAATGGTGACTTGACAACTTGCCGAGTTGACTCTTCCTTTCCCTGTCTACCTGTCCTTAAATGATCTGACTGGCCGCAAGAGATAGTAATTTCAACTGATTCGACTTGACATCACTCAAATTGGTATTTGGAAACAGGTGTGCCAGGGCTAGATGGTTAGTACACTAACTTTGTGGATACACCTGCAACGTGATACACGGACAAAATGGTTATTTCTTCACATTCTCTTGATAATTTTAGTCAATGTCTGAATATTTGAAACTAAAATCTTACATATTGCTCCTTTAATGCCTTTTAAAGCAACCACACAGGAATGTACATGCAATGGTTACAAATACATTGCTTAACGCTTGAGACGCCGTGAGTTTTATGATAGTTTGAGATCAGGAACTATCAGAAAATAAAGGGATTTGTACTTTTTAAAAGACACGTTCATGGAGGAGAAGTACACGTAGAGTGCTACAAGGCAGGAGTCCATACATTTCTCTCTGACCGGTCTTGTTCATGTGGTTGAATTATATGGAAATGCAGAAAATCCCTGAACTTTTTGAAGAAGGAAAGGTTTTCTTGAGAAGCAAAATTGGCAGAAGGTCCACCGGGAAGGTTTTCAATAACAAGTTAAAACAGTACAAAACAACCCCCTTATAACTTAAAACCCAGTGGAGGAGACGAGAAGCACGATCAGCGTCCACAGATGAGCTTTCTTTCAACCCTAAACATCCTCCTCGAGTCTCTTGATGGAGTTTTTAGGGCACCAGGCCTCATGTGAGCTGCAGGTATGCAGGTGTGGAGTAGTTGAACAGCAGGAAGTCCATGCTGTATAGGTCGTACAGCTTCTTCTGGAGCTCCGGACTGATGCTCTTGAAGAAGTCGGCGGCCATGTCGCCCGTGGTGCGCGCGCTCCCGGCCGTGCTAGGAAAGGTCACGTGATCGTCAACGCCAGCCAGCCGCAGCACGTATTCTGCGTCCTCATGCAGCGTCTCATACTTGCCCACCACGTCGTAGCCGATGAGGCACGGGTGACATAGTGCGTGCGCGCGCTCCCAGTGCTCGTTGAAGGGCTCCTCGCGCCGCGTGCTCGGGTCCACGAGGTAGCGCACGAACTCGGCGAAGGACACGTCGTCGCCGCGCTCGAGCGCTTCGGGCTGTGGCTCGCGCCGGTGCTTCCGGATGATGCGCGTGCCGTAGCGCCGGTGGAAGGCCGTGTTGTAGCTGCGCGTGAACTTGTTGCGGTAGGCCGACACCAGCCGCTCGAAAGGCTCGCGCACGAACAGGAACTTGAGGTAGGCGCGCAGGCGACGGTTTATCTCCGGCGTAGAGTACTCCGAGAGCGCGCGCAGGCGGCCAGGCGCGTGCGCCTCGTTGGCTGGGATCTGTAGTGGGTCGTGCAGCCCCCCCGATTCGCCCGTGAGAACCAGCAGCACGCGCTTCCAGTTGGTGCACGCTACTTTGGGTACGTAGCAGTAAAGCAGACCGTGATGGTCGTCCACGATCACGTGCTTGAGGTCGTCCGGGATAAGCACGCGACGCTTGCGCGTGTGCGAACGGCACGCGTCATGCAGGAGCTCGCGCCTGCCCTGGTGCATCAGGTGCAGGGGGGACAGGTCCATCTAAAAGAGAGAGAGAGAGAGAGAGAGAGAGAGAGAAAGAGAGAGAGAGAGAGAGAGCGAGAGAGAGAGAGAGAGAAACTGATTACAAGTATTCTCTTGTAATGAATGATTTTTTAAAAAGTGTAACCATTTATGACGCATGCCTAAGGTCAACATAACAAATGCCAAGTGTCAGCTAGAGGACTAAAAAGCGTCCCAGCGTTGAGCTATGGAGCAGTGGAACTGCTTTCTCTAGACTGATGAAGCTCCATTCAGCATCTCTGTAGTTGGAATGTCCAGAACAGAATTTGTGATCCAGAACTAATCACCCATCGCCAGTACCTGACCTCACTAATCCTCTCGCCCCAGCAATCAAGTCCTCACAGCATGTTCCAACATCTGCTGAAAAGGTGGAACTAACTCCCCCATTAATACCCTTGAGCCCAATCCCATTTCACCCCTTGCCCCTTACCACTTAGCCCTACCCCTCTATTTTGTGTGTTTATGACTGTAGGGCAAAGAATTATGGCTACACGGCCCTACAGGTTTTCAGGGACACGCTCCAAACTGAGTGTTATGAGAAACTTCCCAGAAGAACTATCCCAGTTAGAAACTACAATAACCAATGTATTACCTTAGTTTAATGCCACTTCAATATACTGCAGTTATTTTTTTTATTCATGACAAACAAACAAGTCAATAGTATTATGCTGATGCCGAGGTAGGTAGCTAGATAAAGTAACAATGGTCCTGATGATGTGTTTTTACATACATTTAATTTAATGAAATTAATCATTATATTAACACTACTACTACTACTACTACTACTACCACTACTACTACTATTACTACGACTAATAATAATAATAACAATAATAATATAAGGGGATAAACTCCTTTTTCTGTGTGCTCATTGGTTCTTATATCCCATTTAAGGTCATTCAAAGTCTCTGCCTTTAAACAGTTTACTTTGGAGGCAGATCTTTCAGTGTTCTGGTCTCTAAACTATGGAACTGGACCTCTTTATCTCTCTGCAACTGCTCCACCCTGTCCTCAAACCCTTCCAGTTGTTTGCCAGTATGTGCTTCATTTACTGCATTAGAAACTGGCGTCTCTCCTCACTTTAGCAGAGCTTTCCTGCTCCAGTCTAAAGGAGACCGAACCTTATTCAGCACATTTTCATTTCTGCCAGCACCTTCTAATTATGTCAAATGGACAACATCCTTAAACAGGAAGTAGTTTGTGAACAAATTGATGTATACAAACTACTTCCTGGAACATTATTAAAGTGCTTAAAAAAGCAACCAGGCATGCGTCTAAAGCAAGTATGATACAAGGGGTGGGACCTGTACAGTTAAAAAAAGGTGTACCATCTGTTTATATCTGTATTCTTATCCATTTACAGTGCATTAGCATGAATCTGTTCGTTCTGAATAATGAAGTCTATTTAGATTCAGTTACAAATGTTTGAAGTAATGTTACATTGTTTGTGTTTTTGTTCTCTAGCTGGTCTACATGTGCGAAATCCTGAACGCAGCTGTAAATAATGTATACAAATGAATCTAGTTTTAAAACAGGGTGAACAGTGAGGCTGATATGCGTAAGCTCTACAGTAACATTGTTCCACTGTCCTCGTTTGAGTACTACACTCCTGAGTGAAAAAGGGGCGGAGCCTAAAGCAGAAAGGTTTTTATTTGGCCTGGTCAGAGTCCAGATAGTTATATAATGAATATTTGGTCTCACATTAAACACAAACTAGCTTGGCACGGTTATTCAACAGTTTGTCATTAATTAAAGTCATTAATGCTAAGTGGGGCATATATTGACTCTCTCATGTTTACCTGTAATATATTAACATTAGAAGAAAACTGGATTGCTTCAAAATGAAGTCACTTAATTTTTAGTTTGTTTAATGATTTGTTTTAGGTTATTAATAATAATAATAATAATATACTTTATTTTCAGTTTGCTTAATTATTTGTTTTAGGCTAATAATAATAATAATAATAATAATAATAATAATATACTTCATTTGTAGTTTGCTGAATGATTAGTTTTAGGCTAATAATAATAATAGTAATAATAATAATATACTTTATTTTTAGTTTGTTTAATGATTTGTTGATTATGATTAGGTTAATAATAATAATAGGTTAATAATAATAATAATAATAATAGTAGTAGTAGTAGTAGTAGTAATAATAATAATAATAATAATAATAATAATAATAATAATAATAATAATAATAATAATAAACCTTATTTTCAGTTTGCTTAATTATTTGTTTTAGTCTAATAATAATAATAATGATTTACTTCATATGTGGTTTGCTGAATGATTAGTTTTAGGATAATAATAATAGTAATAATAATAATATACTTTATTTTTAGTTTGTTTAATGATGTGTTGTTATGACCATTAAAAGCTTATCCTGTTGCCATTTCAGGCTCAATCTATTTTTTGTGTATTAGTATACACGTTAAATTAGAGTTAGAGTAATATTAGCGCATTGTGTTAAACTACAACCTATGATAGCTGTAAATAAAGAAATTTAAGGATCAAAACAAACAAAAAAACATACCATGTCTATTTCTGTATGTGCTTTTCATAGTTTCCCCATTATTTAGGCTATGTTTTACTTCTGATAGCACTGGACATCAGCTAAAATGTGTTACAAGTATATGAATATCTCAAATATGTCATCCACTGAACACAAATCTTTTTTTAATGGACAGATTTCAGCTGAGCTATCTTCAATAGCCAAACTTCATGTTGATAATTATCGTGTATGTAACTGATTTATTTGTACTCATAAAATGAAGGAGTTTGAAACACGTTTCCTGGCTCTGTAACAGCTCTGCTACACAGCCAAGCTGCTCTCCTTCACCACAGTGGAGCACTTGGTGTTCATACATTCTAATAAAGTCCAACACTGAGTAGTTTTCCATTTACCCACTGAGTCAGACATGTTTACCTTAATGCCAGTTATACACGGTGAGCTGTTATTTACCTGTCTGTCCTAAATAGAGACGGGGAAATGATACTGAGCCCTTTATTCTCAGGCCAGCTGTCTGTGCTGTAGTAAACTCAAAGCATTTGCTAAGCTAAACTGTGTCGTGTGGCGAGAGCCTTGATTGCTGCTGGTGTTCCCATATTAGTAATAAACTCATCTTTCCCAGTTGTACCTCTCAGTGGTGGGGCTGTCCACAAATTATACGGAATAACAGCCACAAAGTGAAAACCACTGGAGTCTGTCATTAGGCCTGAGACATGTTTTGTCTTACGGAGTTGTGTCGTTCTCCCTGGAGCTGAAAGGTTCAGGTTAAAACAGGTTGGGCATGTAGCTCACCCTTCTCTCTCAATGGTTATTTAGAACACACTGTTCACCCATGTTCTTTCTCTAAAATCACTGTACGCATCACAACACTTTGTTTTTTAAAAGAATGGTTCATATTGTTTGTGTGTATGCTGAAAAAAAATGTGCTGTCTCGTCTGAAGGCACAGATGAGCTCGCTGGTAAAAGATGTTTATTAGTCATTACCAAGAAAGCTGAGAGCGCAGCACAGCTCTCTCTCACCCAGGCCCACAGATACAGCAGCAGAGAGACATGAGGAGGAGGTCAAGCACTGAGCAAAGAGTGACCTCATGTTCTCCCAGTGTTAGGAATGAAGGACCTCTTTATCTGTTCTGTGTGTTTTGGCGAGAAGTCTACAGTCACCATCAAAATGATCCAACCTGCACTGCAAATTAGCTTTATTAGTCAAAAGTACAAACTTTCAGCTGTTTGCAAAACCAATCAAACAAGAACTATTTAAATAGCTTAACACAACTAATAAAACAAGTGATTTCTTCACATTCAACACATAATGGCACTTTTAATGACGACTGCATTATCAGAGTTATTCAAGCCCCTAAATAGAATGCATCGTAAGAGCCAGAATTGCAAATTACTTAAGTACTGTATTATGTAATTACTAAGCAGGGGCTTCATCAGTTGCATCAGGTGTGCTTGAGATAAAACACATCCAATACCTGGACTGGCTAGGGGTCTGTTCACTGTGACGTTCAACTGCAAGTTGGAAAAATAGCCAAGACACACAAGTTAAGAGATCTTTGCACAAACAAGGAAAAGCATACAAAAAGATAGCAAGGGCAACAAATGCTCCTAGAGATAAAGTTGGAGTCATAGTTTGCAAGTTCCAAGTTAAAGAAACCCTGGTTCACTACCAGAATATGGCAGAAATAGGAAGCTGTCCTCAGCTGCCACCAGATTCCTGAGGAGGCAGGTGGTCAAGTGACTGGAAAAGACTTGCAGCAAGATTTGGTGGCAGCAGACACCACGATCAATACCTCTACTGACTCACAAGCTTCAATCAGGTATCAGGAAATCTTAGAAGAAAACAATGCCTGGGAGTCACTGGACCTTCCAACAGGACAATGATCCCAAGCATACCTCAAAGTCCACTAAGACAAGTCCTGTAAAATTCCAGAGTGGCCTTTACTGTCGACACCATAAAAAATCCTTGGTGGGATTTAAAGAAAAGGCAGTTGCAACAGGCAACCCAAGAATATTAGTGAAGTGGAGGCCTTCGCCCACAAGGAACGGACTAAGATTTCCCAGGAATGCTGCCAGAAGCTGGTGTCTGGCTATGCATCAAATTTGCAGCAGGTCGTAACAGCAAAAGGGTACTAAAGACACATGTCATGAAGGGTCCCAATAATTCAGAGACTGCAGTTCTCATTAAAAGGGGGGTTTTGTGTTGAATCCGGAGAAACCACTTGCTATGTCAGCCCTCAAACTGTAAAGAGAGTCATTTAAAGTGGTTTGATGTGAAATTGTTCATTGTCCAATTTCCAATTCTTTACTGTTCTCTAGACTACTGCATCTAGTCCTTTCATTTATTACCTTTTTGTGAGGAAGCTTTCAATAGCACTAAACATTTTAGATGTCTGGTTACTACCATCACCACTGTAAACAGTTCTGATGCTGCAAGTTTCTCTTGAAGGGAGAATTTCATCCCAAATGACTCTGAATAATTTATTTACATATCAACATATAATTATGTATCATTTTAAAAAAATCCACTTTATGATAAAATAAATAAATGTAAGATTTTAAATGTAAGATTTTGATGTTCTTTGTGATGTTCTCTATGTGAATGCTATTCTTTATGACTTTCAGCTGATCGCGAGTTATTTGAATCCCAATTATGCTGTCACCAGAGTCTAACATTATCATCAAAGCTTCAGAATTACTGTTGATCAGTCAACCTAAATGTCAGACCTACTCCTTATATAACATCATGTTTAAAAATACGTTCTCATATGTCTCTTGAGTTTCTATTCATGATGTTTTCTATCAGAAGCATGAATCCACACTACTGATTGCGATGGTAGTAGATGTAGGGGTTCAGCTTATACGGCTGTTGGATTAAGCTCAGCTGTATGTAGCAGCTGATAAAGTGTTATATTAGGTGGGAGTGCTGAATTACTGTTACTCACAGGGTCAGAAGCGTAGAGGGTTTGGAGTGGGCTTCTGACAGACTTCCTGGAACCTCTGGCCTGCCCACTGCCCTGTGATGCTGAATAGAGCACAGAAAAGAGCACATGTTGTAAAATGAACAACACTTAGTGACACAGCACACACTTAATGACAAACTAGACCAGATGGTGGAGGCCAGGGAGGCAGTGGTAGAAACAGAAGGACTGAAATGCACAAGTAAACACAGCCTCACTCAACAGCCAGCATTCATAATATTTAAATCTTCTCTTAATCAAATGAAATAACCTTGACCTCTTACAATTAGTACATACTTCTGAATGTCTGTGTGCTGTATGTGAGCCCGTCTGTTGCTCTGTGGATTATTTTGCTTTTCGAGGGACGAATACTCCATAAGAAAGCAAAGTAGTGGTTTCAATGCCCATTTGTTGTTTGGTAGTCACACATATAACTGTGTGCCAAATGAGCGTTGAGACATCGGTTTGCAGCTGGACTTTAATTGGTTTCAGGCAGCAATTCTAGCAAAGAAAAAAGGATCTTTTTAAACAAAGCTGGAGACTCATTATCTCAGAGGCCAAGAAGCTACCACTTCTTTTGCCTTGTTTTTTCTTTCTTTCTCAATTTTGATTGGGTCATGACAATTGGGCTGCAGAGTTGAATATCACTTCAATGGCACACAGCAATTTCTTTGCACCTAACAGCTGCAATTCCTAGAGGTTTCATCTGTTCCCGATGCCAGATTTAACAAAATGTTCTCTATTCCAAATAAAGGTTGATGGAAAGCAGATGGACTGAAGCTTCAGGATCAGGCTGCATCCTTTGTCCTCTAAAAATCCTAGAGAGGATCAGCCAGTCTTTCCACACAGAAGGAAGAAATGCATGAGGAGGAAATGTTTTAGGAGCTAAATCCTGTTTTGAGAGACTGCAGAAAGCATTAGAAAACATGTAAATATGCTGAAAATCATAACTGGATGAAATATACACGACCTACTTACAGGTACATGTTAATGAATATCATTCAGCAAAACTGACTGCACACTAAACCTGACCGTCAAGAGCTGACATTGCGTTTTAAATAGAGGCCTTAAACATTTTTTGTGTCTCGTTTCTTTAATGGTCCATTAAGGCAGAATGAAAAACTGAGGAAAGATGGCTAAAAAAAGGGTAAGTCCCTAATAATAAGCCCAGGTGATGACCTAGGCCCAGCTGCCTTTTAGCTTATACATATATTAGGCAGTGTGAAAGCCTAATCCTAAAACAAAACTTCTATTCTCAGGGGGTTTATGGGTTTTGAGAGCTTGAACTGACCCCTCAGTGTATATATGCCATTCAGGTTCTCCTCGCTTTTTCATAAATCAAATAAAACTCTCCCTACATTCCTTTCATACCAGCCAAAATCTGACTGTTAGCCCGGTACTGCATGCTTACTAGGAGTGTTTGGGAGTATGGCTTAAGGAAATGCATTCTATAATTTGCTCTGCAATGACTCTTTATCTGCCACAGTAAGGCCAGAACTCATGTGAACTCAACATTGGTACCTCAACTCTAGTATCTGCTTAGTCCAGTTCAGCTGTGTTCAGTCAAGCTATTTACCACAAGAGAACGTGATGTTTAATGTATCAACTCTTAAACACCACAGTTATCACTAGTGACAACAAACTCATTATAACTAGAAAAGCAGTTTTAAAAAGCAGTCTGGGTGAAAGTATTGATAGATTAACAGATATTGCTAGATATTTTCATTACTTTAGTAATCTTTAGTATATCTAGTAGGGATGTGCACAGGTATTCTGTTAACCATTTGAGGTGTATATTGTGCAAATTAACTCTTGGTATTCACCTATTCTGGCTAGCTACCCCAGTGTGGGCTGGCTGCTAACTCACTCCATTAATAGCAACAAAAAGTTTGGTTTAACAATTGTTCTTCGGCAAATGCTCTGTTCTGGTTTGGTAAGTCACTCTTTGGGATGGCTTAGAGTGGCGTTTGTGATTTAGAACCAACCATCCAACATCAATATCTTTTTGCAAACTTGGCACCTTGAATGGTTAACAGAGTACCTGTTTTTGTCTTCAGTTTGAGAAATAAGTAAACATTAATTTCACCAATCTCTAGACAAACCGGGAAGATGTTCAGATTTACAAATGTGACATGCCATACTGTAATTTTTTTAGAGGTGCCATGGGTGTACTTAGAGTTGCTGGGCATTGAAGAATCGACTGAGTAAACCAATTTGCAATAGCGCCACTATGAGGCAGACCACTGCTGCATTTCTACTTAGTTAAGAGTTTCAAACACAGCTCACCGATTGTGGCTGAAGCAGCTAAAATATGGCTTGTTCCTGACTTTCTATTTGAATGTATATTTTATCACTAGCGGACAGCATGATGTCATAATACATATATATTTGGGGGCCCTGAAGAATTTTAATATTAAGACATTTAGGGAATCCAAGAGGACCCATCAGGACCCCCTATATTTCGCTCGTTGGAGGTGCCAGTATTCGAATACTGAAATATATTTGGGTTTTCTTTACATTTTCTTGTGGGAAGGATATACAGGCTAACAATACAGTAATACATGACTGTGTTCTCATATTTGCAGGTATGCATGTTATTGATGTTGCTAATCCAAAACTCTAGCAGCTGAATGGGAGTACACTGCTAAGGATGAGAAGGCAGAGAGAGTGTGTCTATACTGTCGACCTGGTTAACTACTCTAGTTTATCTCGGTTCAGAGGCAGCAAAAATGTATTTATCTAACAAGATGTTGGCACATCGTTCACTGAGAAGAATATACTTTGTCCTGATAAACACTCAATGTGTAGCTTATCTGAAGAGTGTCCATCACTCACTGTTATAAAAAAAACAATAAAATAATAAAAAATAATTAAACATGTTCCTATACATGATGTTAGAGTTTACCAAGCAAAGGTAATCCTACAGCCACACATTACTTTCCTCCAAAGTCAGTTTTGGTCATGTGTTACCTTCCCTGCAGTTAACTGGACACCCGCTCACAAACTGTTAAGAATACTGGAAACTCAAAATAAGAATGAACGTCGCAAAAATCTTTCTACTGGCACGCCAAGTCAGAGTTTCACAGACCAAAAAAGCCATTGCAACCTACATATCAGCCTACACATTTACACTAATTGCATCTTTCATGGCAGAACTCATGGCTGCTCCTGTGGTTTTAGTTGTTCCTTTAAATGCTGGGCTGAAGCAGAACCTCAAACTCCACCACACACAGCACTGCTGCAGAGCGTCCGCTCCTGTGAGTTAGTGAGTTTTTGAGTCACACTGGCTGAAAGAAACATTATAACTTCAAGGGCATTACTGCTGAATGAATGCATTTCTTCTTCCTAGATTTTCTGAAAGAGTTTTTATAAACATGGCTGCACAGCAACCAAATATTACAAATGTTCCTTTTTTACTTCAACTCACTGCTGCACATGAATTTATATTCTTATTTTTGTGCATATAGTCTTTGTCAAGGTTTAACTTCAATGTGCAGTAATGTTTAGACATTAAGTAAATATGATACATTAATTGTGTAATTAAGTAAATGTCATTATATTTTAATATTATAGCAAAGATTACAGTAAAAACTATTAAAATACTACAAAATATTACAAAGTATAACTGTGATTTATAAGATATGAAAAAAGAGTAGTAGTAGTAGAAAAGAAAAAAAGGGCTACTTCAAAACATGAAAAACTGTGAATACAATGATTTTTATTTTATATTTCTCACACTGTGTTGTATGTGTATATATATACTACCAGTTAATGCGACCGCATATTTTGATAAAAAAATCAGCAGATACCAATACATATATATGTATATATTAGAAATGGAAGGATTGATCGGCTATGTATCGGTATCGGACGATTTTGAATCGAAATATTCGATCAGCGATCAGCCAATATTTAGGAGTACACGATCGACCTTCCCACTATGCAGGCACTGATACGCTTCACTACTTGTATAGTTTTTCATTGCTGAACCGTCTACACCTTCCGAGAGTACAAAATAATTAAAAACGTTGCCGTAGGTAACCTCAAACCACCTTTTCATATCATCCACCCACTGTGGTATTAACCTTGGATGAGACAATGTTGTCCCATTTGAAATTCTTACTGTCTCTCTATTCTCCTCCCGTGTAACTGTATTAATTTTGGTTAGCTGAGCTGAAGTTCTAACACAAAGGTGGAACAAACACACGCTTGAAAGTGGGTGTGGCAAAATACGGTTAATATAAACATATAAACACTACTGTTTTTAGTAATGGTAGGTTGAGTGTTCCTTGTACATTTACCACATTAGTTAATCTCTTTTCATATTCAAACAAAACATATTATTGTAACTGAAATATCCCTAAATGAATCGATATTGAATTGAATTGAATCGAATCGAAAATCGAATTGAATTGGGACCTTGTGAAACGGGAACGAATCGATCCGGCAAATCAGTGGCGATACCCAGCCCTATATATATATATATATATATATATATATATATATATATATATATATATATATATATATATATATATATATATATATGTTAGTCACACTGCTTAACCGTAGTTAATTACTTACCCTAATAATAATGAACAAGGCTTCTCAGGCTTCTCAATTTGTCATTCTTATCTTACTTAATCTCACTAAATCTCTTCCAGTCACAGCATTTATAACACCTCTAAAAAACCTTTGCTATATATATGCATACACACACACACACACACACATCTTTTCTTAAGCAGCTAAGCCTATAAGAGCTACTCCTGTGCCAGACACCCGCTTAAGGTGTATGAGAACAGGCAGAAGGGAAGAACCACATCACAACCACTGTGCTGATATGTACACCAGAGCATAGATAACTACTGGTCCATATCCAATACACTGTCCAGAAGTTTATAGACACCAGTTCACCCAACATTTCTATAAGTGGATATTAATAGGGAGTTGAATCCCAGCTTCTACTTATATAAAGTAAGTTACACTGGACGTTGGTACATTGTTGTGAGGATCTGATTGCATTCAGCCACAAAATCACTAATAAAGTCAGATACTGATGTTGGATCTTTAGTCCTTAATTACAAACGCCACTCTAGGTCATCCCAAAAATGCTCCACTAATTCAGAGAATGCAGTTTCACTGCTCCACAGCCTGATCCCACGGGGGCTTTATAGCCTTCTAGCCAAAGCCTAGAACTGAGCATTGCAGCAATGCTTTTTTGTGGAGCCAAAACTGTTGGCCCTATCCAAGTGTTCAGCTATAGCACTGAGCACTGTTTCCTCAATCGTGTGAAAGTGGAAGCTGCACTGTATGACCCAGGCATTGCTTAGACACGACTGTGAAGGTCAGTCAGCAATACTGACAACTTGGCATACACCTGGTTTATATGGTGGCGTGGCTAAAAAGAAGCCATTACTGAAGAACCTTCAAAATGTATGTGCAGCACAAACCCAACATTGCCCATTCTACACAAAACACCATCCAAATAAGGGGTGGCACAAACATGTCGTATGGATGTATATTGTTAAAACTGAACGGACTGATGATGCTTGGATTATGTTACAAGACAAATTGCTTCAGTCTGTTAAGGATCTAAAGCTTGAGAGAAACTTTCAGCAGGACAATGATCTCAAACACAAGGTCAAAACAACAGGGGAGGGGTCAAAGAACGAAAAGATTTTATGGCCAATTCAAAGTCAGATCTCAATACACTCGAGAATCTGTTACACTGTTCGAAAATTGTGTTCCACAAACATCATCTAACCACCCTAAAAACAGCAAATCTGCCCAAAAGAATAGGTGAAAAATCACTTCTAAGGCATGGGCAAAGCTGGTATAAGCTTTAACCAACAAACTTATAGTTGTAACTGCAGAAGGAAATGTGTCTTTAACCATGTACTAGTTTGAGGTGGGGTTTGAATAATTAAGCGAAGCATTTTTCAGTTTTTTTTTTAAAGATCCACTAACAAAGACTGAATTTTAAATTTAAAAATGAACTTTAAGAGTATAAGGGTCTGCAATACAAATACTGCCATTTTCAATCAAGACAAATTGGATGACTCATTTTTGTGGGTTTTATGAGACTTTTAAGTATCTGTTCTGGAATTTTCTGTGGATGCATGAATCAACTTTTTTTTTTCATGGTAATGCAAAAGTAACCAGCCAGTGTCCATGTAGCCTGGTTTAAACTTAATGATTTATATTCCAGTACTGACCACTTTCTATCTTATTAACAAAATAATTAGTAACCTTTTATTTATGTGTGAGACAGCGTGAAGTGTCTGGAAGAATATTAGAGTGAAAAAGTGGAGAGAAGAGGTCATTTCTCTTTGTGTGTGTGTGACTCCACGCTCTACTGAGACTTGGCACTAAGCAGTATACTGCTGTCTGTGAACAGTGAACTCACTCACACTCTCCATGAGAGAGAGAGACAGAAAGAGAGAGAGAGACAGAGAGAGAGTTGCCTTTCTTTTTAGAAACTACATTTATACATTTATAGCCTGTGCGTATTCCACATTCCACAAACCAAATCCTCAACCTACATAGAAATGCACCTGTGCCAAAACCAATTTTACACAAATGCTCAGCTACCTTTCTGACAATGTAACATAAAAATAATGTATCCTTGACATGACATATTAAAATGGGTCCAGGCTAAAAGTGTGGTGTATATTTCACCATAAGATCACAAGACCCGAGCACAAGACCAAACGAAGACAAGAAAACTTTACACTCAGCTTCTTTAACTTTCTTCTGGAGATCTCCCATTTACATTTACATCTTCTGTAGAAACTACTATGAATGACCACAACTAAGCATCTGAGTAAGGGGCGGAGCTTATCCTAAGGACACACACACACATGCTTAAAATTCTGGGCTCTACCTATTTAAGGAGCTTTATTTTGCTTGTGGGCGGAGCAGGGGCATTAAACAAGTGCTAGCAGAGAAATGTATCTTCTAAAATACCTACATATCTCTTTAGCAGCTAAGATGATCTTAACTCTAAGATACTCTAAGACGTTTCAAATATATATAATATTGAAAATCAAATACTGATCTCAGAATTGATGTCTAGATTTAGCCTAAAAACGTGTGTATTGTTATTCACCTACCGTATACCGTATAACACATTATGCACTATTCGTTTAGACGCTGGCCTGCTGTGGGTCAGAATGTCAAAAACAGAAAAATCCACCTCCATGAGTTTCAGTTTAACAGTGAATGGATCAACTACTGTGGGTTGAATGTGAGTCAGAGAACTAGAGGAGATGTGACCCATCACAATGCAGTACAGATGCAGTCTCTAACACAGCATAATGTAACTAAGAGTCTGTTTTCTCTCTAATATACTTGTGTAGAAGTAACAGTCAACTGAACATACTCAGGAAAGTAAAAACCAATCAAATGATTTCTTAAGTGTAGGTGACTGAAACAGAACAAGCAATCAATCTCTCTTGTAGGCTAACTATGTGTATTCATTCCAATGCTTCCATTGAGGAGGTCAGTATCTCAGGATGACTAAACAATTTCCTTAGCAGCTTAATTTCAACTTCAAACTTCAAATTATGTAGTTATGTATCTCTTTCTTTCTCTCTTTCTCTCTCTTTTTTTCTCCTCCTTTTTTCTTTCTCTCTCTTTTTGTCTCCTTCTGCCTTCCTTCTTCTCTCTTTTTCTTACTCCTTCTCTTTTTTCTTCTATTTCTCCTTCTCTTTCTCTTTTTTCTCTCCCTCTTTCTCTTTCTGTCTCTCTCGCGCACCAGGCCCAGGTAGTGTACATGCTATCTATAAATTCCCTGACTAAGCAGTTATAGAGAACTGCTGCAAAGAAACACACAGGACAGACCTGAGCCTGTGAAGCTGAATAGCTGCACTGTGTGTGCGTGCGCACGTGTGAGCTAACTGCAGCATTATTTCCCAGGTGGGGAAATTTTCCTTGAGCGTTTGGCCTTGACTGAAATATCCCTCCTTCTCTGCATCTGGAAGTGTTGTTTTTTTTACTACGGGATGTTTTTCGAGTTTTTTTATTTGTTTTTTTATCTCATGTCCACTAGGCCCACTGCTTATTCAGAGACGACATTCAGGCTTCAGCCTCTCCAGAATCCAAGCTATAACCTCCCCCCACCTTTTTTTCCTCTTTCTATCCAATTTCTCGTCTCTCTCTGGAGTTCGGAGGGGATAATGCAGGTCCCTGTAGCTGCTATGAAGGGTGCTCTGTACAGAGACCCTCAGGGAGGGAAGGGCACAGCTAGCTCAAGGCTGCTCTTTACACCATAGGCCTCTAGTCCTCCTTTCAGCTTTCTAACTGAAAAGATGTTTGGCTTCTTCGGGAAGTTGCTTCAGTGTTCGTGGTTACCTCCAGCAAAGCAGTGAATCAAAAGAGAAGCCAAAAAGCACATTTTATTTCCTACTCATTTTGAATGCTTGAGGCGTTTAGGGCTGGTTTCCCAGACCCAGATTACAACTAAGCCTAGACTGAAAAGAATTTTCATTTGCTGAATCACCACAGGCAACGCAGTTTAGCCCAAGATTCAGCTTTAACCATTTTCATGAAACCAACCCAAAATAAAGTGCATTCAAATCTACTTCCACATGAGATATAGATAGGGTCTGGCCTCTACAATCCTCTATAGTTTACAGACCTCAGATATTAAACAGAAAACGAACCATCAGGTCAAACTCCGCTGGTTCCACAGACTGGTAGGTTGTAAGCATTGGACGAGTCTTTACTGTAAACCTATTAACCTTTCATCGGCCATCTATTCACTATATTAATCACCATGTTACATGACATCAGAGCATGCAGTCATACTGTATATATACTGTATCAGTGAACATGAATATCCTTGTTAGAGAGTTATTAACATATTCCTTTGGTTTTTGTCTCTGAGGCCTCTCTTGCCATAATAATAATAATTGCATTGAACATTTAGTGCTCAATTTAATTTGTGTTCTAATAAAGAACAGACCTAAGGCAGGGAAGCACCGATAACACTTTTTCCCTTCCGATATTGATACCTGATCCTTGAGCATCAATTGATACAGAGTACTGATATTATATATAACCTACACTACCGCTCAAAAGTTTGGGATCACAGTGAAATTTTCTTGTTTTCAATGGAGTAGCCTTCCTTCCTTAACACAACAATGGACTAAAGGGTCTCTAAACAAAGTTGTTTCTTTCTGGCCATTTTGAGTCGGTCAGCAAGCCAACAACTGCTGATGCTTCAGATACTAATTAGAATGTTTTGCTCCCTTTTATGCTCACTTATTAATAGAATGTTCTTCAGCTGTGCATCACAATTGAGCAAGAGTGTCCTATTAACCAATTAGCCCAATAACATCCTTAACTTGGATTGGCGGCCGTACCAGGAGAGTTAGACAGAGGACTGAGAATTGCTGATAATAGGACTTTAATACAAAATTTGTATTCTTTAAAAATCATCTGATACACTTAAATTAATTGTGAAATTAACAAAATTGTTTGTGACTTGAAAAATTGCATGAATTGCATAAAATTAAATTTTAAAATGATCCTAAACTTTTGAGCAGTAGTGTATATAATTTATAAGTCCTTATTAACCATTAATTTGGAAAACTTGGTAAAAGCTGTACTCCTATTGTTTTTATTTACTATTTAGAATTAGTATTTATTTTTATACAAAAAGTATTAAAACCCCTATTTAACAGCTAGGATAAATGTGAAGCAAATAGTTAAAAACAGCAGTTTGAACTTAACCTGAACTTGTTTCACACCCTAGTGTATCAAGTCATGTGCCTCATATCTACATCACCATTTGTGCATCCGCTCAAATTTGAGAATCGGACTCTGCTGGAGGTTAGTAATTAATATAGCCATTCACGCTAACACAGCAGCAGCAGTTGGGCTGAAGGTTTGACCAATGGAGGGGAGAAAGTTCACACACAGGACCGGCTAAAAGGCTGTTCTAGTTTAAGGCTAAACCAAGGCTAACAGTTAATTAACTCAGACTGTGAGTGAAGGGCGGACACTGGGAGGTGGGGGCTCCCATTAGCGTATTTAAACAGGCTCCATCTCCATTATTTATTTTTCTATATCATCTGAAGACAGTTGCAATGTCATGATGACTAGATCAATAGAAATACTCCAAAATAACTTTAAAATTCTTGTTTATTGATTTACATTAAAAGAAAACTAGGTTGTTACCCTCACCTGTGAAGTTGGCAATTAAAGACATACTTGTTATTCTTTGGAGTGCAAAGTTATGTTATCTAGTGTTTTTGTTACATATCCATAAACTACTAGTGTAAGAACAATCCCAACAGGTGTATCGCCCACTATACACTTGAATCAACTTTGTATTTAATCTAAAATAGGCAGATAACTTAACAACAACATGACATTAAGCATTTGTATGAAATTAAAAAGCAAGCTTAACTGCTGTCCTTTATAACAATGATGGTTACTGAGGTGGCTCAGAATCTAATATCAGTTACAGTCCGCGTTGTTGGCAACAGTAAACAGCCTGTTTATCGTAAGCAGCCTGGTCACAATCAGATGCTGGGGTAAACTCAGCATGTTCCAGTGAGGTCAGCATGACCTATTTCAAAATTCAAGAACAGACCCACTAAAGCTAGGCTTCTTCGGCTAAGTGCAGTTGAGCTCCTGGCTAGGATGTTTTCCATTACTACAGGTACAAATGTATTTGGTTAAATGTCAGTGTTGAGAGAATAGAGAACAGCTGTCAGGAGCAGAGGCACACGGCAGAATAGCCACATGTCTGTGACATCACTGGTGAACTTTCAGATAATTCAGCCAATAAGAAATATCACTGTGATTTAGCCAAACTCAATAGGACTTACCAATGTCTGTGAATCAGCTCTTTTTATTTAATACATTATTTATTCATTTGTAGTGCAAGGACAACTAGTGTTTCCTTCCTAAATGCATTTAGATTTAGTAATGAGGCTTTGAAAGGCAAATAAATAAATTAAGGGTGGTTCATGACTGCATATACTGCATATACTGTTGAAAGTCATGCTGAAACAGGGTTTAGCTCAGAGGCTTCAGGGTACAATAACGTAAATCTCTCTCTAAGCCTGGCCGCAGTGCTTATTGTTTATGTTTAGTAAAGCTGATCAAAGAGACTCATACAAGTGTCCAAGCTCATCTTCACCAAAAACCCCTATGAAAAAATGGGCAACATTAAAATGACTGCCTAAAGAGGTCAACCAAAAACAGTGACTGTGCTTATGTTATGTATTTGGTTCATGCACAACCAATGTGGAACCACGCAAATCCAAAGGAAAACGCTGTATGAAAACATCCCTCTTCCCTCCCCCCTCATGTGCTTTGGCATTTCAGCTCGCTTACAGGAAGCTGAACGAGTATAAATAAACTAAATTGCATGCGTTTGGGAAGAGCGTTAGACAGATTGATGTACTTCACTTTGCTGTGCTATGGAGAAACAGCTGTAGATCAAGACAAGACAAGTGTTAGCCTGTGACTGCTGTTAGATGAGCTTCGACACTTCACCAATAAATCTCTGCTTTTATCTTTCCTTACCAAATCCCCTGTAGAGAAAACAGACGTCCATAAAGACCTCAGGCTCCTCAGGCAGGTTTGGACAGAGGGTGTAGAAGAGTAGAGCACCTGAGCTGGACCCCAGTCCATCATGCCCATCACTCTACTCCCTTTCATAAAGCCTCCTTTCCAGCCCTGCTGCATTCCAGCCTCAGCTAGCCACAGTATCATGAAGGTGTGCTCCACAACGCTGCAGGAACCAATAGGCCAAGTGCACGAAGACACAGACTGACCACAACAGCAACCTGAGTGCAATTTCTAGTTAGAAGAGTTATTTTTAGGATACTGAAGGTTGGAGGTTGATGGTTTATTATCATTCATAAGAGGAATATTAACAGTTTATTAGACATAAATATTATAAATTAGACATAAGAAGTCATTTGTTTAACAAGTCATTAACCAGGAATTTCAACAAATTTTCAAAATATCTACATAATTCAACAACTGAGACTTAAGCAATGTTATTTTAGAGAGGTTAGGTGTGCAATAGTTCCTAGTAAAGTAACTTTCTTTACAGTGGTGGTGGAACCAGAAGTCATAATGTCTATAATTTTTTTGTGAGAGAGCTTTTAGAGGCATAGAGGTCTTTGAACGTCAGTTCACTGGGAACAGTCCTGACTCTAATGCCTTTAGAAGGCACCACTTTACATCAAACTAGTGTTGCACCGATACCGATACCATATCGGTACCAGCGCTGATACGGGCACTTACACACAGTATCAGTATCAGCAATAGAGAACGCCGATACCATGAAGCTTATTGACTAAATGGCTGCATGTGTTTCTGCATTGTGGCAATTTTTATTTTTTCAAAGCTCTGAAACTTTTTCATGTGCAGTTACTCAACCAGTAAATGGTGTTCTTTCAAGGTTACTATATCTTATCCAGGATAAGATATTATATCCAACATATAAAAAGTGGAACACTATAAATATCAGGATTTATAGCCATATATCGAGCATTTAAGTCAGAGTTCGTATCGATACTCAGTATGGGCAGATACCTGAAAAGCTGGTATCGGTATCGGTAAGGAAAAAGTGGTATCGGTGCATCCCTACATCAAACCACAGGGATTGTCTTTGTTTGCATGTGAACAATTTAATAAAGCAGATATTTTGA
This sequence comes from Megaleporinus macrocephalus, assembly GCA_021613375.1. Classification (NCBI taxonomy): domain Eukaryota; kingdom Metazoa; phylum Chordata; class Actinopteri; order Characiformes; family Anostomidae; genus Megaleporinus; species Megaleporinus macrocephalus. Next base: position 15,920,100 of record CM038704.1, read on the forward strand.
AAAGTTGGTAGAATTCCCCTTTAAATGCTGAATATATTCAATATATTTGTTTTCAAAAATAGTTTTCTGTGAAACATACTTATCTGAAACATGAAAAGTAGGACTGGAGTTCTTTCATATATTTATCTGCAACCGAACTGGCTTCGTATTATTTATACCGGCAGAGTACATGGAAGTGAAAGCAAACAACTTCAGTGCCACGCAGGCAACCTCACACACATTTTTCCTCTACAATGGTTAGCTATTTCCTTTCCTCTCCAAAAATATCACACTCGCTATCTCAGAGACCACAGACTGCATCTTGGGATGTGTTCTGGCCCTGTGTGGTGGACCGCCACAACAATGCTCTATATATTCTCTGGCCTCTTGTGACAAAAGAGCTAGAGCAAGCCTATTCAACTGCAGGCACGGCCCGAGCTCCGTTTCCCGGTTCATGTGGCATGAAGTTGGGCAGTGCAGTAGCATTACCCTGATCCCTGGCTGTGGTAATGACATAGCACATGGGTGGATTAGTCTCATTGTAAAGGGTTAGACTGAGGACAGATGAGACTCGCTGCCTATATGCGTTGTGTCAACGTCACTCCTGTCACAATACGATATGAGCTTTGGAAAAAGTACAGGCCAGGTTTACGGAAGTGCATGCTAAGGAACTGTTCATGTATTAATAATGTTAACAATAAACTTGGGCTGTGAGACATGCTAATAAGTACTTTGCTAAAGAGAACTTCTACTGATTTCCAAAATTCCTGCTTAGTTCAGTAGTTGAGATGTAAATAAAGCCATTCTGAGTGTTTTGGTGTCAAATGGTTCACTGTAAAGAAACATGCTGATAAATAGATTGTCTTTGGAGACCACTTAGCCTTAAGCACACTTATCATGTATCTCTCCGCTATGAATGTTATTTTTTTAATCCATTTTAATAGAGAGATTAACAGGAGGTTCTGTGAGGAACACATGTGCTAGATGACATGGATCACTTCTATCCTCCAAGATATCGGCTTTGCAAAACAGGTCTTTTCCAAAAAATTCTTTTGAAACGGGGGTGATATGAGCTCTGCTACTGTGCTGTAGAGGACAGATGGTTACATTTCAGTCATTCAGTTATTAGAAATTGTATTTATGAACATTTCATGTAACAACTTCATGTGGAAGAGTTTGTAGTAGGACTAGGAGACATATTAAGTTATATATCGATATATTTTTATATTAGATATAAGATGAGGCAAAATCTTTTATATCGATAAAGTCTGCCCTGCAATTTTACTTGTAGATCCAGCAGTTCACCTTTCTCTTCTCCCAATTTGTTTCAACTTCACACTGCCCCGCCTCTCTCCCTCACAAAACTCATCCCTCCCCCACCGCTTCACCCGTAAATGCAGGCAGCGACAGCCTAGAGATGAATAAAGAAAAAAAAGAAGCTATCGAAGAGGATGGTAGGAAAAAGTAATCGCCATTCCACTACAAAATATTGAGATATTATTTTTGGTAGATATCACCCAGCCCTAGTTTGTAGGGGAGTTTTTAGGGAATACTTTTGGTCCCTATCATCAACAATTTTGACATACGTTTCTCTACCACAGAGAATTTCACATAAAACTGCTCTGAACAAACTTGTTTACATCTTAAGAACTTTATGTAGAATTAACTATTCTTATTAACAGAAATCTTGGAAATTCCACTTTATTTGAGAACTAACAACTAAATTGCTAACATTGTATGATTTTTGAGGCAATGGGATTCTGTCTAAAGCAAAATAACATATGAAGTTTAAAAACTAGCCTCTGTCTGTCTTGAGGAGGGGGAAAAAAGTATCTCACACAGTTTTCTCATCACATACTAGATTAACTGAGTTGCATTGAGAATTGCTTTATAATTTTTAGAGCTGGACTTTCAGCATTTTTGAGGCCGATTCCGATCGCCGATCATGCTGAAAGGTGATAGCTGATACTGATACCGATAGAGGGCGGGGTATATGCCATAGCAGGGCTACATGTAGTTATTAGCGCAAGCAAGTCATAAAACATGGTAGAAATTGGTTAATTACCATTTTTGACGAGCTCATATGAAAAAGCAAAGTAAATCAAACAAATCTCCCCAAAACTGCAATCATTACATTTAGACCCTTAATTTAAAACGAAAAAAGCAAATTAAATACATGCAGTAAAAACTGCAGTCATCAAACACTCTGTTATTTTAAACGACAATCTGCAATCATTAAATGTAGATCTTGAATTGTTACTGCTGTACTGTTAATACCGGTCAGATCTGATCTGTACGGTGTTCTGGGTTGTTTGTTTGTGCTAGCTGTGCGTGCTAGCTCTGCTGTTTGCTGGTACTCACTGTATTCAGCTGTGTGCAGTGCTGTATCAGATTAGTAGAGTTAAATGTCTTTGTCTTGGTTCCTCAACGAGACACGCTGATTTTACACATTTTAAAATACACAGTGGATGAGTCTGCGTCACATACGGTAAAACACTGCCAGACGGACATGCTTTCTATCAGTGCTTCGTTTTTCGCGAGGCCGCTGCTTCAGTCAGTCTGTTGAAAATGAAAGAGTATGTATTTCCACCTAGCGGTTCAGATAGGAATTGCAAGGAGCTGGCCGGATGAAACGCTAGCTGGAAATACAAAAATTAGGCTTATTTGTTTAACGCCATTGATACATCGATACCGATACATAGCCGATTGATCCTTCCATCTCTAATAATTTTGTTACCTTGTATTCCTTAGAAAGGAACAACTTGCACAGTTACTGGTATGTTTATCTATCTTTCCAATCTGTCTGGCTGTCCATCACTACAGTGAACTGCATACAAGAAAAAATATATAGTTCATGATTAAGTAAAGAACTTCCCGCCCTGATCTTTAAACAAAAACACAGCTTTCATGAATCAGTAAGTATACATCCCAAATTTCATTGCTGGTGTAGAACGTCTTTTATCTAGTACCATCTGTTGTTCTGGTTGGAATGATAAAATCTTCTGTGCTTACTTCTCACAGTGCAAGATCTCACTCAGAGCAGAAACAGATAGTGGTTACATGAGGCAATTCATCTCATCTAAGGCAGGATTTCCTAGACAGGATCTGACAGCGAATCATCATTTAGACACATGTTCATTAGTTATGCCTTCTATGAGCATAAACATGTTTGGCGTGTGCAAATCTGATTTTATTAACCCTCATATTTGAAAGCTCTGATTGTATGAGATGGATCTGACAGCAGGAGGCAGAGAGAGCGAGAGAGAACTCCAGTCAGTGCTCAGGAACTACAAAAAGTCATGGGTAAAATGTTAGTTAGCTCAAACGCGCAGTCTCACAGTGCTCAGCACAAAAGCTGCTCCAGGATAATCAAAACGAGCTTCATCCATAACAGCTTCTACACAAGAACTGCTCCTCAGAGGTGTGCCAGTTTAATCTGTTCTGAGGAAAATGGCCAAAACCGGAGCGTAAACAAGGGAACTCACTTACTCATACCTATTAGACATGTTTCCCATTAATGAACTTCTTAGTAATCTGCTGTGTTGTCCCATAAACTTTTTTGTCCTACGTTGCATTACAATAGCTAGTCCTATTGGCAATTCACGGAACCTGGCAATCTGGCAAACAGGTGTAAAATCTGTTTCTTTCTCTTGCAAAATTTGACCATAAACACTGCAGATATACATTTTAAAGACAGTTTGTAGAGGCAGATGATGTGATGATGTTTTCAGTATGATGATATTTTAGTGGTATTTTAGTGGTACTGCTGTTTTAGTGGTATTTTAGTAGTACTGCTGTTTTAGTGGTATTTTAGTGGTACTGCTCTTTTAGTGATATTTTAGCGGTAATGCTCTTTTAGTGGTATTTTGGTGGTACTGCTGTTTTAGTGGTATTTTAGTGGTACTGCTGTTTTAGTGGTATTTTAGTGGTACTGCTCTTTTAGTGATATTTTAGTGGTACTGCTGTTTTAGTGATATTTTAGTGGTACTGCTCTTTTAGTGATATTTTAGCGGTAATGCTCTTTTAGTGATATTTTAGTGGTACTGCTGTTTTAGTGATATTTTAGTGGTACTGCTGTTTTAGTGATATTTTAGCGGTAATGCTCTTTTAGTGATATTTTAGTGGTACTGCTGTTTTAGTGGTATTTTAGTGGTACTCCTGTTTTAGTGGTGTTTTAGTGGTACTCCTGTTTTAGTGGTGTTTTAGTGGTACTGCTGTTTTAGTGGTGTTTTGGTAGTACTGCTGTTTTAGTGATATTTTAGTGGTACTGCTGTTTTAGTGATATTTTAGCGGTACTGCTGTTTTAGTGATATTTTAGCGGTAATGCTCTTTTAGTGATATTTTAGCGGTAATACTCTTTTAGTGGTATTTTAGTGGTACTGCTGTTTTAGTGATATGTTAGCGGTAATGCTCTTTTAGTGATATTTTAGTGGTACTGCTGTTTTAGTGGTGTTTTGGTAGAACTGCTCTTTTAGTGGTATTTTAGCGGTACTGCTGTTTTAGTGGTGTTTTGGTAGTACTGCTGTTTTAGTGATATTTTAGCGGTACTGCTGTTTTAGTGGTGTTTTGGTAGTACTGCTGTTTTAGTGATATTTTAGCGGTACTGCTGTTTTAGTGGTGTTTTGGTAGTACTGCTGTTTTAGTGATATTTTAGCGGTACTGCTGTTTTAGTGGTGTTTTGGTAGAACTGCTCTTTTAGTGGTATTTTAGTGGTACTGCTGTTTTAGTGGTGTTTTGGTAGTACTGCTCTTTTAGTGGTATTTTAGTGGTACTGCTGTTTTAGTGGTGTTTTGGTAGTACTGCTGTTTTAGTGATATTTTAGCGGTACTGCTGTTTTAGTGGTGTTTTGGTAGAACTGCTCTTTTAGTGGTATTTTAGTGGTACTGCTGTTTTAGTGGTGTTTTGGTAGAACTGCTCTTTTAGTGGTATTTTAGTGGTACTGCTGTTTTAGTGGTGTTTTGGTAGTACTGCTGTTTTAGTGATATTTTAGTGGTACTGCTGTTTTAGTGGTGTTTTGGTAGTACTGCTCTTTTAGTGGTATTTTAGTGGTACTGCTGTTTTAGTGGTATTTTAGTGGTACTGCTGTTTTAGTGGTGTTTTGGTAGTACTGCTCTTTTAGTGATATTTTAGTGGTAATGCTCTTTTAGTGGTATTTTAGTGGTATTGCTGTTTTAGTGGTGTTTTGGTAGTACTGCTGTTTTAGTGATATTTTAGCGGTACTGCTGTTTTTGTGGTGTTTTGGTAGAACTGCTGTTTTAGTGATATTTTAGCGGTACTGCTGTTTTAGTGGTGTTTTGGTAGTACTGCTCTTTTAGTGGTATTTTAGCGGTACTGCTGTTTTAGTGGTGTTTTGGTAGTACTGCTCTTTTAGTGATATTTTAGTGGTACTGCTGTTTTAGTGGTGTTTTGGTAGAACTGCTCTTTTAGTGATATTTTAGTGGTAATACTCTTTTAGTGGTATTTTAGTGGTACTGCTGTTTTAGTGATATTTTAGTGGTACTGCTGTTTTAGTGGTGTTTTGGTAGTACTGCTCTTTTAGTGATATTTTAGTGGTACTGCTGTTTTAGTGGTGTTTTGGTAGTACTGCTCTTTTAGTGATATTTTAGCGGTACTGCTGTTTTTGTGGTGTTTTGGTAGAACTGCTGTTTTAGTGATATTTTAGCGGTACTGCTGTTTTAGTGGTGTTTTGGTAGTACTGCTCTTTTAGTGGTATTTTAGCGGTACTGCTGTTTTAGTGGTGTTTTGGTAGTACTGCTCTTTTAGTGATATTTTAGTGGTACTGCTGTTTTAGTGGTGTTTTGGTAGAACTGCTCTTTTAGTGATATTTTAGTGGTAATACTCTTTTAGTGGTATTTTAGTGGTACTGCTGTTTTAGTGATATTTTAGTGGTACTGCTGTTTTAGTGGTGTTTTGGTAGTACTGCTCTTTTAGTGATATTTTAGTGGTACTGCTGTTTTAGTGGTGTTTTGGTAGTACTGCTCTTTTAGTGATATTTTAGCGGTACTGCTGTTTTAGTGGTGTTTTGGTAGAACTGCTGTTTTAGTGATATTTTAGTGGTACTGCTGTTTTAGTGGTGTTTTGGTAGTACTGCTCTTTTAGTGGTATTTTAGTGGTACTGCTGTTTTAGTGGTGTTTTGGTAGTACTGCTCTTTTAGTGGTATTTTAGTGGTACTGCTGTTTTAGTGGTGTTTTGGTAGTACTGCTCTTTTAGTGGTATTTTAGTGGTACTGCTGTTTTAGTGGTGTTTTGGTGGTACTGCTATTTTAGAGGTGTTTTGATGGTACTGCTGTTTTGCTACTCTTTTGTTACTATTTTGGTTGTACTGCTGTTGGAACATTTTGCGTTTTCACAAAGTTAAACAAAAAATGAAATATCATGATATTTAGTTATGATATTATGTATGTTCCTACAGTATCCAGCGACACTGACTAGCATCAAATAACACCAAACAACTGTTTCCATTGTAATCATAATCATAATCTCACTGTCCATGTAACTTTCAGTCCCCCAACGTAGATTTAACCTCAAAGCTAAAACATCGTCCATAAAGTTTTACTGTGTACCTTAAAAGGGTCTTAAAGGTTCAATTCATCACAGAAGAAACTTGCGTATTTGTGTCTGTCCTTAATGTATTTATGTAGAAAATAAAACCCAAGAACAACTGGATGTATGGAGTCAGAGAAACATAAAAATGTAACTGATGAAGAATATATAGTACATTCAGGTGGGCTCTATATCATAACTACAACTACTGAAGACCATGTAGGTGCCACTGCAGTGGTAGCAGCATTTGTACCCTCCTGAAAGATACAGCTTCTTTCATAGCGTGCGTGGCATCATCAAAAGCATCCAGGTTCTCAAGGAACAGGAGGAGACCACTGGGGTCGTTCTCTCCAAGTTAATACTAAGTGACCCCCATATGCCCACATAAGACAGAATAAAATACAAAACAATCCTAATAAAAACACTGAAAACTCACCTGTCTTCAGATTACTTTGGAAATAGAATATGACCATGACAAAGGATCCCAAACACATGGCAAGAAACATCCGACTGATTTTGGCTTTTCTCATATTGTCCTCTTTCTCGGCTGGACACTCACTGAGGACATGGACAGCGCTGCTCTTTGGCCTCGGCCACCTGCAGACGTCGGTTATTTCACCGGGAACATCTCCGGGAAACGTGTACTAGTCCGGGACACACACTGAATCGTCTTCTCTCGAAGTCCAGTCGCTTTTACCCCTGTACTGACCGTCATTGTGTCCAGAGCCGGCTGGAGCTGACGGCGAGGAGGAGAAGAAGCCGCTTACAGCGAACACAGAAGCCGGTCCGACATAGCTTAATGCTAATTTCCCCACAAAGCGCTACGTGTAGCTTACAGCTTCTAACTGTGCGGCAGGGCTGTAGGTCTCAAACAGCCATCTGTGTAGCTCTTTCTTCAACTGTTTGCTCAGAGATTTAACCCCTCAGTGGCCAGAGAGGAGGAGAATGGGCAGTTGTTTCATGCTAGGCTGGCTACACTGCAGCACCTCCTTCTGTTCAGCAGCTCCACACCGTGAATGAAGGAAAGACTCATTCTTCATTACACTTTATTGCCATTTATTAATAAGTAATTAACCAGCTCTTCAGCGTTCAGCTCTTCAGTGATCAGCTCTTCAGTGCTCAGCTCTTCAGTGGTCTCCTGAACATGTACAACCTTAATAAATGTATGAAACAACAGGTAAGCTGTGATTTCTGTGAGCTCAGATATGTACAACAGGAAAGGTGGGCAGCTATTAGGTTTACTCAGTCTCAAGTAGGCTACTTAAAGGGGAAATCCACCCACGTTTCAAAATTCATGAATAAATCATAATTCATTAGACAACAGAGACAGCATGGTTCACTGTGGAGACACTGATTGAAAACTAGGGGACTCAATATATTCAACACAAATGTAATTATTTTATGTCCTGCCAACAACCACCAGTGAACCTAGTTTTATATGTAATAATTATGCATCTAAAAGCAGGCAGCATATCACTGTCCAAAGAAAAACGTGTATGTCTATTTTTGTTTTTCCACATTCAAACACAAATTTCATGATAAATGGATCAATTGAAATGCTCAAAATGGCTTGGAAAATAATGCATTGACTTGCATTGAAAGCTAAGACCTCTCCTGTAAAGCTGTTATTTTGGAGACACTTGTTTTCTTTGTACATCGACGATATATCATCAATATATCTAACCACTTCATGTAATATCACTGAGCTCTTTAGACTGACTTGGCAGGTTTCTCTGAAACAAGGCATTTTACACCAAACCACTTTAAATGACTTTGTTTAAATCTCAACCTGTCAATTATGTAGAATTTTTGAAACATCAATGGAGTTCCCCTTTAAGTGAACATGTTGTAGGTATTTGAGGTGTTTACATCCACAGTGCTGTGTATCCACTCATAACATTTATGGACATAAAAGCTGATATATACAGAACAACACAATGTTTTATGTCTGTAAAAAATCAATGTTGAGTCAATGTTGGATTCGTCATAGATTTTTGGTTTGATATGACAATGTTGTTTCACCGTCAGTCTTTCCACATTGAGTAAACCATAGCTCACATTTGGGATGCTCAAGTTGGTGTGGTTGAAAAAAAACTGAATGGTATGATGAAAAACGAACTTTATTATTTTTATTCTCTCTGTATATGTATAAATGTAATGAAGTGTGTAAAAGGCAGAATGTTGAAGACATTATGTTGATTAAATGTCAAAATCTCAACACTTGTACAACCATTTAACAACATATTTTTTAACTTTGTATCAACATTGAAACAACAGCAGACATTATTTCAACCATATTTAAATGTTGAAGGTTGGTTGTGTGCCAGCTGGGTTAATAATATAGCACTGATATTTATATCATGTGTAAAACTTACTCCCATCAACACATATCACACAAACAGTGAAACTAAACAAACTCTTCATTTCAGATGTCTTGTTTAATGTTAAGTGTCATTAAATGATACACTAATATTACAACTATAACAGTGGGTAATATGACAAAAGTCCATACACAATTTGCACCTCAATATTTTTTGTATATAATCTAATATAAAAAAAAAACACCCAGTAATGCTGCATTAAGATGAATACTAAAAAAACTGTGACTTTTAATCATCGTTTCACAAATTGCAGCACAATTAATCCATTTATACTAACTTAATTATGTTCTCTTTGCACTGAAATTTGGTCTCTGTTCTTTCAGTACTAATGAGATCCATGAAATGTGACGTAGTATGATGTAATTTTGATATAACGATAAACTATTGTCCAATTATTGTTGTATTTTAACCTAAGAGTAAATCAAACAGAGGCATCACATGACATATTGTGGCTGAACTGGGGACTGTATGAAAAGCAGAGGATAAGACAAACAAAGAAAAGAAAAAATCTTTTCAGCGTGGAATGAGTTTTGTGAGCTCAGGCTTTATAATAAGCTCTGTGTTCACTTTGTGTGTGTGTTCATAACATTTGGCCAGTTTAGACTCCAGAGAACATTAGATCACTGAACGACACAAGTCCAGCGGCCTCCTCCCTTCCTCTACATTTCTTCAAACGCAGATCTTCTCTCCTCCTCCCTTTTCTCTCAGACTCTCAGACTGTCACTGACCTCTTTTCTGTGCTGTTTGTGTTAATTATTATTAAACTCATTATTAACTGAGTTATTATTCACATTAGACATTCTCACCACACAACTGGGACCTTCACAATAGTAGATTTTCTGGTTGTTTTTTTAAAATACTTTGCTGCCATCTAGTGTCAATACAGAAACATGACATGAAATTCAGGGCAAATCTAATTATTATTATTATTATTATTATTATTATTATTATTATTATTATTATTATTATTATTATTATTATTATTATTATTATTATTATTATTATTATTATTATTATTATTATTATTATTGTTGTTGTTGTTGTTGTTGTTGTTGTTGTTGTTGTTGTTGTTATTATGTAAATTATTAATAATAGTAATCATAATAATAATTGCAGTTAAGTGCTAGGTGTGTGGAGAAGCTGATGTAGGTAGTGATGCCTCAAACTTTGTTGTTACTGGAGTTGAAAACATATGCCTGTTTGCAGAGTCCTTGTAGTTGTTGGCAGTAACTCACTTAGCTAAATGTGAATGTTAGGACACAAGATTAGAATTCAGATCTCGACTAGCATTACTTTAATTCAGAATCCAATTCAGCTCCAGTGCCTTGCTAATGTACTTAGATCCAGGAAAACATTAGGCCTGCTTGGTTCAAATACGGGAAGTGTTCCTGCCGTCCTGTCATATTAATCAGAGCCATTTCCGAGACTGAGGAATGAAGACTGTATCTAACTGATTGTTTCTATTGTCTATTATCTTCTATCATCTTGTTTGCTATTGCTGCTGCTCTGAGAATTATCAATATCATGTTGATGTGTGCCTACAGTGACAATTAAAGTGTCCTACTTCTTTAGCAGATGTACAAGGTAAGGAAATCCAGTGTGTGAAGTGTCTGTCTGGCTAAGTCTGCCCCAGTCAACTGTGAGTGCTATTATTGTGAAATGGGAGCGCCTAGGTGTGCAACAACAGCCCAACATAAAGCAGATAGACAATGCAAATTCAAAAAGTGGGCCACATTTACTTTTATATTTGTCCCAATGGGATGTGATGGGTGCGATGAATATATGTCGACATACCTACATTTAAATACTACTACATCCCGAATAGTGTGTATACACTGTGAGGTTTTATGAACACCTATATACTCTATACTCATTCAAATACTTAATCCGCCAATCATTTAGCAGCAAAACTATGCAGAGGTGGGTCAGCAGCTTCAGGTAATGTCCACATCAGCCATTAGAATGGGGGGTGGAATGTGATTTTTAACCATTACATGACTGGTGGTGCCAGGCGGACTGGTTTAAAGATTTCTATAACTGCTAATCTCCTGGGATTTTCACACACAACAGCCTAGAGGTGGTGTAAAGGCGTGGGAAATGTTTTCTTGGCACAGTCTGGGCCCATTTACACCAATCAGTCATTGCTTTAATGCCAGCTTATTAGAGAGTTGTTGCTGACCATGTCAGCATGACCACAATTTACCAATTTCTACTGGCTACCTTCAGCATGATAATACACCCAGGTCACAAACTGGCTTCATGAACATGGCAATCAGTTCTTTTGAAATCTTCCCAGTCACTGGATCTGAATCTTATAGAATACATTTGGGATGTGTTGAATAGGAGATTGTCAGCATGAAAGTCCACCTAAAGATCTGCAGTGCATGATGCACTGGCCCATGGATCTCAAAAGAATGCTTAGAACATCTTGTGTAATTCATGCCACAAATAGTTGAGTATGCTATCTGCAGCCCTTTGCTTAGTAATCATTGCCACCCGCAGTTACCTTCAGTTAGTTGTTTAACCTTGAGATGCGGTTATTAGATATAACTAAGCATTAAAAATAATATTTTGTCCTATAGAGCAGATGTGTTAGGGAAAACACCTAGTTGTGCAGGAACAGGGTTAAGAAACACTGCTAAAATACTGTATTGATTTTTTTCTTCTACAAAACTAAAAACAGATGTCAATCTTTCCAGTGCTTCCAGGGCTTTGTGAACAAGCAAACGTCTAATGTTACATTCGCGCATCAAGTCATTACAGATAACACATAAATGGTTCATAAATATTCTCCTGCCTGCTGTGGCGGTATTCTTTTGCGTACGATTATTAGACATTAATTTTATGTTTGCATTGTTGTTTTTACTTTGTACATTTAAACTGTCTGATTTTGTCTCAGTTATGTAATCCTCTTTGGGTGCACCAGCTGTGCCAGTACACTCTAGCTTTTTGAGTTGTGTTGTCTCAACTGTCCGATTTGAACTTTTCTCTGGGCAGAAGTTGTACTTGTGGTGAGTGAATGCTTGCTTGTGTTGGTTGTGTTTGTGTGAATCCAGCATTTCAATTGACTACTTTTGTTTTTTAATCAGATGCTGGAATATATATGTTGATAACTGTACTTCTGTCAGGAATAGGCCATTATGATGTTATTGACATGACGCCTACTCATATATATATATATATATATATATATATAAGTGCACTTCTGTGCAGCTCTTTTTCGCTGGCTTATCAGAGGCCTTTGGCACAGCTGACCTTTACCTGCCACTGCCATGTGAGATCAAAGCTTTCGTTAGATTAAACCCTCTAACCTTTACTTGTTTCTGCATATGGCTAATGGTGTCCTGCAGGGATCTACTCTAGGTCCTATTTCGTTTTGAATAAAATAGATAATGAATAAATATATAAAGTTGTTTAGTTGTTGCAATACTCATGTATATCCACTGATAAGCCAGTGCTGTTGTATTGATTCTTTTTGGTTGACTATCAAGAACAGTTTAATACCATTCTAAAGCCATTCACACATAGATTTACATTTGAAGAAACTCTGAACCCAGGTTGAACCAAGCTGAACCCAGGTTGTGCTAGTGCCCCACAGAAAACGTTTATAGAGGCACTGTTCCTTTTGATTCTTGATTTGTATGTATACAAGATATAATCTACATATTGGCTGTATTTTCTGTGTCTTTACTCTGTTTGTCGTTCAGCTTCCAGGTTTGTAAGTGGTGTTACACTAACTATTTATGACTATTTTAAATAGACTTTCAGTATCTTTAGTACTTTATATACACTACCGGACAAAAGTTTTAGAACACTTCTGGTTAAAGGTTTAAGAACACTACCGGTCAAAAGTTTTAGTACGCCACCAGCCAAACGTTTTAGTACACCATCAGTCAATCGTTTTAGAACTGTTCTAAGACTTTTGACTGGTAGTGTACATAAACTACTAAAGATACTGAAACTAGTGTCTGAAGCCACTAAATGCCTCTTTGCTGCATTAAAAGATCAATATCATATAATCATATATATCATATAATCATATAATCATATATCATCAATATAAACAATGCAGACCCTTGTGCTCAGTATAGTTCAGGTTCAATCTCAGCTGCTTTAAGGTACAGCATGCCATAGTCCTGGAGTAAAGTTCACAGAACCTTAAACCTGGATCCTCTTAGTAAACTAAATAATTTAAAATAAACCAGCTTATGTAGATGATTGTTTTACTTCATATTCTTTTTGTTTTTGTTTTGTTTTTCTTTCTGACAGCTATGCTTAAAAATATATATATATATCAGCAGGTGGCAGTAGGGGAACAGCAATATCGGCCTGGAGTGCAACAAACGGAACAGGAGTGAACAAGAACAAAGAGGTTACCTAATCCCAGTGAAAAAGGAAGTTCCACATAATTATATTGTAGGGAAATATTGGGAAATGCATCATCCTTACTGATCATCAGGGTTTCATCACACATCCTGGTTACAGTTTAAACTGCACTGTCATTGTGCCACTTCTCGAGCCGAACACCTAAAACAAAGCTTGTATTTTCAGTTGGGTTTTAGTATATCAGGCTTGGATTGGTAGCCTATTCTGATGTGTATGGCTTTTTCAACGGGCCAAACTTTACCTATAACTCTTTGACTTACAACCTGGGCCAATAGTGACCTGACTGAGATTTTATTTTCTATATCTTTAAATTAATTTCACCACTCAAGCTTACATGAAATTCTTTAATTTACTTGTTTTTAATCATCAAAAATCCTTATTCCAGTTGAAATGCTTTTACTTTTCGGTCACTATGGGTCAGAATTGACCTTTAAGTAGTCATTATGGAATTTGATAATGATTGACATTTGTAAACATTGCAGTCAGGAACATCTTTACAAAACATTTTGTAATTTTTGTTCATGAAGTAAATAAATAAATAAGAATTAAAATAATGATTTACAGTCAAAAACAAGACGGTTAATGAACACAAGAAACATAATAATAATGAAATGAACTGATTTCAATAGATATACCAATGAGATACTCAGCAAAACATACTGTAACACAGAAAATGAATACGAGTCAAGTTTGATCTTTGTTGTTTATTGGAAGGGGTTTGCTTAGCTTGTGCATCAAAGGGTTAAGAAAATAAAACACTACTGCAGTACATAATGCTGCAGTCATGCATGTAGATGAGAAAGCTTATTACATTATCTCAATTTTAGATTCATGACTAGAAAACCGCACTGCTCACTATGACCATGCATTAAGTAATCTGTATAGTATGAGGGTGGAGTGGGCAAGGACAAAGAACAAAAGGAATGACAAATTGAAAGGTGACAGAATATTATCTGTTTTCCTTTTATAATTACTAACTCGCAAACCTGTGAGTGGAGTGCTTGGAAGAGGGCAGTGCAGGTTCAGGTCTGGGGTGGAGAAAGAGAGATAAGAGGTGTATAGAATAGAACTCAGTAATGTTATTCACTTAACAACTTGTTCAGAATCAGAATCGGACTTTATTTGCCAAGTATGCTCACACATACAAGGAATTTGTGTTTGGTTACAGAAGCTCACAGTGCACGATAACTGACATTACAGAAGTAGCACACCCAACCTACACACACACACACACACAGTGACATACACGCACAGACACACCTGTAAACTTAACATGTGCAGAGTTGTATGTTAAAAGTAAAGTAAAGTTCTAAGTGCAGCAGTAAAGAACAGTGCAGACTGAATTAAATAGATATTAATATGAAGAACAGAAGAGTCACTGGTGGAGACGGTGGTACAGAGTGTTCTGAGACTCTATCAGATAAATAAAAGTGCAGTACAGAGAAGAAGAGTGAGAGAACATCTGGATATGGATGTATGTATGTAGTAGACTGCTTTCAGAATGTAGCGTTGTGATGTTCAGCTGTTTATGAGTGTGATGGCGTGTGGGAAGAAGCTTCTCTGAAGTCTGGAGGTCTTGATCCTCAACTGACTGAAACGCCGACCTGAGGGAAGATACTGGAACAGGTGATGTCCAGGGTGTGACGGATCACGGACGATGTTCTCTGCCCGCTTCCTGGTTCTGGCCGTGTGCAGGTTCAGTTGAGGGAGGTTTTACACTATTTTGTTGTTTAATATTTTGTTGTTTTATACAGTGGCCTATAAGGAGCTCTCCTTTCAGACATTCCTGAGATTGGATGTGAATCACCAAATACCTATCTTTTGAATCACTACAAATTATTGGGAAGATTAACATCCAAAACACAGTCAGTCGTCAGCAGAAGTGGATGAGCTCAACAAAATCAAATAGCTCTCTTGCTCTCTCTCACGCACACAGATAAATGGACATACACTAGAATCTGAAATGAAATAAGTATGAATTATGTGCTCCAAGACCTGCACGCTCTCTAAAATAAAGATATCAAAAAGGGTTCTTCAAAGGGCCCAATACATCATATAAGCAAAGGGCCAATGTGGCTGCAGGTCTCCTTTCTATACATCTCATATAACTAATCATTTGTTTAAGGACTGAGAACCAGGTGTTCTTGGATGCACTCTTGCTTGCCTGGATTAAAAAACTGCAGTCTGGATGAATGGGTGATTAGAGACCCCTGGCATAGAACAATAATCTAGGGTTTCTATAAAGAACCGTTTTTGTTAATGGCATGAAAGCGTGAAGTATCTTCTTATATAATATACTATTGCTGTCCAAAGTAACATCGCTGCTTCCTCTTAACACAACAGCTGTCTTTAAATTTTGAGCTTGGAGAGTCATCTTAAATAAAATCTCTTTACATTAACATTTACGTTTACATGTTTTCTTTGCCCATGTATAGGCCATATATAGGTGTTTCTCCTAGAACTGTATATTTCAGCCTAAAAGCATTTACAAATCTTTATTTTTAATAAAAAGGTGATAAGAAAAGGCCTAACCAACTATGCACATTTAAGAAAATGGTTATTATTACATTAATAATTTAATAAATTAGTAATAATAAAATTGGGACCAGGAAAAGTCATATTCCTAGCCACATTTTGTTGGGTTCTTATATGTACAGATATGCACACGTGTATGGTCTCCTAGTGGCTAATGTCAGTTTGCCAACCCTAACCTTAATCCTAATTATACTAACCAACCACGGATTTGATTAGTTCTTCGATTGTTTTGAGGTTTTGTTCTGGTATGTTCTTGTCCGGTTGGGGAGGCTTAATCCCCACAAAGATGGAAAAACAAGACATTAGACTCACACAAGAACCAACACAAAAGCTTCACACCAGTAAGGCCTCGTCTGATCTTCAGGCCTATGAGCACTATCACAATTAACTCATTGAATGAAAGCAGATTAAAAGCAGGCGTTATATTATTAGACTGCCAGGTCGCCTCTGATGTACATAAATGAACCCAGCTCTACTTCACAGGGACAGGTGTGTGCTGCTTTGTTACTGTCCTGGAATTGAATAAAGTGTTTCAAATCTGGTAGTATAATTGGATGTACATCAATATTCATTCCTGATCAAGAAAGGCTCCGTTTAGAACAGACACACATCTCTGAACAAATACTGTAGGCTATGTGGTTAACAAGCATATTTCCTGGATTATGTAATAAAAATACTGTCTACGGATATTAAACGCATCACAACTAATCAGTCATCAGCCATAGATAGTCTGCAGTTTCCGGAACAGTTAAGAATCAGATTGAACTGCTGTTGACTTCTGCTTCCTCTCTGGGGTTCAAAAGCAGAAACGTTTCATTACTAAACACAAACTGCTTCTGCTGTGGACTAAAACCCAAATTTCATCATAATAGTGCCTTTGACTTTTTGATTCCCTCTTACTCTGCAAATCTAAACCATTCATTCCACTTTTGGACAGATAGTGTATGAAATACCCCACGGTATTTAAAGGGGTCCCATGTCAGCTGGCCGCTAACTCTGCACTAATGCAACCTTCAGTTGCAACAGATTGTTTGGTTTAACAGCTCTTCTGCTGAAAATTCTCTTTACTGGTTTGGTAATTTGCTCTTCCACACATTACTGGAGATCTTTTTTAGTCTTTCTACTAAAGGCTTGAGAAACTGGGCTAGTCTTAAGATTTAAAAAACACCCTGAAGCTTCTTGTAAAGTTTTTCCATAGATATCCCATAGGTTACAGTAGCTAGGCTATGAAGGAGTCAGAGCAGTGCTGTAGCTCTAGTTTGTAAAGAATAACAAAGGCAGTAGCTCATCATTTTATATATATATATATATATATAGATAGTAATTGTTTAGCTGCTTTACCCCCAAAATGATGAGCTTCTGCCTTTATTCCTTAAAAACTAGAGTTGCAGCACTGCTCTGACTCCTTCATAGCCTAGCTACTCTATATAAAAACACAGTGTGTATATATATATATCCCAGGGACGGCCAGCATTTTGAGACACCCCCGAGGACCCCGCTGGTTTTATGCCAAATGATATGTTTTGCTGATTTTCCAAAAGGTACAAACATAAAACATGGCAGTTTCTGCACAACTTTAGTGCACAATTTCTATTTGTTTGCCAAGATTAACATTAGGTCAAAAAATATAATAAA